>JARYHS010013630.1:252609939-252989668 GCA_031002005.1 Vandiemenella viatica | reverse complement strand
ACCCCCTCTGAACTTCGTAGATGGGAACTAGCCTACCAGAATACCCTTGACACCAGACATCCTCCTGGCCTCATTCTCCAATAAACTCTGCCCACCAGACCCAGCACTTATTATCTATACCATTTACGTTTTTTATTTCTGTATTTACTATTATCCATGCTATTTACATTTATTTTACGTTTTACTTATATATATATATCCCCACCCAGTTATTATTCACCTCTTTCAATAATAACATATCAGTATCGATTATCGACCCAATATTTGAGCTTACTCCCCCCCCCCCTTTCCACCTAAACTACCATCCGCGCTTAGACGTTATTCACCAGTCGGCCGTCTATGTGTACACATGCGACGGCGCCTGGTGCTTCACCTTCTGCACGTTTAAGGCTGCTGTAGGCCGAAATATTGCGCTTATCTTGTGTTTGTTTTTTGTTCGTCGTCCCAGCCGCCTTCATCTGTGGTAAGTGTTGGGTCATATTTCCCTATCCTTCCTTAATTTTATTGCCTTAAAGCCTTTTTCTGCTCATTGTTATTATATATATATATATTATTTTGGAGATATATGCTAAACAGAGAATAGTTGCATGTATAAATCAGTCTTAAGAGGGGGGAAACGAGAGAGCAGGTGCAGTTTTGTAAACTAAATATAAACACCATTTTCTTTTATTTTAAAGAATATGTGTGCAAACTTCAAAAACTTTAGATTTTTGTGACGTCACAAAAACTTTAAAATAATTTTTAACATTCAAGTCTGATTGTAATCTGTCCAACGCTGTTTAACAGGAAATATTGCATAGTTTATTAATGTTGCTATCTAGTTTGTCCAATTTCCCGACCGTTTGAAATATTTTTAAAAAACTGAATGGTTTCAAGCGTAAATTTTGCTTAATTAGGGTGATAGGGAAGGCGGGCAGCTTTTGTAAACCAAAGAGCGACAGCATTTTTCTCTTTGCTTTAATTTATACATGTGCAAAGTTCCATCCACATTGAATAAAGTTAATGAAAGGAACATTGGAAATTAAGAGAGGAGGGAATGAAGGGGATGAGCCATTGGGATTAGTGAACCATATGAAGGCAGTATTTTTCTCGTTGTTTTAAAGTACACGTGTGCGAATTTTCATCGATATCTGATAAAAATTGTGGATATTTATATGAAATATTGACAAAAATTGGGGGTTAGGGTAAAGGAGGCGAGTAGTTGGTTGTTTAAAACCAAATGTAAACAGCATTTTTCTTCTTGTTTTTAAGTATACAAATCCAATGTTCCATCGAAATCAGATAAAAACTGTGGGTTTCAATAAAGATCACTGGAAGTTAATAGGGGAGGGGTAAAGGTGGAGGAGGTGGGGATGGGCTTTGACAAAGTGAAAGAAAAGATAATTGTTCAGTTTGTTTTAAAGTATACATGTGCAAAATTCCTTCAAATTCGGATAGGAACTGTTGCTTTGTATAAAAAAAATTAACAATAATGAAGGGGAGGAAAAGGAGAGAGGGACTGGTTATTGTAAAACTAATGTCTAATTTTTCTATTTTAAAAAAAAAGCATGTGTGTGCAAAGTTCCTTGGATAAAAAGTGTGGGTTTGTGTAAAAATTAAAGGGTGGGACGGGGGAGAGGGGATGTGTTTTGGGAAACCATATGTAGTCTGCATTTTTCTGTTTGTTTTAAAGTAGATGTGTGCCAATTTCCATCAAAATCAGACAAAATCTGAGTTTTTTTAATTATGGTGTGTAAGGGGAAAGAGGGGTTGGTTTTAGGGTGGAAAAGGGGAGAGAGATTGGGTTTTTGTGAAACTAATATCTCCAGTATTTATCAATTTTTAAAAAGTATATCCATGCAAAGTTCCATTTAAATCGGAAAGTGTCGGTTTGTGTAAAAATTAAGGGGTGGGAAGAGGGAGAGGGGATGTGTTCTGGGAAACCATATGTAGGCTGTGTTTTCTGTTTGTTTTACAGTATCCATGTCCAAATTTCCGTACAAATCACATAAAATCTGTTGGTTTCTTAAATTATGGGGTGTAAGGGGGAAGAGGGGGTGGTTTTGGGTAGAAAAGGGGAGAGGGACTGGGTATTTGTAAAACTAATGTCTACCATATTTTTCTATTTTTTTTTCTTTCTTAAAGTATATGTGTGCAAAGTTCCATCGAAATTGGATAAAAAGTGTGGGTTTGAGTAAAAATTAGGGCGTGGGAAGGGGGAGAGGGATTGCGATTTTGGAAACCATATGTACGCTGAGTATTTCTGTTTGTTTTAAAGCATATGTGTGCCAATTTCCATCAAAATCAGATAAAATCTGTAGTTTTTTTAAATTGTGGGGTGTAAGGGGGAAGAGGTGGTGGTTTTGGGGGAGAGGGATTGGATTGTTGTAAAACTAATGTCGTCAGTATTTTTTTATTATTTTTTTTTAACAAGTATACATGTACAAATTTCCATCAACATCAGATACAAATGTGTGGACTTGAGTAAAAATTAAGGGGGTGGGAAGGGGGAGAGGGGTGATGTTTTTGGAAACCATGTGCAGGCACTATTTTTCAGTTTGTTTAAAAGTATATGTGTGCCAATTTCCATCAAATTCGGATAAAATCTATAGTTTTTTTAATTATGGGAAGTAAGGAGGAAGAGGGGTGGTTTTAAGGTGGAAAAGGGGAAAGGGATTGGGTTTTTGTAAAACTAATGTCTAATTTTTCTATTTTTTTGGAAAAAGTATATTCATGCAAAGTTCTATCGAAATCGGATAAAATCTGTTTTTTTTTTATTTTTTATTATGGGTTGTAAGGGGGAAGAGTGAATCAACTTTAATATTAAATAATAGAAATCAATAGTTAACAATATTTTAGTTAGCAAATAACAATTAAAATGTGTATACTTCCTTAAGAATTCTTTGTACTTTAACACTTTTTTAAAATATAATTATAGGTGTTAAGTAAATAATTAAATATGGTAAGTATTCAGTTTTAGAGCACATTACATGCCTTACAGTTTGAAAAATAAGATATCTATCTACTAAGCAGTCAAACTGTCAGTTTATCTTCAATGAATAACTTATATAGGCAGCGGCCGCTTCCTCGCGTGTTGGTTTGATTGAAAGGATCATAACTAAAAGGCTTCCTGAAAAGTTTAACAACTTTTCTCACCATCATATCAAGGAATCACTTCAGTAGCAGGATGATCCAATATAATGGTCACACTTTGTGCTTCGATTGCCCCTTCCAGGTCTTCATCATCTAAGTCTGAGATGGTCAACGTTGTTTCTGAATGTTTGACTTCTCTCTCAACAGTTTTTATATATATATAAAACTTCAGCAATGGCCAATTGTGTGCTTTGTGAAAAGAGGTACCAAGGCAGAAGCTTACACACTTTTAACAAGATAATTGTTTTGTCAGATCATGCCAGTTTTAAGATCAACATCAGAGCTTGTCATCTGTTCTTTAACCAAACTGATGCAATGCTCTGTAGTGCACGAACCACATATTCTAAGCAAGCCAAGATTAAAATGTGTTTCTTTGCAATGAACAAACATTCAAATAGAGGCGATTTTATTGGATGCCCACTCATCAAAAACTCAATGACATTGTTTCTTGAGATATTCAGACTGAACAATCAAGTCAACGTTTACATAATTTCAGAAATTTGTGACCATTGATCTTCTAGTTCCAATAGCACTGGGAAGTTGAAATCCAATTTTTGAAAACAAATATCTCAAATCTGATGAACAGAAACAATTTATGATAAAAATGTTTTTACAAATCATTCTGGAAACCATTTATTCCATAGATTTTTTTTTTCTGAGATAGCTATCAATAGATTTAACCTTTTTTTTTATTATTATTATTTCCAGTTCCTCCTCAAAAACAATTTCAATTGTATCTTTTTTTATGTGTATGATATCATCATCATGCCTTAGGGGAGGTTTTCACTTGGCTGCTCTCTATGCTCTTCTGTTATCTGCCTTTCTCTTAAGGTCCATGTAATTGCCGTTTTCCTCGATGTTGTCTGTAATTTTGCACCTCCTTCTTCCTCTTATTCTCCTCCCACAAACTAGACCTTCCAAGGCATCATTTATGAGTCACTCCTCTCTCAGCAAGTGTCACATCCAGTTCTTCTTTTTCTCTTTTATGACTTCGAGTATTTTTCTCCTTTCACTAACCCTATCCAGCACTTCAACATTATTTATTTTATCCACCCAGCTTATCCTCTCCATTCTCCTCCACATCCACATCTCAAATGCTTCAAACCATTTTTCATCTTCTCGTCTCAGTGTCCATGTGTCTGCCCCATAAAGAGCCACACTCCATACAAAACATTGTCCAAGCCTTTTCCTGAGTACTTTGTCTATTTTTCCAGTTAGTGTATGATGTGGGAGGTAATTTTGCAATAGGATAACACAAGTCAAATTAAAGTAATACATACAACAAAAACAAACAGGAGTTCCTATAAAAACATAAAAGTGTATCTACTTACTTATGAATCATGAAGGACACCAAAACACGTATTTGTTGCCATGAGTTAAATATCAATTTGAATGATATGGGCAAATGAAGCAATACAGCCGATAGAGACTGAGTTGGGTGGAAAGCAACTGCGGGGAGGCAAGGTCATGCAAACTAAAATACGTTTTGACACCATTTTACAGATTTCGGATCCATTTAATTTAGTGCAGGATCTGCCAGGCTGCCAAAAGGATCCCGTGGGGTTGCGGGATTACAATCCCTAATCAGATCTGATTGATATAAGATGGCTTAGTAAACCAAGGGCCAAAATTGACAATAATTATAGTTAAAATTATAGAAAGACACTTATTAGAAAATTAAAGGGATGTTTTAGCAATACGTTCATTACGTGGAAGAAAGGCATCAATATAGTGCAGTGGGAACAGTTCTATGTTTCAATAAGAATTGGGGAAGAAATGTATACAAAAAAGAAAGAAAGGAAAGAAAGAAAATCCTAAAATATGCTTGATTTAAAAGGAAGGAGAAGAGATTAAAAGATTGGTAAAAGAGAACAGCAGGGCAACAGGAAACAGATAATGCAACTAAATAAGGAAGTATGTGGATAGGAAAGCTCAATTATTCTGAACACTTACCACAGTTGAAGGGAGAAAGGCAGAAGCAAAACGAAAAAATACACAAACACAAAAAACAAAATATTTCAGCATTAACCCTTTGTCAAGTAGTAAGAAACACGTGGCTGAACACGTGGAAGCCTCATCGTCAACACAGCCACATGCAGAATGAACTTGACTGTCGGAAGTGGTGGTGAGAGTAACAGTAATAAAATTGCAAGTATTGTTCACAAGAAAGAAAAATGGGACATTCAAAAGGAGAAATAATAATAATGATTAAAAAAATCGAAAATAAATTTTTAAACAAGGTTTATATATATATGAATCTAGTGTACTGGCCTGTGATGGGTATAACAGAGTGATGATGGGCGGTATTATCTAAAATTGAGGCCTGGAGAGTGTCTGCTCTCAAGGATGTGTTGGTAGGCCAATTCCCACCTGTGGAGTTGAGATTGGGTTATGACTGTGAAGCAGTTATTGGGTTCGCGGGTATTGTGAGTGCTGGCATGGAGAGCTGCAGGGGGGTCTAGGTTTATGGAGTAAACTGTTTGTATGTGACCATTCATTCTGATGGATAATGAGTTTGAGGTAAGGCCAAAGTAAGAACTTTGGCAGTGGAGGTAGGTAAGCTTGTATATGAAATGGGTTGTAGTACAATTGGCATGGCCTACGACAGGATAGGTTTCACCAGTAGCTGGGTTACAATAGGTTATGGTAAGTGGATGCCTACTGCATGTTTTGCATCGGGCCGTTTCACAGGAAGGATCCAAATGGTGGTTTAGGAGCATCAGAGGGTTGATATTTATGTACAAGTTTATTTATCAGGTTAGGTGGTCTGCTGAAAGTGACACATGGTGTAGTTGGAACTGCAGTGGAAAGAATATGTCACATTCCAGGAAAGGATTTCAGTTTGTATATTATTTCGTGTTGCTGCTGCCCTCCTCCATTTAACTTTGGCGACTGTTGGGTATAATTTATCTTTCTTACATATAAATATCACTTCTTGGCAGTCATTTCACTCCATTGTTACTAAATAAGGAATTAATAGCTAACATGGAACCTAAACGTGCATTCATAAACAATATTAAATCTTACTGAGAGATACTGACCGATTCAACTGGAAATTTTTATTGTTATGTTGGGAAACTGGAGGGCAGACAAGGTATACAACTGCTTGAAGATTTCTTGGGCATTGATCATTGTTCACTGAATTTTTGACAGTGTAACAAGTCGTCATCTTCAGGTTACATCTATTGGCTGGCGTGAGAAGAGTTGTCTGAGACGCGACTGCCGTGCTGGACTCACAGGGGAAATATTGATACCCTTCGTTCCATCTTCTCCACTCCCACCGCAGAGTGCCGGCTGTGATGGTGGCACACTCCAAAGCATCGAGTAGCAGTCTGCAGTCTGTGAACCACCTTTGTCCCACTCAGTGCCCCGGCTCTGATGTTTTCGGACCTGCTTCAAGTGCTGGAATCCACGTTCTTTTTAGTAGGAACCCATTATCCTTGTTGATAAGTTTATCCTGTAGCTGGATCTCGATGGCTTCCTTGTATATGCAGTCCCAAATGTGGGATGTGTTTTTCAGTACTTTTGTGTCCTCATATTTGGTGGTATGCTGTGTCTCTAGACAATATTCAGCAATTGCTAATTTTAACAGCTGCTGTAGCTCAGTGTGCTATTTATGTTCCATGCACTACTCTTCAATCGAGTCTTTTCCGTACTCGAAACAGTATGGGGTACACACCAGGTTTCTTTAGTCCCAGATCATCTTTAACAGAGCCTAGAAGTGCTTTAGTCTTGGCTGGTGAGTGGTAATTGCACTTGATGTTGTGTTGGCATAGAATTCTGCCAACCTTGCTTGTTATATTGCTGATGTCCGGGATGAGGCAGTGGCTCTTGGTTTGTCCTCATCATCTGTTGGTTCTCCACCAGTCTTCTGCCTGAAGGCACACTGAATTTGGCGGTTGTTGTAGTCATTGGAACATGTTGTTGAGGTGTGTTAATTTGGCAGACAGACTGTCTTTGTCAGAAATCACATGGGCTCTGTGGACCAATGTAATTCAAGCCTACTGTTTTCTACAGTTAAGTGGATGACACATTAGTAACTTGGCCTTCCCAAATGGAAGAACTTCAGTCTTTTCTGCAAGACCTAAACTCTATACACAGCCAAATACAATTCACCTTGGAGATGGAACACAATGGCTGCCTACCCTTCTTGGGTGTGCTGGTAATTGAATACATCCAGCTGCCACCACCAATCACAGAGGGAAGGAGCGCTGAATACATTGGTCCACAGAGCTTGTGTGATTAATTTCTATAGAATTAACACAACTCAAGAACGTGGGTACAACTGCCAAATTTGGTGAATTTTGAGGTAGAACACTCAAGAACCAACAGATGAGGAGAACAAACCAGGAGCCACAGCCCTCATCCTGTACGCCGGCAATGTATGGAGCAAGGTTGGCAGAATTTTATGCCAACATAATATCAAGTATGTCTATCAACTGCCAGCCTAGACTAAAGCACTTCTAGGCTTGGTTAAAGATGACCTGAGACTAAAGAAGACATACTGTGTGAGAGGGGGGAGGGGGGGAGGGGAGAACAAAGAAAGCATATGTTGGACAGACTATTCACATGCACTGAACATAAACAGGACACAGATATACAGCAGCTGTCAAAATCAGATAATGCTAAACATTGTCTAAAGACCTGGCATACTATCAAATATGAGGATGAGGAAACTGCTGAAAAACACATCCCACTTTTGGGACTGCGTATGCAAGGAAGCCATTAAGATCTCGCTATGGGATAACCCCATCAAGAAGGACAATAGGTTCCAACTAAGTCAAACATGTAATTCAACATTGAAGCTGCTCTGAAAATATCAGAGCCGGAGCATCAATCATGACAACGTGCCATGCAGACTGAAGACCACTGCTTGATGCTTGAGAATGTGCCAGTACTACTGGCATGCTATAACGTGGGATGGGATGAAGTGTATAACTATCACCCCCATGTTCATCATGGCAGTCGCGTCTCGGACTAAGTTCCTCTTGCCAGTCAACAGACATAATCTGAAGATGACAGCACATTGCGCTGTCTAAAATTCGTGGAACTATGATCAACTGGTCTGGCTGCATGCCCGAGAAATCTTCAAACAGCAGATTTGCCTGGAAAACCTACAATTATATACAAGGTATTCAACCAATTATTTATGATGGTGGAAAAGAAGTTATGAAAAAGGCAGAACTGTTAGCAAACAGGAGCTTCTGCATATAATAATAAGTAGATCATGGGAATTATGTAGATAAAAGAAAAATGTAAATGGGCTGTTATGGATGATATTACTCTTCTTTATCTTTCCTTTATGGATTAGGCTCTAATCATGTACTGCCTTCAGCTATTATTTCTGAGGTCTTTCAACACCTTGGATCCCTACCAGCTCATAGTTTAACTTCTTTCGCAAAAAGTCTCTGTAAATCCATATAACTGAATGTTGAACCCATTTGATTTTTACTGCAGTGATTAAATCATTATAGTTCCCTCCCAATGACTACACTGAGGTGCTAAAAGTCATGGCATAGGAAGATGCAAATATCTAGATGATGGTAGCATCATAGTAGAAACAAATAAATGTCCTATGTAGTGTTGGGGCTATTTGTACACTCGTGATTCATGTGAAAGGTTTACTGAAGTGGCCAAATAACAGACTCTGAACACGGAATGGTAATGAGCACTAGACAGTATGAAACCATGCATATTATGTGTAAAGCTTAAAATCATAACGAAGCATTGTCAAGTGCAGAGACACGAGGAGCAAAAGTAATTGTTGGAGTGAGTCTGCTACAAGCCGCCGAAGAGTAGTTCACATCAAGTTGGCTGCTGTGGCTTTGGATTTAAGTACACAATTGGTTTGAGGAATATTCTGGACAATTTCAGTGAATGATTTAGCCACCTAGATTGACAGACATTCATCCTATCAGACATATCTGGTTCATGATTGTAAGGTCATTTCATGAACATATCATATTATTTTTTTTTTTTAAATAGATCCTCTCTGCTGATCGTATTTTTGATTATCAAATTTGATGAGTCTTGTAGATTTCACAACCATATATCAGCTCAGATTAAATCAATATTTTATAATATTTCATTTGAGTATCTTTTGTTGATTTTTTTTTTTTTTCCCAGGAACTGTAGACTAACTTTGTGGTGTTTATCTCTCACATCATGGTCATAGCCAAATCCTATGTAATTACAGTTTTGAACTTGCTCTATTTTTTTATTATTATATTGGAGTCCATTGGGTACTTTCCCCTAAATGACAATTTTTAAATTGTGTATAGCTCAAGATTTCCATTTCAACTCGTAGTAGTAGTATTTTATTTGATATGAAGTCTTCACGGGTTCTCCGCCGTATGGTGTTGAAGAAAAACAATGAGCTTTTGGTGGCTGGCTCTGCTGCCATCTTCAGGTCTGATGTTATGGAGGGAGCACCAGAGCTGCACTGGCGATGTATTTTATTTGCCCTCTAAATCATATACATGTACATTATACATAATGATATCAGACACGTCAATTATAAGTTAAGATGTTTAAATATTCTGCATCATGCTTCTCAAGAACTTATGGATTGTAACTTGGCCATATACAAACAGAGAATTTTCATGTTTGTATCATAGTTAATAGCCTGATATCTTGGTTAACACTTTTTTTACTTTGGTGTACAATGTTATCTTCATACATATTAAACAAGGTAAATTACAACCTTGTCTATGTTATTGTGTGTACCTTTGGTTTGAACTATTTAATACTATTTTTGTGTTTTGATAAAATATTTGAATATCAGGTGTAGGGGTAACCTCATCTTTAAATAATTCTATACAATATATTTGTTCATTTTGTCTAGGGATTTCATATAATGTACACATCATGTGCATCTTTCCAAATTGTGTTCATGTTGATTCACAATTATCTGCCTTGGCATGGTAATGTTAACATTTGCATTTGCCTCATCCACTAACAGTGTAAATAAATTTATTTCTCCACAGTTAATTATTGTCACGTACAACTTGTAGGCTGTATTCAAAATAATTATTTCTCAATAGTAATAACACACACTTCAGTCGCATTTCTGATACAAGTTCCACTATTTTTGTTTGCAAAACTTAAGGAGTTCAGCATTGATTCTGTCTGTACCAGGTTTTTTTTCTTCTATTTTTAATTCATTTCAAAGCTTAGTGAAATTCTTTTATTGTCAACTCATCTCTTTGATATCGTCATTCCTTATCCAGCTCCTTCCAGATTGTGGCAGTATGACACTTTTCCAGCTACCTCTCTCTGTCTATTACTTTTTACTTATAGCTGTTTCTATCATTATTTCTTCTTACCTTAATATATTGCTCTTCACCAAATTCAACCATCTTGCTCTGGGTCTGTTGCTTGCCCTCTTTCCTTTAACTGTAGCTCTAGTTCTCTGTATTGACATCCTTTCCACCCACATCCTATTTAAATGTCCAAATCATCTTAATTTATTCCTCCCAATTCTATCATTAAGCCACTAATCTACAATCTATTTTCTAACATCCACATTTACCACTCCATCTCACCCCACATGTTGCAGCATGCTTCTCAAGAACTTCATCTGCATACGTCAGCATAGTGAAGTTTGTGTATTATTTCCTTCTTGCTTATCAAATTCCTTATACGCCGATAGGGTGCAACATGGTAATGCAATCACTTGTTAATCTTTCCAATCTCATATCAGTTCACTTCCTAAATAGGTGAAACTGTCCACAGCTTGGAGATTTTTCCACCAATCTTTATATTACCCTTGCCATCTCATTTCTCCGTTGTTATTACCACTGATTTGCTCTTTCCAACTTTGATTTATACCTCATATTTTTCAAGTTGCTTATTCAATACTTCCAGCTGCTCTTTTACTTGCACTATCTATACCACAATATTACTTACAAATAGCATTTTGTTAGGACCATGGCCGATATTGGGGTTGGGTATCGGCTTCAGCACCTAAACTCAAAGTCTTCCAAAAGTTGTCAAAGTTCTAAAAAAGTTCTATAACCGTGTTAAAACCTGTAGAATGCTAACTGTAATAATTACCGCGGTCGCCACTTACAGATTAACCTCCTGTAAGAAAGGTACTAATGTAGAAATGAAAGTCTGAATCCTGATAACTGAAATATATTCTTGAAAATTTTCACATATGTTACAAAAGTCACAGTTAGCAATGGCAATCGGAGAAAAATCATCAGCCGAGGATTACAAATCATGAAACAGAACAAACCGCACTACCCCAAAGTGAAACTTGAACGTTAGAAAAATCACATGTCGGAAAATGTTACTTAGTCACATTGTTCATGCCGAATTTTGAAGATGGCGCCGACCGGCCATCATGTTTGAACTTCCCCCGACCAAAAGCCTCCGCGCGCACCGAAGCTTTCGCACTCGTGAGGAGCGTGTGTTCTCCTCCAAGCTAGACGATGTACTGTCCTGGACTCTCTCGACTGCCACCCTCTCACTCGCTTATATAGGAGTACTTCAAGGATGCTGCACTCCGGCAGTGTTCTGCCGCATTCCCTAACATTCATTTCTATAACTTTCTTCACAGGTGTTCAATTTAAAATCTAAAGTTTTTTCAGGTGATGGGCGTTTAAGTGTGTCATGTTGGATGGCAAAATTTTAATTTATTTTTAACTTTTATTTTTGATATGAAGTCACCGCAAATTTCAAATAATCCTCCTGTTGCAACATACTCCGAAAATTTTAGGAATTTACAAACGGCATAAGTTACAAACATGAAACTATGATCAAAGTGTTGGCCCGGATTTTAACCGCTCAAAAGTGTAAATTTTTTTTAATCCGTTGAGAACTGACTGAATTATTACTATAAACAGAAATTTCGCACTTCCGCCGTTTTTATTATTTATATATTTCTATGTATAGCTCTGAAGGTATGGGATTTATCAAACCGGAAAAATTTCTAAAGTGTAGCCTATATTAAAATACGTGTTTTAAAAGTTATCCCATCTTCGTAAGTGCGATATCTTGGGCACAATAAAAATATTCTGTTTTTGCCATGTGGGCTATTGTCGGGTAGTTTTTAATTTTTTTTTTTTTTTTTTTGTAACAGTTTAACGTCCCTTTTTAACAACGTGGTCTTTTAGAGACGGGAAAGGATGGGGGCAAGGAATTGGAAGGAATTCGGCCATGGCCTTTTGAAGGAAGCATCCCGGCATTCGCCTGGAGTGATTTGGGGAAACCATGGAAAACCCAAATCTGGATGCCCGGACGGGGATTCGAACCGCCGTCCTCCCGAATGCGAGGCCAGAACGCTATCCGTTACACCACCACGCTCGGTGGGTAGTTTTTAAAATGCTCTAACATCTGTTCTATTGCGTTAAATGACCTGAAATTAAGGTGTGTGAAACTAGAAGAGTGGATCTTTAAGGAAAACTACTTTTTATCTCGAAATCTTGGTAGGCTTTTGAATAAGAAAATGTTAAAGTTGAGTGACCATATTTTGTATGTTCGAATCACATTTAAAAATACTTAAACTGCTGGAAACTATGAGACTTAGATGAATTTAATTCTTTTTAGGATTGTTTCAATTTATTATTTACTTTATGTCGTGTGACAGTGTTTAAAATCAGTGGAAAAGCATCTTTCGTGTACGGTGCCTCTGGCGAGTTGTTTCGAAATTGGATTAACAAACAGCAGGTTAGTAAAATGTCTTTTAATGGTTATAGAAATTTAATTACGTGTATTTACTAGCTTTTACCTGTTCTTAGCGCTTTCAAAACGGTTTAACTTTATTGGAATTAGTGTTGAAAGGTTTGATAATTTCGTCTGTATACCGGCTTCCTATTTTTACTGATATTTCATATTTCTCCGGATTTAAACTACTTGGAACTTATTAAAACTGAAAGAGAAGATTGTTTACTGCATTTTCATCTACTTTTTAACTCTTGACATTACTTGAAAAGCCTAAAATCGTTTATGTAAACTGTTTATGCAAATGAGTTATCAACTTTCCTCAAAACTACTTCATATTATTATTAAGTGGTTAGAAACTATTAGAAACTTATCAATTATCCTTCTAAACTGTCTCAGGCATTATTACATTTACTTTTGAAACTTTTAAATGGTCAAATTACATCAGAATCTGTTATTTTCATACTGCTTCAGTCTACTATTCAGTAATCATATTTATTTCTTTAAAATCTCCTCAAAACTATACTTTACTGTGAAGTTATCGTTATTGTAGGTCTAGGCCTGGCTTTTATTAATTTCTCACAATCTTTACTGTATTAAAACCTATCTAGAAATACCAAAATCTGTTATATGGCAAAATTTAGGGTTAGATTTGCTTTATAGTGAAATTATTCATTTCCTTCTGGAATAATGTTTAGTAGTTATGATAAAAGGTTTGTTTAGATACTATATTTACTGTTGTTTAACATTTATTTCCTTAAAATCTGTTCAGAATATCTCCCTAACCAATATTAGGATCTGATAGTGAAAGTTTACTTTTATTTGGAATAACCTATTTCCTTCTGGAATATCCTTGATTTATTGCACTTTATGGTTTATTTACGTTTGCTATGTGCTGTTTATTTACTTTTCTGTACTCAAAGTGTTGTTATCTCGATTGTAACTATGGTATCGTGTACCGATGTTAACCTCAAACTTTGTCGGATTTTAACGGAATCTCGAAAATAGAGCGAAGGGTAGCTTACAATTTGTTTTATGTCATTCCCCTATGGTTCCTCTGCCAATAAAATAATTTTATTACTAACCATTATAAATAATATGGTACAATACATTGTCATGCCTTACTTCATTTTCACTTCGTCCCTCTCTTAAGATTGGATGCTCCTTCAACACATCCATACAATATCAACTGTATGTTTAATGATACTCATTCTTGCCATGGTTTCCCATACTTTTACTACTCCCATCACCCTGTCATATGCCCTCTCCAAGTGTAAAAATCTTCATTCCTACTAATACTCCCATTTCTTTTCCATTACACTTCTCATACTAACATGTGATCTACTTTTGATCTGTTCCTTTGGAAGTATGCAGCTCCTCTTTCCAACATTTTAGGATTATTTATTTTTCTGAATGAAAAATGGTATGCTTATGATTTCTTTCATTTGGCAGCCCAACCTTGTCAAATCCTCATAATTTCTGAAATCTTAAACTTGTGACATAATAATTATGTATTAACTTCAAAATAATGGCAAAAAATTCAAAAAAATTCTTGCACATCAAATGACAACTGGGAATCCACCAACTCTCAAAACATTGCATTTTCCTTTTTATTCCATAATTTTACAAACTTTCGATGAATACCTTATTATTGATGCAATTTCATATCTACTGATCAAAAAATTCTTTGAAAATGTTCATTGATATGTAGCCTGTTAAAGTTTACAGAGAAAAAAAGTGATTTTTCATGAGTTTATAGCTTTAACAAAATATCTAAATGGGTGATTTTAGCAAATAATTATTTTCAAAAAAATTCTATAAATCTTTTGACAGAGAATTTCATAAGTTGGGCAATAAGTGTGTCATGAAGACAGTGTTTTGAAAATTTGAAATGTTTTTCTAAAACTCACTATTTTCAAATGAATTTTCTGTTTGATTTATGTTTATCATTTGGAAAAAAAAAAAATCCCACAAATACAACAGAATACTTATAAATTAATTGTCATTGCTTTTTTTTTCAATTTTTTAAAACATGAATTCAATTTAATTCACAGTCCATGTACGAAACCCGAAGCTCACAAGTATAACTCACAACTGGCAGATTTTTTTTTATTTTTATTTGTTTCTGAATCACCCTTTCTATAATTTTTGATTCTATTGCTTGTTAAGTTATTACATATCTTCTTGCTTTCATTCTTAAAGACTGGTACCAGTAATTTTTTTTCTTTTTGTATGTAATTTAACGATCCCCACAGCCACTGCAAGCCAATGGGTCATGTTACATTTAACATTTCTACACATCTCTTTAACCTCTGCTGCTTTTTCCTATTCATTTGACCCCTGTATCTCCCTCTTATCATTGTAATTTACTTTTGATCCCTGAAACTTCATTCATAAACAGTGCTTTCTCATTGTATTTATAAATTTACTGCAACATTCTTTCCATGTGTTTCTTACATTATCTACTCATGTCATAAGAACCCTAAATCCATAATTCATCAATTTTTTTCCTTCTACAGGAGCATCAACTCCAATGACCATGGCCTTTTGAAGGAAGGATTCGCCTGGAGTTATTTGGGGAAACCATGGAAAACCCAAATCTGGATGCCCGGATGGGGATTTAAACCCAGATCCTCCTGAATGCGAGACCAGAATGTTACCACTCACCCACCACACTCGTTGACTATGTTTCCTGCTTCTTATTTTTAGGTACACTGTCGATATCCATTCATTTGCATAGCTTCAGCTGTTTACCGGACTCCTAAATTTCCTTTCCATCATAATCACTATACCGGAATTTGCTCTATGTTACACCACCCATATAAATAAGTGATCCTCAATGTACATTATTCTTCACAGCTTTTTCTTAGTTTCTGGAATGACAAGCACATTTATTGTACTTTCTGCCACTACTCTTGCTAAAAACCAATTTCTTCTGTAAAACTGGCACTGATGTTCAATGTTCACTACATCTGACATCTACTTTTGTTTTCCTTTTCTTTTGCCAACATCCTAAGCACAAAGACCATCTAGCTGATTTTAAAAACATGGTTTTCCAACATATCATACAACACCCAACCCCCCCCCCCCCACCTCCCATCTCCCTCAACCTGGAGGACGAGTTTGTTTTGTGGGGTGTTCCTTCCCTTAGATGGAAATCCCTAGTTTTTTAGTGTTGGAGAGCCCTCCAGACTGCTGTACCACTGGTAGAGTGCATTGCCTAATAGTTATGCAGCTTTAGTCAGATGTGGTAGCATAATTTGCTGGCAGAAATGTTAAGAGAAAACATGAAGACATTTTCTGAAGTTTCGTTGTCCTTCCTATTTGGCATTAGGCAGAACCCCCCAGTCTATACCAGCATTTAGCCCCCTTCATTGTTTATTCAAAAAAGAGAGAGAGAAAAGAAAGTAAACAGTATTTGGACCATTTTAGAATAGAAAAAGAAATAAAAATGAAGAAATGTTTGTTGACTTACGTGAGAGAAAAGGGTTAATTATGAGACGGTTGGTGTGAAACAAACATGAAAAACTGATCAATTATTTTTTATAAAATGAAAGAAAATCGAATACAATTATTTTCTTTTTTGTCACCCCACGCATATCTTGCACTCTTCCTTCTAGTGTTTTACCTAAACAATGAATTTAATTTAATATGATATAAATGTGGTGGAGCGCATGGTCTGGTGGCAATCTCCCTACACACCAATCTTTCTCCTTTCCTCTTCCTACCAACTTTTGAACTCTAGTAATTTGAACATTAAATTCTTTGAGTGTTTTTTGTAGATTATTCATCATTTCTCTTGGTAATTTATTCCATTCCCTTATACCCTTCCCTACAAAAGAAAATTTTCTCACACACTTATGCATGAAATCATGTGGCAACTTGTAGTTATGGTCAACTTTACGCTTCCATGCACCTCTCTTAATTCTCCCACCAATATCTTTCCATGCTTCATCACCAATGTACACCTTGTGCACTCCCATCACTCTTTACACCTTCATTCTATCTTCCAATGAATCCCACTCCAGCTCCTTTATCATATTAGTTGCTGATTGCATTATGCGGTAATTTCCAAAGACAAATCTAGCAGCCTGTCTCTTTACCCCTTCCAACTCCTGTATTTGATAGCCAAAATGTGGGTCACATACTACACCACCTTATTCAGTGGTCTAACCAAAGTTTTGTAACCCAATTCACTTACTTTTCTAGTATATTTTGAATCCCTTTCCTACCACCTATCCCATGTGTCCTACCCATTTAAGTTCATTATCAAATTTTATGCCAACGTATTTATATTTTCAGTCTTCAACAAACAATTCCTTTCATACTTTATGATCATAATCAACCTTTAGCTTTTTATCTGTGTACCTAACAAACTAGATCTTATATAGGAACGAAGTCTTTCTCGGCATTGAGAATGGATGTAGTCTTCTCGGGAGAAGATGGCGACGGAGACTGAGGTTGCCGAAATATCGTGTGGAAACATCTTACTTACTCGGCTAGTCTCCCGAGAAGACTACATCCAAACTAGATCTTCTTTGCATTTATCTTCAACAAATGATAATTCACCCAGCTAGATATCCTATCTTACAGTCTTCTACCATTTTTATCCTATTACACAGGGTGAGTCAAAAATGACTTTACAACTATAAAATGATATAGAAATTTGTTGAGATAACTTACAGAATTGGTAGCTGTGTCATTTTGTAGCAAAAAACCTAAAGTTTATATATAATGCTCTCGGGTGACTAGCTGAGCTAAAAGTGTTGTAATTACACAATATTTCGGTGATCTTATTCTCTGTCGGCGTCTTCTGGTGAAATGCCAGATGCTCGGTGGCCAAGAGTGTGCGATGTTGTTGAGCCAACCAAGACTTCTGCTGGTAAGCTGTGATTAGTCAGCTTTGGAACCCATCATAGCAGGAGTCCTGTCTCGTCGCAACTTGATTGGATGCCATGATGGAGCCATGGCTTTATTCAGTGCCCCTGTTTGCATGGACTGTAGCAGATGGGCCAAAAGTCATCGCTCGTTTGAAGGAAATATCAGAAGACCATAAGTTGCTCATCCATCCACTGTGTCGAATCATATCTGTTGTGGGAATGACTCATATTGAGCCAACCAAGATTCCTGCTGCCACGTCGTTATTGGTTGGCTTTGGGACCCGTCGTAGCCGGGGTACAATCTCATCGCAATTCTTGCTCGCTCCTACTACTGACCTTTAGGCACCATGTCGTGCATATCAAGACAACGCTGTCAATGAATAGCATCGATGACTGGCATCCAAGCATCACTCAGATGATACCCGCAGTCCCAGTTGATGAGGTTTGATGCAAGACGAATTTCAACTGCTTCTGTGAGAATGCTGTTCCAGAAGATCCCAGTTTGTGCCAGTACTCTAGTATTTGCAAAATCGAAACCGTGGTCCGGTTCAAGGCTGTGTTCTGCCACTGCAGATTTATCTTTATGCCCCAGACAAATGTGTTGAGCATGTTCAAGACTACGTTGGTTAACACACCATATTGTATGGCCAATGTACCTCTTTTCACATTCACAAGGAATGCAATATACCTCAGGTGTCCACAGAGCAAGGTGGTGGTAGGAAAATGGCCTTAATTCCACTTTTTGCTAGAACCTGTCCTATCTTCGACGTTGTAGTGCCAGAGTATGGAAAGAAAGCTAGACGATAAGATGGCTCGTTGTTGGTGTTATTAAGCCTACGTCTCGGTTCTTGGATTGACCACAGAAGTTGCAGAAGAAATGAGGCACCAAACCTGCCATATTTTATGCAAGTCCAAGTCACCACGCCACAACATCACAGCTGCCAAGAGGAGAGCACTTCGGGACAATACAGGCATTATTGTCTTATCAGCCTCTGTAGTTCTTAATACAGCGGATAATCGACGAAAGGTAGAAGAACTCCTGAAGGATGCATCCTACCACAAGATTGCGTGTGATCCAACCAATGCTGTAGCAAGGAAAATGACAGCTCTTCTCAAGAATTCAGGTCTGTCAGAAGACACAGTTAAATAGCTACAACCCCGTGCGGCTGTTCTTCGGAGGCTCTATGGACTCCCCAAGATCCAAACAGAAGGTACCCCATTGTGGCAAATAGTGAGTTCCATCGGATCGGCCACATACTTTCTTGCCCGATATATAACTGCATTGCTGACACCACTAGTGGGAAAAGATCCACACCACGTGACAAACTCTGCAAGATTCGTTGACATCATTAAAGAACTCCACCTGAATCAACATGATTTATTGGTGAGTTTCGATGTGGTGTCAGGGTCCCTCTTCTGGAACAGCGTTTTGAACCCACCTTAGTTGATTTATTTTGGCACACACTCCAATCACTGTATTTCCTGTATGATGTAGAATACTACAAACAGATTGATGGAGTAGCCATGGCCAGTCTTTTATCGCCAGCTATTGCAAATTTCTTCATGGAGGACTTTGAAGACAAGGCACTAGCAAGTGCTCCTGTGAAGCCCAGAGTTTTCTACTGATATCTGGATGACAATTTTGTGGTTTGGCCACACGGCAGGGACAACCTGGAAACTTTTCTTCATCACCTAAACAGCATAAATGAAAACATCAAGTTTATGATTAAGGTGAAAGAAGAAAGCCGGCTGGCTTGTCTCTATGCATTCTTATAGAAAGGAAACCAGACGGGACTAGGACAATCTGTGTATAGGAAACCGATGCACACAGATCTGTAGTTGAATGAATATAGCCATCACCATCCAGCACAGCACAAGATGGTAATCACCACGCTTGTACATAGGGCACGAGTGATAATTGATGCCGACAGCCTACCCGGGGATTTGAATCATCTGCGTCAGACCTTCAGACGC
The DNA here is from genome assembly GCA_031002005.1 of Vandiemenella viatica. Classification (NCBI taxonomy): domain Eukaryota; kingdom Metazoa; phylum Arthropoda; class Insecta; order Orthoptera; family Morabidae; genus Vandiemenella; species Vandiemenella viatica. The sequence continues at coordinate 252,970,016 of JARYHS010013630.1, read as the reverse complement.
AACAGGTACACTGACTATCAGGTAAGACTGGCATTCCGAGAGCCGAGGTATAGGCTTAATAACACCAACAATGAACCACCTGATTGTCTAACCTTCTTGCTGTACTCTTGCGCTACAATATCGAGGATAGAACGGGTTCCAGCAAAAAGTGGAATTAAGACCGTTTTCCTACTGCCACCGAAGGTGAGGAACATTTTGCGCTCCCTAAGGATGACCTTGGTCTGCGGACACCTGGTGTATATTGCATTCCTTGAAATGTGGAAAGAGGTACATTGGTCAGACGATATAGTGTGTTAACAAACGTTGTCTTGAACATGTTTGATACGTTTGTCTGAGGCAGAAAGAGAAGTCTGCAGTGACAGAACACAGCCTTGAACAGGGCCACAGTTTCAATTTTGAAAATACCAGTGTACTGGCACATACTGGAATCTTTTGAAATAGCATTCTCACAGAAGCAGTTGAAATTTGTCTCGTGTCACACCTCGTCAACCGTGACTGTGGGTATCAACCGAGTGATGCTTGGAGGCTAGTCATCAATGCTATTAATCAACAGTGTTGCCGTGATATGCACGACATGGCGCATCAAGATCAGTAGTAGGCGTGAGCATGAGTTGCGATGAGATAGGACCCCGGCTATGATGGGTTCCAAAGTCGACCAATCACGGCGTGGCAGCAAGAATCTTGGTTGCCTCAATATGAGTCAGGTCCACAACAGATACGATTCGACACAGGGAATGGATGAGCAACTTATGGTGAAGGCTTTGTCTTCTGATATTTCCTTCAAACGAGCAATGACTTTTGGCCCATCTGCTACAGTCCATGTGAACAGGGGCATCGAATAAAGCCGTGGTTCGATTATAGCATCCAATCAATTTTTGACGAGACAGGACCCTGGCTAAGACAGGTTCCAAAGCCGACCAATCACATTGTGGCAGCAGGAGTCTTGGTTGGCTCAACATCGCATGTTCGTGACCACCAAGCATCCGGCAATTCACCAGAAGATGGCGACGGAGAATGTGATTGCCGAACTATCGTGTAATTATAACACTTCTTTAACTCAGCTAGTCACCCGAGAGCATTACATATATTCTCAACGCCGAGAGAAACTGCGTTCTTATGAACCTCTAGTTTGATGCACATATTCCATCAGTACACCATTCCGCCACCAGAAGTGCCAGCTTAGTGCACAGGTAAAAAGACTACTTTCACCGGTGTGGAGCATGTTCACTGTGCGTTTTTGTTTCATGAAACAAACCCTACAACTGTTCAGTGTAAATTTTGCACCAAATATATTAAAGGTCTCCAAGAAGGCATACAATTTACTCTTGGCACAAGAACTTTATTGAGACAGATTGTTCACTGTGACATGCCTAATCACCAGCTCGCCTGCATGTTGATGATTATTAGAACATATTAGGAAGAGCTTTTTCCCGCAGTCCACAAAGATCAATGGGTCGCGCGTCTCACAAGACTGGCATTCCACAAAAGACCGTTTGGTGAGTACTACAGAGAGATGCACAATGGCACAGCACATTAGTGATGCAGATAATGTTACTGGTGGGGAATTTTGTGTGGAAATGTTGCATTGGATAAAGAATGACGAGACATTCCTGAACACAATAATTTTCAGCGATGAGTCAATATTTCATATCAGTGGCATGGTGAACACACACAACTGCAGAATATGGGGGAATGAAAATCCACATGAAACATGTTCATGACAGTCCCAAAGTTAATGTGTTTTGTGCCCTTAGTAAATTGAAACTGTACGGCCCTCTATTCTTCATGGAGAAAACAGTTACTAGTATTGTGTATCTGGATATGCTTGAAAACTGTTTAATTCCACAGATTGATAAAGATGAGTGAGATGGGATGGTTTACTACCAGCAAGATGGTGCACCACCTCCCTTCCTCGATAATCGCTTCCTAGGTCAGTGGGTTGGCTATGAAGGGCAAATCACATGGCCACCTTGCTCCCCAAACTTGACACCCCTCGATTTCTCTCTCTGGAGTTTCATTCATATGTAGTTTGTCCCCTACCAAACAACTTGGCCGACCTGAAAAACTGAATCAATACTGCCATTGCACAAGTTATGACTGATTTGCTACAAAGAACTTGATTACTGGTGGTATGCTTGCCGCATGATAAATGGTAGTCACATCGAACCAAAATGATACTTGACACTTTTATGTGAAACTTGAGGTTGTTTGCTACAATATGACACATCTATCGATTCTGTAAGTTATCTCAATAAATATCTATATAATTTCATAGTTGTAAAGTCATCCTGTATAAAATCATGTCATCTGCAAACAATCCAACTTTTTTTCTGACAGTAAACCATTAACACAATAATTCATTCGAATAATGAATGACAATGGTCCCAGTACACTACCATCTTGATACTGCATTTTCTACCTTAACTTTTTGCTTTCTACTTTCTAAGAATTATTCTACACAGAAAATAACCTTTTAATCAACTCCAATAGTTTTTACCTTATTTAGCATCATTTTATGGTTCATTCTATCAAAAGCCTTTGAAAGATCTAGTGCTACTCTATCAATTTAATAAAAAATATCTTGGTCGTAATCAACCGTTTCTCCTTACAAAAGTCAACCAACAACCTAACAATTCCATGTTTCTCAAGCAATGCTAAAAGAAGAGAGAAAAGTTATATAAACAAGTAATTGCCTCCCAAAGTCCAACCCTTTGTCCTCGTCATGAGAGGCAGGCAATGTCATGTAGTAGGACACTGCACCTCCGGGCAAATACCATCTGGGACTTGTTTCCATGGCACCTCCAAGGTTGATGGTCCGGCCTGATGTGAACTCTGAAAAGTGGCGGTGAATGGGGCTCTGGTGAAACATGGCAGTGTCTGTACCCCAAAGGGGCAGCTGGCCGAAGGAGTCTGTACTCCAGGTTAGGGGCGGCCTGCAACCCAGCTTCAGAGCTAGCTCTGATTCTAATTACCCCAGCAATGGGACATACTCAATAAACTATTGTTATGAACTGTGTGAGTCAACAGAAAATCACCTCAGGTGAACGATCAACCCGACAACAAGTCGGCATTCAAGGCAATATGGATTCTGAGGTCCTTGAGCTTACACATCAGGAGAAGTCGGAGTCTTCTGGCAAACTGCCCAGACGAAAACAGCAAACATTTTTCAGAACACTAAACATCAACACACTAATCCAACCAGGGAAACTACACCAACTAGTCACTGAACTGGATAAACAGAAGATCAGCATTCTTGCACTTCAGGAAACCAGATTCACAGACAAAGATACAATGGACTACGGACACTTCAGGATTTTCAAAAGTAAAACAGAGAGAAAGATTGGCAGAGGAGCACCACTACTTGGAATGGCCTTCGCAGTCCACAAAACCATTTTGAATGCAGTAAAAGAAGTTATGCCCAACAACAACAGACTAATGACACTAAGGCTACAATACAAAACAAGAACTATACCATCACCAACGCACATGCCTCAACAAACAGACAACCGGAAAAACCCGAAAGATGTTGAAAACTTCTGGAACAAACTAGAAACTACCATCACCAAAATCCTACAAAAAGATGCAACAATTCTGCTCAGAGATTTCAACGCACAGCTAGGCAGAGAGAAACAATACCAAGAAACCATAGGAAAATTCCCGGCCCACAGATTTACCAACAGGAATGGAATCAGACTAGTAGAGTTATGCCAGCAGAATAACATCACTTTGTCAGAAACCAAGCAAGAAAAAGACCTGGAGATCACCAGTAAATTCAATTGGAGAATTCCAAATCGACCATGTAGCCATATCCGGAAACTTCAAGATAGAAATTCACAATGTTGAAGTCAGAAAAGGGGCTAACTTAGACTCTGACCACTACCTCACAAGAGTCAAGATTAGAATGACACCTTGAAATTGCTTCAAAAAAATAACACCACTACCCAAATTCGATCTTATGAAGCTACAGTCATCAGAAATCACCAAGAGGTGGGAGGAAATACCTGCGAATAATTGGATAGAATTCAAAGACAAAATCACATCATCAGCTAAAGAACAAATTCAATTAAAAAAGAAGTACAATCACCCATGGTGTAACGAAGAATGCAACCAAGTAATAGAGTACAGGAAAATTACATACAAGAAGTATAGTGCTCACAAATCACCAGAAAACCAAACAGAACTCGATGAAAAGAGAAGACTAGCTACAAAAACCCTCAGAAAAACAAGAAACAATTGGATTCAATCGAAGAAAACTTCAGAAATTATAATGCTAGACACTATTATAGAACATTTGCAAACAAAATTAAGGGCTTCTCCTCACAGAGTCTTTGCTTTAAAAACACAAATGGAAAATTGGCACTAAACAACAGAGAAAACTGTGAACTCCTCGCTACCTACTTTGAGCAACTGCTAAATTGCCCAGAAACAGCTGAAGGGTTCTCAGAAAAATCAGAAGAAATCAATCCAGATTCACCAGCAGCAACACTAGAAGAAGTCAGGGAGCATATTTAGAAACTCAAAAATGGGAGAGCATCAGGAGAAGATGGCATAGTGGCAGAATTCCTGAAAAATCTAGGCCAAAGTTCACTCCAAGAACTAACCAAAATCATAGGACATTGTTGGGAGACAAACAAAATCCCAAAAGCCTGGAAGTGCGCTCTCATACTTCCCCTTCACAAAAAAGGTGACCGCACCAATGTGAACAACTACAGAGGAATATCTCTACTATCAGTCCCTACCAAATTCTCTCTGTTTGTGTCTGCAAAAGAGTACAAGAACAAATCTAACACAAAATTGGCGAATACCAAGCAGGCTAACAGAACATGCACAGAGCAAATCTTTAACCCAAAAACCATCCCAAAATACAGATCAATCAGACACAAGAAAACCATATGCACCTTTGTAGACTTCAAGCAGGCGTATGACTCGATCGACAGGAAAAGTCTACTCAACATCCTAAGGGAATATGGTCTGGGCAATAAATCAAGAGAATTAATCAATCAGACTCACCAACACCACAAACAAAGTAAAATTCATGGGAGAACTCTCCAGAGAATTTGAGACAAAAACTTTCATTAGACATGGCCACAGACAAAAAGTCCACACCCGCAATTTATATCTGCCAATACCTGAACATGCTAACTACCACAATTCCAACTTCAATGAATGTTTCACTGTGAGAGCAATCAGAGTTTTCCCTGAAACCACAGCTGCCTCACAGCTTCGGAGATGGGAACTAGCTTACCAAAACATCGTAGACACCAGACACCCACCCGGCCTCAACCACTGATAAAATTCCTTTCTTTGTCGCATCACTCAGTATTAATATTATTGCCATTTAACTAACTACATGTTATTTTTTCCCCCCTTCCAAAATTTATATGTCTATATTTATTTCCCCAATTTTTGTTTTCGCCTTTCCATTCCGTATCCTTTCGATATATTACTACTTCTATCACCGCCTGCGATAGACATATTTATATATAACATCCTAGTCTCACCGCCATATTGATAATCCATTCAGTCATATAGGATACTTCGACGTGTGCACACCTCCCGAACCACATGACTCATTCTCTTTAACATGAAGAAGGTTTAAGACTGAAATATTGTGTATTATTTGTATTTGTGATTTATGTGCTTCTCCCGTCGCTGCCTTCAACTTTGGTAAGTGACGAGTCATTTTCCCTTTCCTTGTGGTTTTTAATATTTAGTAACTTCTCAATATCCTCAATCAGTTCTGCTAACAAGACAATGTCATCAGAAAATTGTAGCATACTGATTTTTTTCTCTTTGAATACTTAAGCCATGTTCAAATCTTTCTTTCCTCCTTCCACATACAAGTTGAATATTAATGCGGATAGACTACATCTTTGTCTCACACCCTTTTTAACTGATGCGTGTCTCTCATGATTCTCTACTTTTATTATAGCTATTCGATTCTTATAAAGATTATAAAGTATTCTTCTATCTCAGTATTTTAGACCGACCTTCTTTTTTAAAATTTGAACATCTTGTCTCAATCAACATTATCAAAAGCTTTTTCTAAATAAACAAACACCATAAAGATGTCATTGTTTTTCTCTATCCTCCCTTCAAGTATTAATCTTAAGGTCAGAATCACTTCTCTTGTACCGTGGTTTTTCCCAAATCCAAACTGATCTTCACCTACTATCCCTTCTACTACACTTTCCATTCTTCTATATATTATTCCGGTCAATAAATATGAAGCATTAGACTTATAGTGCGATAATTCTCACATCCATCGGCATGTGCTTTCTTCAGAAGTGTGAAGATAACAATTTTAATAAAATAAGAGAGAATCTCTCCTGGTTCGTAACTTTTTGATATAAGTTTGAATAATCTCTGGATTCCTTCTCCTCCTAAGGATTTCAGAAGTTCTGCAGGAATCTCATGAATTCCAACTAACTTATTTGATTTCAAATCATTTAAAGCTCTATCGTTTTTGTCCTCAAAACAGGAACACTTAAGTCATCAATGTCGACATCAACTTCAACACTGGTATTCAAATCATCTCAATAATACAGTTTATCTATGTATTCCTTCCATCGGTTAGCTCTATCTTCTGAGCTAGAAGATGTTTCCCATTGGCAACTTTAATGATTATACCTCTTTTTTTTCAAAATTCTGTTTGATCTTCCTATATGCCACCTCTGCTTTACCTACAACCATTTCCTTTTCTACTTCTTCACACTTTTCTTGCAGCCATCAATATTTTGCTTCTTTGCATTTTCTGTTTATTTGATTTCTAAATTGTCTGTATTCCTCTCTTCTGGCTACAACCTGAGCATTTTTGTGCCTTCTACTCCAACCCATCAACTCCCTAAAGCCTAATGTTTGTCAACCAGCTTTCATCATTTCAGTCTTTTAATGCATTTTTACTTGTCCTCAGTTGACCTCCTTTCAGAGTTGCTTTATAGACCCATGTCTACCATTTCTGCAAACTTTTCTCTCCTGATAGATTGTGTAAATTTATTCACTTCCAGATTATTCTACTTGTATTGCTTCTTTATTCTCTTGAATTTAAGCCTGCACTTCATATATCAGATTATGGTCAGAGTCTATGTTTGCTTCTGGTTATGCTTTACAGCAGGGATGGCCAACCTGTGGCTCGCTTGTGTCCTGTCATATGTCAGCATGTGGCCAACGAAGCTGGATCATTTTAAATATATAAACTATAACTTTCAACAGTCACCTCAAACACAACAACACAAGTGATGCAGATTTTAAACCAATATCACCACTCCCTTCATCTAGCAAGGATGGACAGTCCACAAGCATCACTGATGTTCATTTGGATAGCTATTTATAAGTGGCCACCACTCCTTTTGACATCAACATTGATGCATTTAGTTCAGTCAAATGTTGAATTAAAGTAATAATATTTTCAATATTTCATTAAAGATGTATGTTTCATTTACAAAGTTTTCTTCATTGATGAAAATGTTTCGGTATTTTTTCCTAGAAAATCGAACGTGCTGCCCGATGGGATATTCTATTTCTAAAATTTGGCCTGGCTGCTGAACAGGTTGGTCACCACTTCTTTACAATCTAGTTCTTGATTCCTGAAACTCTGTTTGACCATGTTATAATCCAACTGATATCTGTCTGTATCCCCTGGACATTTCTAGGTGTATATCCTTCTAGCATGATTCTTAAATATTGTGTTTGCCAAGACTAGTTTGTATCTTTTACAAAATTCTTACAATCTGCTTCCTCGTTCATTTCTTTCTCCTAAACCACAATTTTCTACAGCATGTCCCTCTTTTCCTTCTCCCACTACCACATTCCAATCACCCATGATTATTAGGTTTGCCTCCCTCTTGACATATTGGATTAATTCTTCAATTTCAGCATATATTTTATCCATTTCTTCATCATATTCCTGTGACATTGGCACATACACTTTTACTAACGTGGTTGGGGTGGGCTCAGTTTCTAACCTCATCAGAATAATGTTACTAAACTGTTCACAATAACTCACCCATTTCCCTACTCTCTTATTCATTACAAATCCTACACCAGTGACTCCTCTGACGCTTGTATGCTAATTATCCTGTGTTCCCCAGACTATAAACCTGTGTGTCCTTCCATTTAATCTCACTAATCACAACAACATCTAACTTAAGTCATTCTATCTTTCTTTTTAAGTAGCCTGGCCTATTCGGACTTCTAACATTTGACACTTCTGCTGCTAGAATTTGTCTATCAATTCTTATGAGTCCTCCCTGAGCAGTTCCCACCCAGAGATCCGATTGGGGGACTATTTTACCTCCGGAATATTTTACCCAGAAAGAAAGCATCATACTATATGTAAATTGAGAGGATTGCCTTCTGCATCCCCATGCCGTTGATCATTTCTGATTCATCCAGCTTTAGGGACCGTTTCCAAACCCAAGGGCAAGAGGGTGTCCTGGACCACTGCCCACTCTTCCAAGCTCCTTTCAGTGGCTGTTGGCACGCACTGGAAGACTCAGTTGACTTTTAGTTGGAAGAGGCTGTATTATCTCTGGAATACCATGTAAACATGTACCGCAAGTACGTGTGTATTTAAATTATAAATAAATATAGTTAACATTTAGTTTTTGTTGTAATAGTAATTCGAATAAATTCTAATACATTTTACTACTGTGAGTGTTTTTATTCGTGCAAAAAATATTTATTTGTGATTTAGTGCTTTGGTCTGTTCCGTGTTTATTTTCTGTGTTTGTTTACATTTTTGAACACTAGGTTTAAGTTCGGATTTTTGTTATAGAGCGTAAATATATTTAGATAAAGCTTCCTTATGAATTAATTTAGCAGTTTTTTGTAAGGTTCTCTCTCGCATTGTGTACTTTGTTGTTGCTAGTTTCTTTTAATCATGAGTGGAAAGTGTGGACATTGCTGTATATTTTTGAGGGTTGAAATTTTTTGCGAAGGGTGTGAGAAATGGTTTCATTGGGGGAGCAATTTGTAGTGGCGTCGAAGTTGGGGAAATTGAGGAGGCTCTCCCATGGTTCTGCAAAGATTGTTTCAAAAGTAGGAAGATATTGGAGCAGGAGGTAAGGATTAGTGCCCTTGAGGCTGAACTGATAGAGGCTAGAAAGGAGTTGGATAGGCTGCGCAGGGAGGGAAACAGAGATGGTTGGGAACTGGTGTCAGGGAAAAGGGCAATTAGAACAAGAAGGGCTTCTGATTCTTTTGTTGTTGGGGTGCAAAATAGGTATGCCCTGTTGCCAGAGTTAGACAGGGATGAGCCTTCTGTAGTAGTAAGTGTAGGTAATGAGCAGCAGACTTGTAGGAAAAGCTGTGTACTTAAGTCTGGTAGGCAGGGATTAGGGAAAAAGAAAGTCTTGCTGCTAGGTAGTAGCCATGGACGAGGTGTTGGGCCATTAGTGCAGGAAAAATTAGGATCAGGTTTCCAGGTCATGAGTTTCTTCAAACCTAGTGATAGTCTTGGTCAGGTAGTAGAAGATATAGGTTCTTTGTGTAAGGATTTCACAGATCAGGATCATGTAGTGACAGTGGGAGGAGCGGGAAATAGTTTGGGCAGGGATGATAGGTATAGTATTAGAGATGACCTGGATAAAATAGCAGAAGCAACGTGCCACACTCGGGTCAGTGTGATGTCAGTCTTGAGATGCTATGATCGGCCACAGATGAACTCTGCTGTGAGGCGAGTGAATCTGGAACTGGAATGGTATCTTATGTCTGATATTGGCTCTGGCATGGGCTTGGTACCTGTTGATGCTATTGATAGGTGGGGTTATACTAGGCATGGCCTACACCTCAATAGTAGAGGGAAGGGGGTTCTTTCAGATCTCATAGCAAAACAATCAATTGGGGCCACAAATTCACATGAAAAGATTCCTGTTGTTAATGGTGTTAGGGCAGCTCCTTTTTTAGATTAGGATCATGTATTAGGCAGAGAGTTTCAAAAGAAATTAGTTTAAATGATAATGAGTTCTTAGATACCAAAATTAAAAATTGTGTAGGGATTAATTTATTACATCAGAATATCAGAGGGTTAACAAACAAAGTAGATGAATTGCTAGTCCCCATAAATGAATTAAATGATATCAATAGAATTCAGGTTTTATGCTTGTCTGAACACCACATAACTACAGGAATAGGCATGTCATATACAGGGTGTTACAAAAAGGTACGGCCAAACTTTCAGGAAACATTCCTCACACAAACAAAGAAAATATGTTATGTAGACATGTGTCCGGAAACGCTTACTTTCCATGTTAGAGCTCATTTTATTACTTCTCTTTAAATCACATTAAACATGGAATGGAAACACACAGCAACAGAACGTACCAGCGTGACTTCAAACACTTTGTTACAGGATATGTTCAAAATGTCCTCCGTTAGTGAGGATACATGCATCCACCCTCCGTCGCATGGAATCCCTGATGCGCTGATGCAGCCCTGGAGAATGGCGTATTGTATCACAGCCGTCAACAATACGAAAACGAAGAGTCTCTACATTTGGTACCGGGGTTGCGTAGACAAGGGCTTTCAAATGTCCCCATAAATGGAAGTCAAGAGGGCGGTGAATCGAGGAAGTACAGTACATACTAAGGAAACTAAAATGAGCTCTAACATGGAAAGTAAGCGTTTCCGGACACATGTCAACATAACATATTTTCTTTGTTTGTGTGTGAGGAATGTTTCCTGAATGTTTGGTCGTACATTTTTGTAACACCCTGTATAACTGACTTTAATTTAGCTTCTCATTATTGTAGAACAAACTTGGAGAAAGGAGGAGTTGCCACTTATGTTAGAAATGGTTATAGTTTTGATGATATAAGTATTAGCAAGTATTGTGTTGATCAAGATTTTGAAGCTTGTGCTACACGGCTAAATTTCAATAATGAAATTTTCATAATAGTAACAGTATACAGAGCACCATTGGGAAATACTATTTTTATGAACCAGTTTGAACTCTTATTAACACTTTTAAGCAGAAAAGAAGTCAGCATAGTCGTATGTGGTGATTTTAATGTAGATTTTCTAAATAACTTACACTGTAAAGTCATGTTAGAATCATTAGTCAGTTCATTCAATTTAACTCAGGTAGTTAATTTTCCAACTAGAATAATGAATAATAGTCACTCAGCTATAGACAGTGTTTTCCTAGATACCTCAAAATTCAGTTATACCATCAAGCCATCCATCAATGGACTTTCGGATCACGATGCCCAGTTATTAACCATCGACACATCAATAGGAACTAGCATTAAGAGTAATGTTTTTAAACTTCAGCGTGTAATAAATGATGAGTCAGTTACTTGTTTTAGAAAGTGCCTCAATACCACAAACTGGGAACAGGTTTACAGTGCTCGAGGTATGGATGAAAATACAGCATTTTTGGTAGCATTGTATTAAATTACTTTGAAAGTTGCTTTCCTTTGAAAAAGTGTCGTGCATCTCGAAAAGAACAAAAACCTTGGATAACTATTGGCATTAGAACATCATGATTAATAAAAGGAAGTTGTATATTGCCTCTAGGAACAGTGACAATGCTAATGTTAAAACACATTACAAACAGAACTGCAAAATACTGAAAAAGGTTATTAAAGAATCTAAAAGTATGTACTACAAACATAAAATTCATGATTCTTAAAATAAAATTAAGACAATATGGGATATTGTAAAAAAGTAAATAGGAAAAAGTAATCAAACAAGTAATGATATTTTTATCAAAGAAAATTCAGTAGAATCTAATTTTTCAATTGCTGATATATTTAATAAACATTTTTTATCTGTTGCTGATAAATTGACTGCTAATAGCTCAGTGACACACAGTATGGATTTTGTCAAAACAGGTTTCCAAGAAAAATTTAACTCTATGTCTGTAAAATTAGCTACTCCAGGAGAAATAAGAAAAATTATCAGATCCCTTAAGAGCAAATATTCAAGTGGTTATGATGGGATTTCCAGCAGATTAATTAAATTGTGCTCCACAGAATTAAGTAATATACTGAGTTATCTGTTTAATTTACCTTTACTTGAGGGTACTTTTCCGGAAAGACTTAAGTATGTTGTAGCTAAACCACTCTATAAAAAGGGAGATAAGGCAGCCGTATTGAATTACCGACCAATTTCATTACTATCAGCCTTCTCCAAAGTTTTTGAGAAAGCAATGTACAATAGAGTTTATGAACACTAACTAAATCACAATTTGGCTTTCAGAAGGGTCATTCAACAGAACAAGCTACATTTGCATTCACTGACAATATTTTAGAAGGAATAAATGATAAATTAATTCCTGTGGGAATTTTTTGTGACTTATCTAAGGCATTTGACTGTGTAGATCATAAAATTCTGATACAGAAACTTAAGTATTATGGTGTAGATGGCATTGTTAATAAATGGCTTAGTTCTTACCTTCTGAATAGAAAACAGAAAGTGTCAATGGAGAATTTTAAGGCTGCCTTAAGAGGTCCACTGTTTTCTGAGTGGAAATTAATCAGATGTGGAGTACCTCAGGGTTCTATATTGGGGCCACTATTGTTTTTAATATATATAAATGATCTACCCTGTGTCTCATCTAAAAACTCAAAATTTGTCCAATTTTCAGATGACACAAACATAAGAATTAAAAACACTCCAGATTTATCGACAGAATACATTTCAAATTATGTTTTTGAACTGATTAATAAATGGTTTACAGCTAATGGCTTGTGTTTAAACTTTGATAAAACTCAGTATATGCAGTTCAGTACATCACACAGATTAACACCAGATGTAGACATAAAATTTGCAGGCCACTCCATTCAAGAGGTAGAGAGTGTGAAATTTCTAGGTTTGTATAGTGATCATAATTTAAATTGGAAAGTAGGCCTACATGTTTCTGACCTACTAAAGCGATTGGGTGCAGCCACGTTTGCAATTCGTACAATTTCAGCTATAGGTGATCTCCGTATGAGGCAGCTACTTTATTTTGCTTATTTTCACTCCTTATTGTCATATGGAATAATATTCTGGGGCAATTCTACCCATAGAGACAAAGTGTTCAGGTCCCAAAAGCGTGTAATAAGAATTATGTGTGGGGTTAGCAATAGAACTTCATGTAGAGAGCTGTTCAAGAAGTTAGGGATTTTAACATTAGCATCTGAGTATATATACACATTAATGTCCTTTGTAGTCACAAATTATACTTTGTTTGAAACAAATAGTAAAATACACAATTATGGCACTAGAAGTAAAAATGATCTTCACAAGGATTACAAGCCATTGTAATTTGTTCAAAGAGGGGTCCGATATTCAGGGATACATATAATATATATTATTTCTTTAAGGTATTTTTTTGTCACTAGCCTGTATCTTCTTTCATACTTAACCGAAATCAATGAATGAGGTGTCATTTTAAAGCTTATGGTCTCCACTTTGGTCACATCATATTTTAAGAAATGAAGTGTATGGAATTTGGCCCTTAAAGGGTGAAAATGTCAATATTTCTAAAATGCTGTTTTCTGTGTTATGAGTCAAATATCTCCCTGGATACCAATCTGAGATCGTTTAATGAATTATCATTTTAAAGATTAAGATATCTGCTTTAGTGACGTCATATATTAAGACAGAAATTTTTCGGAATTCAACCCTTAAAGGGCAAAAGTATCAATATTTTTTCAATTCGTTTTTGTGTCACGAGCCATTTATCTCCCTTAATATCTAACTGATATAGACAAATGAGGTATCATATTAAATATTAAGGTCTGCGCCGTGGTAACATTATATTTTAAGAAACGAATTTTTCATAATTCGACCCTTAAAAGGAAAAAATGTCTATTTTTCTAAAATAGGTTTTTTGTATCTTGAGCCACTTATCTCTGAGGATATCTAACCAAAAAGAATAAATGAGGTAGGATTATGAGGAGTATTATCTCAGCTCTGTGACGACATATTTTAAGAAAGAATGTTTTTGGAATTCTACTCTTAATGGGAAAAAGTATAAATTTTTCTATAACGCATTTTTGTGTCACGAGCGATATATCTCCCTTAATATCTAACCGATACAGATAAATGAGGTATCATATTAAAGACTAAGGTCTCTGCCGTGGTAACATTATATTTTAAGAAAGGAATTTTTCGTAATTCCACCCTTAAAAGGCAAAAATGTCAATTTTTCTAAAATGCGTTTTTTGTATCTCGAGCCATTTATCTACCTGGATATCTAACCAAAATCGATAAATGAAGTAGGAATATAAGGAGTAATGTATCAGCTTTGTGAAATCATATATTAAGAAAGAATGTTTTTGGAATTCAACCCATAAAGGAAAAAAGTATAAATTTTTCTATAACCGATTTTTGTGTCACGAGCGATTTATCTCCCTTGATATCTAACCGATATAGATAAATGAGGTATCATATTAAAGACTAAGGTCTCCGCCGTGGTAACATTATATTTTAAGAAAGGAACTTTTTGTAATTCGACCCTTAAATGGCAAAAAAGTCAATTTTTCTAAAATGCGTTTTTTGTGTCTCGAGCCACTTATCTCCCTTGATATCTATCCAAAATCGATAAATCAAGTACGATTTTGAGGAATAATGTCTCAGCTTTGCTGACATAATATTTTAAGAAAGAAGTGTTCGGAATTCAACTATTATAGGGAAAAAGTATAAATTGTTCTACAACGTATTTTTGTGTCACGAGCCTTATATTTCCCTTGATATCTAATCGATATAGATAAATGACATATCGTACTAAAGACTAAGGTTTCCGCTGTCGTAACATTATATTCTAAGAAAGGAATTTTTCGTAATTCGACCCATAAAGCGCAAAAATGTCAATATTTCTAAAATACGTTTTTTGTGTTTCGAGCCATTTATCTACCTGGATTTCTAACCAAAATCAATAAATGAAGTAGGAGTATGAAGAGTAATGACTGAACTTGGTGATATTATATTCAACCTCACTATTCATCGCATTTTATTCGCGAAATTTTCGCACGGGTCATCTAGTCTTCTATAAACTTCCAATACATATTAAATGTCTAGCAGATGATAAGAAGAAATTCAGGAAAAAGTTCAAAGAATTTTTAATTGTCAACTCCTTCTACTCTGTCGAAGAATTTATTTATAAGGTATCTAAAAAATAACTGCCAGTAGCTTGTGTAAATGTAGATTACATAATTAATTTACCATGTATGCTATGACTGTACATCTCCAGGTGTATTTATTTATTTTGTTATGCAATTGTTTCAGGTACCATGTATGCTGTGACTGTACATCTTGTGGTGTATTTATTATTTTGTTATGGAATTTTTTAATGTTCCATGTATTCTATGACTGTACACGTTCTGGTGTATGTATTATTTAGTTATGGAATTGTTTAATGTACCATGTATGCTATGACTGTACATCTACTGGTGTACTTATTATTTTGTTATGCAACAGTTTATCTGTAAATTGAGAACTTTCCACATCCCACAGAGCCAGTCTCTTATATTGGGATCAATGGAAGATGAATGTATTGTATTGTAGTCTCTACCAAACCCTTAAACCCCAGTAATATACAAGATATACTTGAAAGATGAGGCATGGATGAATACTGAAAATTATAGAGTATTAAAGGAATGGAAAAAGACAACGATGCTCTTAAAATAGTAACTGATGTCAGGCTTAAGGAAGTAGAAAACTTTTCATTTGTGTTAAGGGCATGAGATACTGGAATAAATTATCCTGAACTAATTATGCAAATATTGAAAGCATTTTAAGTGATTTATCGGGTAATATCAAGATGGGGATACCGCTGCAGCCTCGCGTAGTAAACACACCCGTAACGTGGTATATATGTCATCATTGTGACGTATGGTCCAGGCTGCATTACAACATAAACTGAAATGATGATTGATGAAATCATGTTTTATAAATATGAGTTTCGGTCGTAATGCCACCTGTACCAAAGTGAAACGTAACCACAACGCACAATATTGCATATATCCAATTTTCAGATCATAGCTGATAGTGTTGGTAAGTGCAGACTGAATATGTCACAATGATGTCGTATACACCACGTGATCTGTGTGTTTACTACACGAGGCCGCAGCAGTATCCCCATCTTGATATTACCCGATTTATCTTGATCAAAACATGTATATGGGGAAATTGTTGCAGGTTCATATGTACCATTACAATTAATAATTAGAATATGTCAAATAGGAATATTATTATTCTTTTTAAAGCAGATACTCTATTTAACCAAAAAAATTATTTTAAGTCATGCATTTTAAGCACTTGACTAAAAGACTTACTATGCATGCACACATATTCCGAAAATAAACTGAGGAAATGTACACTCACTTGTGTTCTTTCCATTATGACCAATTTCATCATATTTCCATAAAAGCATCAGTTCTGAAATATCAGGGTTGAGAAATGGCCGATCATATTCAAGAAAAATTTTATCAACAGTACCAAAAAGGAGTTTATTTATAGAGTCCATCTTATATTGAGGCAAAGGTGGACAGAAAAGGGTTTTGGCCTTATCTTTTAAGACACCAAGGGGCACTGTGCAAATAACATGATCAGCATAATAACACGTACCATCTTCACAAACTATTTCCACATTTGGCAAGCAGTCACTTGAATTAGTCTGCTCTTTTTTTGAAATATCAGGACACTGTTCTGTTGTAGAATCTGCACTTTTGACAGCCAGTCTTTCAATATTTTCACTCTTCACGCCAACAAATTGGTTACTACAAGTTCCTAATTCAGTTTCCGATAAGACTTTTGTTTCAACACTAGATTTAAGGGGGTGTTCTGAATTAAGTGCATCCACACACTTTGGGAAATCACCAGTAACAGTTCTGTCAGAGTCATCAGAATCATTCCCAGTGTCCCCATTTGCGAGGAGGTCAATGCCAGAGTCACCACCTGGACTTGTCATGTTAGATAATTGCATTTCATTTCCATAATGCCATTTCACTGTTATGACAGGTTTGCCTTTTAGAATGTTCTCCGGTGGTATATGCTTAGAAATAGGTTCTAAAATGCTGCTATATCCAGAGGGAAGAACTATATTTCCACCCTGAAGTTCTGTGTAACTACCAAGTTCCAGCAAGTCTATTTCATCCATTGAATGACAGCCTGTTATACACGTCTCCCGTTTCAATAAACAGTCGAAGATGAGCTGCCGTAAATGTCTCTGCTCTGGGCTTGTGCAACTGTCTAAGTAAATAGCTGCTTCCAAATTAATATGTTCTCCGACGCTATTTATTCCGGCTGGCGGCAAATAATGGCAGAGAAAATACTCTTCACAGCGACGAAGAAAACATACATATGCTTCATAAATCTCCTGCAATTGTAAAAAGTATATATAGTTAACGGATTTTAGATGCCGGACATGTTTTGACAGTGTAAAGGATATTGTGCAGTTATACAAGAACGGTACCTGTAAGACTGGAAATGGAACAACTTTTCCATCTTCTGTTGCTGCAACAACCTTGTGCGGTTTTGGTACATGGACAATGTCTATCAAACCATTTGCCATTGCTAATTCATACATTGGGTTACCCAGTACGCCGTGTATCCAATTTGCTCCTAATTCCACTTTGTGATGTTCTGAAATGTAAAATAGACTATAAAAATTGTTAAATCAGATTTATTTCAAGAAATTATGTTCATTCTAGGAGGTGTCTCACAAATCCTGTCTATAATTATTACGTTTAAAGCTGCCACCATGAGAGGTTAGTAATGCTTACCGGTAGGCACAGACACAATTCTGCCACCAATTCTTCTTCTAGCTTCAAGAATTTTAAAATCCGACATACCATTTTTTATCAAATGATTGCCAGCAGACAACCCTGCCATACCAGCACCAATTATCAAGATCTTACATCTGTTCGTCACATCTTCCTTAACAGACGCGGCCATATTTGAAATCAGCTGTTGTTGTACCTGTCATACTTCAGGACGCTACGCGACAGTGCACTCTGTTGGTGAAGGAGTAGTTTTTTTTTTCAGTAATGCCTCTTCATGTCTTTGGTTTCTTGACGTGATGTTATTGCATGGGCAATGCCAGACACGAAGCCACCAAGTTCCTTGTCGGAAAGGAGAATTAGATTCGATCATTCCTCAAAAATTCCCTTTGGTCATGAAAACAAAGTGGAGGAGGTATTTTGCGAGGGAGACAAGAGATATATGTCTGATGCACTATGTTCTGAAGACATTTCGGATGAAACCAGGCGGAAAGGTGGGTGAGGTTATAATTTCGAATAAAACACTCATCTTTTGATGGTACTTTTACAACAGTGGTTATCTTCAACGAAGGATACTGTGGGCAATTGTCTTTAGAATATTACGATTTAGTCATGTCATCAGGTGATGTGTGTAATTTGTATTAAGCTGATTTCTTTGACGTTGATAACTCCTCTTAAATCAAACTATGACCAACAAGAACTTTACGATCTCATAGTTTAGCTTTCAATCGATTAGGATTTTCAACCTCACATGTTTCTCAGATCTTATAGAAACATTTTACAAGATTAGCACGTTACATAAAACAGTGATAAAAATGATGTGAAATATATCTGGACGTTGTGGATCATTTTTTCCTCAATTGCTGATAATATTAATAAATAAATTACGCCAAAGCAATTGACTTTTTTGTGTTTATTGGTCTCCCGTACGCGTTTCACTTTTGATTGATTGATTGGTTTATTTCCAGTGCCTGTAGTTTGTACAGAATTGGACAAGTCAAAGTATATAACTAGATAAATGTTTTTTTTTTTTTTCAATTAACATCATTACTACCTCTAACTTACATTTCACATTATTTACATATATAGCATTCTAATACTAGTTACACACATAGCATTCTAATACTAGTTACACACATAAAAGGCAAAATAAATTGAATACTACATCAGAATTCTTTTATGGAATATAACACTTTATTAGCTAAGTATGTTTTCAGTTCACTTTTAAATTTATCTCCTCTTAGCAACTTTATTTCCTTGGGGAATTTGTTGTAAAACATTACCCCTTTCTTAAATGGATCTTGTTCTGCAAATTTTTTGTTTACTCTCATTTGAAAATAGTTATCTTCACCTCTTGTACCATGGTTATGAATGCTACAGTTGGTTACTGTTTTTTCTGGGCTGTTTACTAACAAGAGTATTACTTTAAAAATGTACAAGGCATAAAGTGTTAATATTTTATTCTGCTGGAAAATGGACCTACATGAATCTCTCTGTCCTATACTGAATATAAATCTAAGAACCCTTTTCTGTACCTTAAATAGCCTGTCCATGAAGCAGTGTGCAGTGGCTCCCCATATTTCGATGCCGTAAGTTAAGATTGAGTGTATCAATCCATCTTTTGCAGAAGCATCTTCAGCGGTTTTTTTTTATTTGTGGTCTATTGCATTTCTTTTAGCTCAATTCTCAGCATCAGTGCTTTTGCATTTTTGATGGGAAGTGTCTTCATGTTTGAGATTCACAACACTACACTTCCCACCAAAAATGCAAAAGCACTGATGCTGAGAATGGAGCTAAAAGAAATACAATAGACCACAAAATGAAAAACCCGCTGAAGATGCTTCTGCAAAAGAAGTGAAACGCGTACGGGAGACCAATAAATACAAAAAAGTCAATTGCTTTGGCGTAATTTATTTATTAATAAAATGATGTGAAATTATAATAAATTCGTACTGATATTTTGTTACTCGCGTTGCATAGTTAAATGGGCGTTAAGTTTATGTCGCGATACATGACGTCACCAACATAGATAAAACGATTGTATCGGTGCGTGTTTGATCGAAACCTTGATTTTGTAGCGGCAATATTAGCGTAGATTGTGGTTAGGTTGAAATTCAGCCTGCGCCTGAATTAAAACTGAACCTTCTTCTCACAGCAAAAGGCACGAGATGTGACATTAACACCAATTACATTTGCATTGAATTTCCATGGTAATTCAGACATGATGCTTTTAAATGTATTGGACATGATGGTAGTGTCACTAGGAGCAGTTAAGGTCGCGATACAAGACGTCTCCGTGTGACGTCAGTAACGTGGCGCTCATAAAAGTAGCCTAAATTACTGATAACTAAATTCCAAGTGCATTTTGTTTTAACACAAGATTTCAATTGTCATTCTGGTCCAGGCTGCATTTCTACCTAATTTAACCACAATCTCCCAAAAGCAAAGTTTCAGTTACATCTGCATTGATATAATAACCGTATTGTATGTTAGTGCCATCATATATCGTAACATAAACTCGACCCCTGTCACCTTGTTAAGTTATTCGGGATTACTGGAGATCGAGATTCCGCAATGAATTGGCGTCACAATCAGTGGCGTAGCTAGGTCAGCAATATCCCCAGTGCAACATAAAATTATTTTGGGCCCTCAAGACAGATGGGCGACTTTTTTTTTTTTAACTGTGCCGAGTTGCTGTTAGGGGCCCCCTGAGCAGTAGCGTATCTAGGTTCACAAGGCCGGTCTCAGAATAAAAAAAAAAAAAAAAAAGTCGCCCATTTGTTCTTAAGGTCTGTGGGCCCTCTGAGCTGCACTTTGGGGGCCCACTGGAATGCACTTGGGGGCTTCCTCAGCTGCACTCGGGCCCTCTGAGCACGAGGGCTCCGGTGCACTGTACCGCCTAGCCCTATGGTAGCTACGCCCCTGGTCACAATACTGCAGTAGTCAAATACTAGACACCGCTAGAAATACTTTCCGTAATACATTTAATGGTGTCACGCTGGTTCAGTGTGTATTACAACCTATATCTGCTTGAAAATAATGGTCCAGGCTGTTTAACAACAAAATTACTGCTTGGAAATAATGTCTTGTGATTGACTACAGCAGTTTTATGATGCCATTATTGAATGTTCTTGTGGCGGAATCACGATCTCCAGCATACCCGATTATTCATCATACCTCTTGCTAATTTATTCCATTCCCTTACTCCATCCCTAAAAAAAAAAGAAAAAAATCCCACAGCCTTATACCAGAATTAAGTGTCAGCTTATGGTCATCTTTAAACTTCCTCACACCTCTCTTAATTATCCCACCAATATCTTTCAATGCCTCATCACCAATATATGTCCTGTACACTCACATGACTTTCTTCGCCCTCCATCCATCTTCCAGCAAATCTCGCTCCAGCTCCTGTATCACATTAGTTACCGATTGTGTTCCATGGTAATTTCCAAAGACAAATTTAGCAGCCCGTCTCTCCAACTTCTCCAACTCCTGTATTTGATAGCCAAAATGTGGGCCCCATACAACATCACCATATTCAAGCAGTGGTCTAACCAATGTTTCATAACCAAATTCCCTTATTTCTCTGGTATATCTTCTCATCACTATTTCCAAGAGGTGAATGATTTTGAACCCTTTTCCTACCACCTGTCCAATGTGTCCTGTCCTGCCCTGTTAAGTTTATCATCAAACTTTATATTTTGAATCGTCAACAAGCAATTCCTTCCCCCCTTTATAATCAATACCTGGATGACCGATCTTCGCTCGGTATCGTTATCAAAGATTTCATCAAAATCTTAAGAGAAATTTGTGAGAAATTAATATTATCTATTTACAAGAGTTGCTGATATAATACTATTAGATTGGATAGCTTAAATATATAGACAGTATGAAAACTTTACCTGAAATTTGGCTAGATCATCTAGAAGTAGGCATACAAAGCCATTGTATGAGAGGTAGGACGGCCAGTTCCTTTCCTCTGGGACTTACAATTTAACGTAAAGTCCGAACCACTGAACGCACCAGTGTAGTTCATATGATCAAATACAAATCTTAAAAATTCTTGTCCCCACGGGGATTTGATCCTGGGATCATAGCCAGAAATTTTTGAGAACAAGCACAGTAACCACATTTTTTCCCCACTAATTACATTTAAGCTGCCAGACCGCTCCATATTTTATATACATTCAATACATTTCTTACCTACTTATGTAGGGATTGCAGTCTGTTAAATAAAAATTTTATTTTAATGGCAGCGTTTCCCTCTGGCCTCGCATTCGGGAGGATGCAGGTTCAAACCCCCACCCGGGCATCCAGATTTGGGTTTTCCACGGTTTCCGCCAATCACTCCAGGTGAATGCCGGGATGCTTTTTTCAAAAAGGGCATGGCCGAATTCTTTCCCCGTTCCTTGTCCCCAGTCCCATCCCGCTTCTAATGACCTTACTGGTAGCCATCGATGAGGTGTAAAGCAATATATAAGTAAAAAAAGGGGAGTGTTTCTTGAATAGAAACCTGTAGGTCGAGATGATTTTCTTTTAGGTTTTTCATGAGACGAGTCTTGACTCAGAAGTTTAATTGTAGTTAAAAAAAAATCTTAAAAGTTTCCTATGCATTTCGAAGCTCACAGTTGCTTACTACAACTAAAGATAATACAGTAGGCTCACTGATGCCTCTAATTTCTACGAGTGGCATTAGAAATTTTTTTGTGTAAACTTGTATTTTTTCAGGGATGTTGGTATGTTTTTTTTTTTTTTTTTTTTTTTTTTTTTTTGTGGTTGTTAAGTTTTCCTTGATGACTTCCTAGGCATTTGGAAGTGCACATTTCCTTGCTCGAATCAAAGAGAAACTTAAAAACATCAGTAGGCATTACCCGAAACATCTAAGACAGCCGTTTCAAAGATAAAAATGCTGCTATTATGTTAATACTAGGCGACCCGTGAGAAAATTTCGTTAATAAAATCTGATGAATAGTGAAGTTGAATGCTTGTAATATAATGAAAAGTAGAACTGTACTTTTGTAGCAAATAATATTATTTTTTTTAGTGTAATAGGTACGCATCAAAATACTCGCAACATATTACGAAACAGTTAGGAAAATTTAAAACACTCTGTATTTATGACAAACTGTCACACACCTTAACAGAATAAAACCAACCGGAATAAAATGCACACAACATATCTCTGTGATATTTGTTGCTGTGTGAATAAAATGTTTACATTGGAATTGTATAGCAAAACGACAGTGTTTCCGTAACTCAATAAAATATATCCGAAAAGCTACTTATTGAATAAAAAAAAGTTTATTGACATCTCTGTGATATCCACTGCTGCAATCTAGGGACTTGGCTCTGAACAGTCTCATACGCGCTACCACTTTAAGCACCAAATTCAGATAAATTCTTTCTTAATTTATGATTTTACCTAGCTGGAGACCTTAATTTTTAAAACGATATGTGATTTATCGATTTCGGCTAGGTACCGAAGAAGATAAATGGGTTTTGTTTAAATCTGAATTAAAAAAAAAAACACGTTTTATTAATACTTTTGCCATTTAAGGGTTGAATTCCAAAAAATTCCTTTTATAAAATATGGTGTGACCAAAGCAGCCACCTTGGTCTTTAAAATGGATTTCTGTTAGTTATCAAGCGAGGTAAAAAAAAAAAAAAGTTTTGAGAAATGATGATATTTATGCCCCTTAAGGGCTGAATTAGGAGAAAGTTTTTTCTTAAAATATGATGTGACCATAGCGGATAATTTAATATTTAAATCAATACCTCATTTATTGATTTCAGTTAGGTATCAAGGGAAATAAATAGCTCGTGACAGAAAAATGCGTTGTAAAAATATAATTACTTTTGCCCTCTAAGGTAAGAATTTTTAAAAATTTCTTTCTTAAAATGTGGTAACAGAACCGAAGACATTGCGAATACCTCAATATTTTAAATGATACCTCGTTTATCAATTTTGTTTAATTGTCAAGGGAGATAAATGGCTCGAGATACAAAAAATGCATTTTTAGAAAAATTGACATTTTTGCCTTTTATGATTCGAATTATGAAAAATTCCTTTCTTAAAATATAATGTTACCACCTCAGAGACCTTAGTCTTTAATATGATATCTCATTTATCTATATCAGTTTGATATTGAGGGAGATTAATCGCTCGTGACACAAGAATGCGTTTTAGAACCATTTATACTTTTTCCCTTTAAGAGTTGAATCCCAAAAACTTCTTTCCTTAAATATGATGTCACCAAAGCTGAGACAATATTCCTCATAATCTTACTTGATTTATCGATTTTTGTTAGATATCTAAGGAGAAAAGTGGGTCAAGACACAAAAAACGCATTTTAGAAAAATTCATATTTTTGCCTTTTAAGAGTCGAATTACGAAAAATTCCTTTATTAAAATATAATTTTACCATGGTGGAGACGTTATTCTTTAATATGATACCTCATTTATCTATATTGGTTAGATATTGAGGGAGATAAATCGCTCCTGACACAAAAATGTGTTATAGAAAAATTTATACTTTTCCCCATTAAGGGTTGAATTCCAAAAACATTCTTTCTTAAAATATGATGTCACAAAGCTGAGACGTTACTCCTGATAATCCTACTTCATTTATCGATTTTTGTTAGATATCCAGGGAGATAAATGGCTCAAGAAACAAAAAAACTCATTTTAGAAAAATTTTCATTTTTGCCCTTTAAGGGTCGAATTACGAAAAATTCCTTTCTTAAAATATAAAGTTACCACGGCGGAGACCTTATTCTTTAATACGATACCTTATTTACCTATATCGGTTTGATATTAAGGGAGATAAATTGCTCGTGACACAAAACTATTGATACTTTTGCCCTTTAAGGGTCGAATTCCGAAAAATTTCTGTCTTAAAACATGAAGTCACTAAAGCAGAGATGTAATCTTTAAAATGATACTTTACCGAGCGTGGTGGTGAAACGGCTATCGTTCTGGCCTCGCATTCGGGAGGACGGCGGTTCGAATCCCCGTCCGGGCATCGAGATTTGGGTTTTTTCATGGTTTCCCAAATCACTGCAGGCAAATGCCGGGCCGCTTCCTTCAAAATGCCATGGCCAAATTCCTTCACATTACACCCTATCCCTTCCCGTCTCTAAATACCTCGCTGTAGAGAGACGTTAAGCAGATAAAAAAAAGATACTTAATTAAACGATTTCAGACAGATATCCAGGGTGATAAATGAGTCATAACACAGAAAACAGCATTTTAGAAATATTGACCTTTTTGCCTTCTAAGGGTCGAATTCCAAAAAGTTCGTTTCTTAAAATATAATGTGAGCAAAGAGGAGACCATATGCTTTAAAATGACACCTCAATCATTGATTTCGGTTAAGTATGAAGGAAGATACAGGCTTGTGACAAAAAATACCTTATAGAAATAATATATATGATTGTTCTCATAGAAGTTTTGTAAGGTAAAGAAGTATAACAAAAATCACATCTGACAAAGCCAGTATCTATATTTTAAATATCTAATTTTTAAATGCTTTACAATTAAACTTGTAGTGCTTAAAGGTACCCACTTTTTACAATTCAATAATATTGATGTTTGTGTTAAAGACACATATGGTCAAAAAGTAAACTATGATTACATTATAACTGGTAATATTATTTTAAAAGAAGTTTTGTAAAGTAAAATATCACTTCTGACGAAGCCAACATCTATTTTTTAAATATCATATTTTTAAATGGTTTACCATTAAAAATGTAGTGCTAGTATTTCCACAGGTCAGCTCGTTTAAATATACAAGTTCTTTGTTGAAACCAAAGAGAAACTATTAGTAGGCTTTCTGGTATCTGAATCGTCGAGATACCAAGCGCAAAAATTGTTTATTTTGTAAAACTGTGTTTTCACAGGGAAGAGAACTGTTTACCTAATCTTAAAATATATATATATATATATATATATATATAATACAAAATTTCATTAAAATCATTTGAGCGATTTCTGAGATTGCAAATATATACAAGCATTGGTTGATAAAGATAAGATAATCAACCTTTACCATTATATTTGTGTACCTAATGAGCTAGCTCTTCCTTGCATTTATCTTCGTCCCATGTTGACTCACCTAGCTAGTTATTTGATCTAGATCAACCTGCAGCTGTTAAGCCTTCTACCATTTTGACCCTATTATATAATTTTATGTCATCTGCAAACAATCTAACTTCTGATAGTAAATTATTAACACAACCATTCATTGGAATAACAAGTAGCAATGGTCCCAATACACTAGCCTGCAGAACCCCATGTTCAATCCTACTTCTTTTGATACTGTATTTTCTACGCTAACTTTTTGCTTTGTACCTTTTAAAAATCCTTCTATCAAGCAAATCTCCTTTTAATAACTGCAATAGTTTTTCTTATTTAGCCCCATTTAATGACTCGCTCTGTCAAAAGCCTATGAAAGATTTAGTGCTACACTATCAATTTGAACTCACCTTTCCATTTCATCAGAAATACCTTGCATACACCTTACTAACTGAAATTCACACGAATATCCTTGCCTAAAGCCATGTTGCTGACTTGAAAACATCTTACATATTAATCTCTCCATTAATTTTCCTACCACTCGTGTCAAGCTGATTGGCCTGTAGTTTATTACCCTATTTGTCACCCCACCTTTAAGGACCAGTTCGAATATCACACTTTTCCAGTCATCTGGTAAACAACAAGTATCCAAACTCAGTTTAAAGTATGTTTCAAGATAAGGTACGTTGTAACATCCTGCTATCTTAAAGACATCTGTAGTAATATTATCAAAATCAGCACCTTATGCCTTTTTAGATTCTTTAGTTCCTTCATATCATCTTTATATTGAATTTCAAATTTTATAGTCTGTTTACTTCAAACTGTAAGGATACTCTCGTTCTTTGATATAACTCCTACCATTGTTGAATCATATTCCTAAACTAGCTCGAACCTGCGACTTCGTACGCTTGGATTAAGAATTTTTGCCAGAATTGAATATAGAAAGTTGTTGGTAATGAAGGATTGGTCCCAAACAACACCGAGTCGGCATAATATGACAGGAAAGCTATCAATATATCATTCTACCGTCGAACCAGTCTCTTGAAGAGAATCAATTTCCAACATATTTCTGTCACCATTCGATAAGGTCTCAAAACTTCGTGACTACAACTATTAAACATACTGGCAAAAATGTCCTGTGCCCTTCATACAAATTTTCTTGTCAAATTCCTTCTATATCGATATAGCCATTTGGTCGTCAAAATGTAACAAAAAGACAGAGACTTACTTACGTATTTATAGTATTATTACTGCGGTTCACACACACTGACTGCGAACAACCCCTGAGGAATCACTATAATGTAAAAAAGTGTACACCTACAGCATTGCACGACTACCTACAATTTGCCTCGCATTGCACCCTTAACTTTGTCATATCTACAGTTTAACAGTCAATCTGAATAACCTACGGCCCAGGCGTGACTCTTACGATAAAAAAACAATTTTTAAAAATCTTAGCCTCCACGGAGATTTGAACCGGAGACCACGACTCAAACATTTGTAAGCAAGCACTTTAACCACAGTGCTGTCTGACTGATACACGGAAATGCAGTATACATACGTCCATATCCAACACGTCTGTCTATCGCCATTCAGTAGTGTTTCGAAATTATGAGACATGTATTATTTATACAGATAATTTTTCAACCAAATGTAGACAGTATTTTTCTCCTTGTTTCAAAGGATAAGTGTGCAAAGTTTCATCAAAATCGGATGAAAACTGTGGATTTGTATGAAGAACGAACAAACATACATACATCCATCTTTATATATATAGATGGTCTCACTAAAACAGTTACTGAATAACTCTACACTTTTTAAATTCTCATTTACTTCTTCTCCATCCTTATCTATAATTGTATTAACACACCCTCTGTTTTCTGATATAGCCATAGAAATTTGTAGATGCACCAATAATATTCTTAATAAACTCATCCTTAGCGAGGTTCTTTGACATTATTAATTCCTTGTTTAGTTCTGTCAAGAATTCCCTACTGCCTTGTTGTCTCTTAATGTTGTTATGTTCTTGTTTTGACAACCTTTTTAACTACCTCATCTCTCTGTTATAGTATGTAGGTTCTGTATTTCTCTTTATTATCTGTTTTAGAATAAATATTTCTTCACCCTTTTCTATTATCTCATTGAACTCTACCCACTTCATTACTACTGTAGCCTACTTGTGCCATTTTTCCATTTGCTGACACTATCCTTGAAATATCTTTCCAGCTCTGAAATTTGTGGTTTTCAATAATTGTATCTATTTCCCCCTTCAATTCTGTCAATTGGTTTACTGAATCTTCTTATATCCATCAGAACTGCATTGTGATAACTTATTCCTTCAGTTATTAACACCATATACAATTATCGTCAAGTAACTGAAGGAATATGAAGGAATGACTGTGATACATAAAGTGAAGAAAATTGCTAAGAATTTTAATATTTGTGAGGCAGATTCTGGTTAATTGCACTGCTAATTGGTTTGTGAGGCATCTCTAAAGAAGTAAAAGCCAATTTAATTTTAGATCATGATACCACTACAGCAACTTACCGACAATAATGCAGCTATAAAAGAATTATCTGGATATCACAATTCTACAAGGAACTGCCATCATAATATTGCAGTACTCGAATGAAAGATACAAGTAGGCATACTTCCTGGAGTACATTTAATGGTGTCGTGCTGGTCGAGTGTGTATTACAACCTAATTTCTACTTGAAAATAATGGTCTTATGATTGACTACAGCTGTATTATAACGTCATTAGTGAATGTTGTTGTAGCAGAATCGCATTTTCCATTAGATCTGAATTGTCCATATGGCATTTACAGAAATTTTGTTTCTGTTTAAGCAACACTTGAACCAGGGATGGCCAACCTGTGGGCCACTTGCAGCCTGCTGTATGTCAGCATGTGTCCTGCAGAGCTGTAGTGTTATGTACTTGAACTTAAACTTTCAATGATTACATCACAGTACAACTCTAAGTTAAGCTGATTTTAAATCTGTATCATCACTGCTTGATCTAGCGAGGATGGACAGTTGACACAAATCACTGATGCTCACCATTCCTTTCAACATCAGCATTGATTCATTTAGTTCTGCCAAAGTCAAAAGTTGCATTAAAATAATTATATTGTTAATACATTTTTTAATATGTTTGTTTGATTTATAGTGTTTTTTCCTTCATAAAAAATGTTTTAGTTTTTACAAGAAATTAGAATGTTTGGCTTGATGCAAAATCTCTAAAATTTGTCCTGGCTGCTACTGATTTAAAACCAATCACAATCACTAGGAAGAAAACAAAACCGATAAGATTGATATGAGCTGTATAACAACAAAGTTGTTGTAACTGTATAATCTAGAATTAAACCTAAAAGTCTAACATTAAAATTTGGAACTTGAAGCTGTAATATATGTTATGTTCATCACCCATGTACTTGTATAGCTGAATTTTTAATATAAGTACACTTCAATTTTCTGTAGGATGATAATGATTAATAATAACTATCTATCTGCTTTCATCTTTTTTGTCAACCTACATTGCTGGTTTCATATGCAGGAAAAATGCTTTGTGGTGTATTAATATTTAGGACAAATAAGAAGCCATTGCCTACTGTTAGAGGCACAACAGTACAAAAATATATGTGTTACTACCCAATGCAGGAAGTAAAATTATACTGTGAAGTTTTCTATCATTAAAGAGGTTTTTATGTAAGTTGCAAAGTCTCGACTGGAGAGTGGGAAAGACTGGGTTCTATAGATGATTACTGTTAAAAAAAAAGTACAGATGCTCAACAAATAAAGGAACTGAAATTGTTTGAGCTGGGAACAAGTTTGAGGAAAAAGGATGAGGATTTGTTTGAAGTTAGAAATTCCCAGAAATTTCCTTTCTTTCCAATGGTTTTTCTTTTACACCCATAACAAATTTCAGCCAAGCTGCACTGGTCTAAGAATCACTGCACTACTCTGCTGGAGGCATTACTTTACAGACATGATTGAGAGTGACATCTGGTTTACTGCGGTAAAACCCAGCCTACATCACTTCTGACCTCCATCCAATCTGTCATACCTATTCTTGTCAAAATTATTCTCTTATTCTGTTCCAAAAGTTGCTTATTTATACACTCTGTTCCATTCTGCTCTCCAGCTGCCTAGAATCTGATGCCATGGGAGAGCTATCAGTAAACAAGAATATTATCCTCCAAGCTTGTAAGAGTTAACCACAATATTCATGAAAATCAGTAAATGTGAATCACTTGGACACAAGCAAAAAGTAAAGAACATTTGTTTGTCAAGACATTTTTCTCTAAGATAATGAAACAAAACATATTTAGAATACATTCAATACCTTAGCCATTTTTTATAGATTTTCTGTGTGTTCACTTGTGAACTCACTTGACACTTAGTTGTTGAACCATTTTTCAGTTTGCCACTTCCATACTGCTTTCTGCCCCAAAAAAATCCTTTAATTTGGGTGAAAAAATGATAATCAGTGGGGACCTGGTCTGGGCTGTTATGCAGAAGTTCAAAAAGTTACCATTTAAATTGCGGAAGTTCTCTATCAGTGCAACAGCAGGTGGCAGTGGATTATTGTGAAGGACAATCCTGGTGGACAACAATTCACATTGTTTGTTGTCAATGGTGTGGCATGGTTTGAGGAAGGTCTGAAAGTAGGCCATATATCATCTCCTGTCTAGTCATTTAGTTGAGTAAGATGCCATTTCAGTACCAAAACACTAAGCAAAACTTTTTGCTTGGAATTTGTTTGGCTTTATTTGGTGTATTGTTTGTTGTTTGTGGATTTTTTTTTTTTTGAGAAGTCGAAGTTTCATCACCAGTAACAGTGTGGTTAAAAACTTCTTGTACCATCCTTGTTGTTCTAAATGAGAAAAGTCAGTGCAGCTCCCATCCAATTTTGTTTGTGTTTAGTTGTCAAACCTCAAGGAACCTACCTGACACACTTTTTCATAGCCCAAATACAAGATATCTAATTGGGTAAGTCAACAATTGATGAAAATAAATTTCAAAAAGAGTAGACCAATTAGGTAGACAGGAAAATAAAGGTTATAGTTTCTATGATTACAGGGTGGGAGAGGAATTGTGTAGTGTAAATATCTGGGCATAAAATTTATTATTAAATGTAGTATGGCACAATACCTTAGACAGGCTGTAGGGAGAAGTATTAAAATCCTTTATCTATTGGAGAATGTGGTAAGGGGATGTGCTTGGTTACACATCATTGGTCTCAGCATTGCTAGAGTAATGTGCTGGGCCTTACAATTTGATAATCGTATACACTAATCGGGAAGGATGCAACATTTGTTTGTGGAATCTGCCATAGAACACAAACTGTAACTGATATGATAAAGGAGCTGGTTTGGGAGTCACTGGAAGAGGTTGGTGAAGAGAGTGGTGGGAGTATATAAGGCAATATTGGTAATACGGCATAGATGGATGTTTATACAAGAACTGAGAAGTGTATGTGGAAAGGAAGACCACAAGCTGGCCCTTGATTTCGTCACAGTTGTAGGTGTACCTTCCCTACAGTGATAAAGTTTAACTTTTTGAAGCATAGTAACTCTTGATTATCACCTTTATATGGATCATTAATTGAAAGAGTTGAATTTTATGGGTACTTTAATATTCTGAACGAAACTTTGATTAATTTTTAGGGTCACAGGTTAATTACCACAATGAGATGTTTATTGATGATCACTGGCAATTACATGCCTAGGCGTATTTAATGTTAAGCTTAACATAGAAACATTATATATATTTATTATATATATGGAAAAGCAATGCCCATAGCTACAATTAGCCATTTATCCAAGCAAAAAAAATGATTATATTTACGTTGTAAGTTAAATTAAATAATCGTTGCCAAAATTACATGACAAAACAATATTCATTACATTACAATAACCTCATGGTAACAGAATAAAATTCAGTTTGAGTTATGATGTTAAAACATCAGGCGCCACAAATGGTTCTTGGATGCCAATTGAAAAAATGGTACAAAGTTTTGAATGAACATACATGGTTCCAGACAAATATGCCTTTATATAAGTAGACCTTTATATAATTGGGCCTTCTAGCTCAGTGGGGTTTCACTCATCAATTTCAAGCACTAATGTCTTATCTCGGTCGCTTATGGGTCACTAGCAGTTTCATAAAATGCACGACCTATGGCTGTGGTGATTAACACAGTACCATTGGTAAGTCTGTGATGACAGGCAGTGTGGGTCAAAGATGGGCCCGTGGCATGCGAGATGATCTTCAGCATCAGAATCCGAACACTCTTGGCAGCATCAGATTGCTCCGAGCAGTCAGAAAGTTTAGCTTAGCCTTCGGTTGAAGTCAGAAAAAGAATGATTTCTCTCAGTGTGCGTGCTCATAACAAAACTCGGGCCACGCCCTGCAGTCTCTCGGGAATATGTACAACACAAAATTTTCAGAATTTAGTTGTAAGAACTCAGAGATTGGTGCATGGGATCATGGTCTGAAGTTACAAGGTATCAAAACTTGTGATTCACTTGAATCCCCTGCACATCACTCGCATGGATGACAAAGTGTGTGGGGAAGGAGGTACTGTTAGGGTCCAGCGGCACCTGGATTGTCCCATAGCCTCGCTGGCACCTGTGAAGGGAAAGCCAGCACTATGGCCAAACCCCAGTCTATTGTCCCCTAGCGACAATCTGGTGCCACGGCAAAAACAAACCATTCTCACTCAGAAAGGTATCTCAGGGTGTGGTGGATTGCGTCACACTATATCTTCCCATCCGTTCATGAAAAATCAAATTATTATCTAATAATTTTATTTTTTCACAATCTTAATTTTATCTCTGTTGAGAGACACTATCTTGTCAAATATTTTTTTACAATCGTTTAAGCGTAAAGTGTTATCCTGAGACTTTTCACTCTTCTTGCATCACAAAGGAAATTCCTACTGGGTGCTTATGGTTCTTTGGCATCTTTAATATTCTTTTCAGACATGACCGTTAAATCAGGTTACCTTTCCCACATACAAATTTACATTAAACACAAATTAAACATAGACATAGGAAAAATACATAAACACAAACATACATTTCAAATAAAATCTTCACAAGACTTTTTTTATTTTAGCGAATCATAGCATTATATTATTTTAAACAAAACATTGTCAGCAAACTTATACAGCAACTGATTAATCTTTCAAAATATGTATGTCGCGTCGTAGTCTGCCGGATAGGGCGCTTGGGCCCTCCGGCCCTGGGCTTCAGTAGAACGCGGCCGGCTCATGGCCGCGAGATCGCGGCAGGTTGCAGTAAAGGAAGACGGGTTGCGCAGCAACAAGATTTATTGTGAATCCAGAAGTACAAGGCTAGGTACGACAGTCGTAGTAGCTTCCTGGTCCCGACGAGCGGGCGCGCAGAAGACCCTCTCAGTCCCCGCGCGCTGCCTTTTGTATCCTCCTCCCCACCGCGGCGGCGCAGGCGCGCTGGTCACCATGTCCGCTCTGTCCTCTGGTGGCTGGCACGCGAGTTCCGGCTGTCTCCTCGGTTGTGTGGTGTTTCTTTGGACAGAAAGTGATTTACGGCAGTATGTTCGACTATCCTGATAAATTTTGTTGGCTCGTGACAGGTTGTTGGGCTGTTGTGAGGCATACCGAGTTAAAGGTGCGCAGTGTTTCACGGGGATTACGCGCATGTGCCTCTTCGCAGCGATGTTGTACTGTTGTCCTTGCGAAGTACTCAACTTTCGACTGTCGGCAAAGTACACAACTTTGAGCTCTCAACAAAGTACACAACTTTGGGCTCTCAACAAGTTCACAACTTTGGAGTCTCCCTGCTGAGGTTGGTCGGCATGGTGGTTGGGTAGGTGAGGCGGTGGTCAGGCGACGGTGATTGGGAAGGCGGTGGTCGGTGTTCCTTTTTTTTTGTTTGTTTACTTGTCAGTCTCTTGAAGTGGTTGTTGTTGGGGCATGCTTCACGTGCGGTCGTGGCCGTACTTGTACGTTCGGTTTGAGTTTGGTGCCTTGAGCTTGTATCCTTCGTTGTCTAGCACTTCACTGATTTTAAATGGTCCTCGAAATTTTGGGCCTAGTTTGGTTTGGTTTCTCTCTTC
The DNA here is from genome assembly GCA_031002005.1 of Vandiemenella viatica. Taxonomy (NCBI): domain Eukaryota; kingdom Metazoa; phylum Arthropoda; class Insecta; order Orthoptera; family Morabidae; genus Vandiemenella; species Vandiemenella viatica. Next base: position 252,936,128 of record JARYHS010013630.1, on the reverse strand, counting down.
ATTTTGCAGTAGGACATAATCTCCCTTTTTGTGTCTGGCGAACTGTGCTTTGGTGCTGTAAAAGCGGGCTTTTTTGTAGTTTGCTTGTTTCTTTGTGATTTGGAGTGCTCTTTCTCTGGTTTGATTTATGTCTATTGGCTGTTTGGTATCGGTGCTCACCATTAGTCCTAGGGGTCTGGCTGCTTTTCCGATCATTAACTCTAGTGGTGACGCTCCCGTAGTGCGGCAAATAGTGGAGTTTATTGCTAGCTGTATTTCTCCAAGGCGTTCTGTCCAGTTGTTGTCTCCGTCTGTTTTGATGGCGGTCAGCATGTTTTTTTAGGGTGGCCATGGTTCTTTCGACTTGCCCGTTGGCGCGGCTAGTTCCTGTGGCTTTTAGGTGTAGTTCGATATTTGCTTGCTTACAAAAGTTGCGGAACTCTTTGCTGGCGAAACAACGGCCCTGGTCCGCTATGACCCTGCTGGGTGCCCCGAAGAGAGAGACGCTTGTCTTTAGTACTTTTATGCTGTTATCGCTGTCTATGTTCTTGGAGTGGCTGAGCAGTTCAAATTTTGTGAATGCATCTATGTTGACGAAGATGTATTCTTTTGAGTCTCGCTTGCCGCTGAGCTTTCCAGATGCGTCCATGTGTATTGTATGCCAGGGAATTGGAAGTTTGGGGATTGGATGCATTTCTGCTTGCCTGCGTCCCGTCTGTCCCTTCGATAACTTGCACGTTATGCAGCTTTCGACGAAACGGCACACCCACTTTGCTATTCCTTTTCGAACCAATAGTATTCACATACCTTTTCCAGGGTCTTTTTCCAGCCTAGGTGCATTATTGACTGGTGTACGTTATTGATGACTGCCCATCTGATGTCGCGTGGTAGGATGGGCACGGTGTGCATGCGTCTGTTTCGTTGGATTTTCCTGTGAATTATGTCACCTCGGATTTCGTAAGTCTTTCTTATGTGTTCTGGCATGGTTTCGTTTTGCATGTCGGCCTTTAATTTTTCAATCTCTGGGTCTTTTTCCTGTGCCGCAATTAGCCAGTTGTCTGTCAGTGTCGTTAAGTTAATATTTTTGTCTGCACTTTGTTTCTTGAATTTGTCCGTCACTTGGGCGACGGCGTTTCGGGACAAGCAGTCTACGTGCGCCATTCGTTTCCCTTCCCGATATTGTATGTTGAAATCGAAAGCCTGTAGGTAGGCCCACCATCTGTGTACTCTTGGCGGCAGTTCTGCCTCGTTTTTGGCCGCTTTGACCGCTGTGCAGTCGGTAACTATAAGGAATCTTCGTCCCAGCAGGTAATGGCGGAAGTGCTTGACGGCCCGTACTATGGCTAAGGTTTCGAGGTCAAACGAATGATAGTGTGACTCTGTGTTGGTTGTGCGCCTGCTGAAGTATGCGACGACTCGTTGTTTGTCATGTACTTTTTGCAGTAGTATGGTTCCGTAGCCTTCGGCGCAAGCGTCAACTGGGTGGGCGGTATTAAAGATAGTGAGCACTGGTTCGCTGGTGAGGTACGTACTTACGCGCTGGCGGATTTCTTCATGAGCTGCTCACCAGCTTAACGTTTTGGCATGACCGCTGGTGAGCTTGAAGAGTGGGGACATTATTTGGGAAAATTGGGGTATAAATTGTCGAAAATAGGAGGCTAGTCCTATAAATTGTTGTAGCTGGGTGATGGACTGCGGCGGGGGTAGGCTTGCGAGGGCTAATATCTTTGTTGGGTTGGGGTGTACCTTCCCATCTGCTATGACGAAGCCCAAGTATTCGATTTGGTTCTTTAGGAACGTGCATTTGGCTGCGTTCAAGGAAAAACCGGCGGCGGTTATTCTTTCCATTACTTGTCGTAGCCGCTCGAGTCCCTCGTCGGCGGTGGGTGTAATGACGACCAGGTCGTCAATGTATGCTATTGCGAATATGTACCCTAGGGGGCCTAAGGCTTTGATAAGCACTCTCTGAAAGACTGCTCCTGCGTTTTTTAGGCCGAAAGGCATAGTGAGGTATTCCTAATGGCCGTCGGGTGTTACAAATGCTGTCTTTCGATTGAGTCCTCGGCTACCGGTATCGGATGGTACCCGCTTAACATATCCAAGCACGTGAACCAGCTGGAGTCTCCAATTCTTGCTATCTGATCTTCTATTAGGGGCAGTGGGAATCTATCTGCTACTGTGTTTTTGTTTAGCTGCCTGTAGTCTACGCTCATACGGTCGGATCCGTCCTTTTTCTTGACTAATAATACAGGGCTGGCAAATGGCGAGGAGCTTGGCCTAGTGATGCCTGCTTTTAACAGTTAATTTACTTTCTGTCTTACAATTTCTTTTTCGTTTGGTGCCATCCTAAAGGGTTGCCACTGCACTATGTGGTGGGGGTCGATTAGTTGGATGTGCAATTTGCCTGTGTTGACCCGTGTTGTGGGTAGTCCCTCCGCTATGAATGGTGCAAACTCCTTTAGCATCCTAGTGAGGTGGGGGAGGTATTGGGGTGGGGCAGTTGTGGTTATATTGGCAGTCGTTAGGTTAGTGGGTGTCCCCCAGCCTCTGCTGCACGCGTGTACTACACGGCTTCTGGCAAATGTGACACATTTTGTGTCAAGCCTGGCTTCGATTCCTTGATACAAAATTTCTCGTCCTAGAAGTATTTTGTCTTTGAGTGTGTCGTCCGGTAGTACGTGAAAAAGTATTTCTGAACTTATGTCGTTGATCCTGGCGCGGCTTAGGATTTGTAACGGGCAGTTTATTGCCCCCCCCCCCCCCCCCCACCGGGCCTAACAGCGTTATGGCGGAGTGGCTCCATTTTTCTGACAATTTTGAGACTACACTCTCTCTGACTAGTGAACACACTGCCGTGGAATCAAAACAAACGGAAATGACTCACCATGGTTGGTTAGCACTCTGCCTGGGCAGCTCCTGCTGCACCTGTTGACTCGTTTGTCGGCGGTGGCTTCGCTGCTTCGAGTTGCCCCTCCGTCCGATTCTCGCTGTTGTGGGCACTGAGCGGCTCGGTGCCCCTTGCTCAGGCAGTGGTAGCAGGTTGGATCGGCTGTTCTTCTGGCGGGGTTGGATGCTCGGGGTATCGAGGCCCGGAGTTTCGGGTCTTCATTCTGTCTGCGTTGCGGTGCCCAGTCAGACGGAGTCCACCGGGACATTGCCGTGCGGCTGTGGTATTGTCCTTCCACGTTCAGCTTTCTTGTCTGTGACATGATCGCCTGAAGTTGTCTCATCAGGGCGTCTCGCGTAGTTACTTCTGTGGTGAACGTCATGTGCTGCAACCAAGGGTCGAGTTGCGCCAAATGGGCCACGATGCTGGCCATGGCTATTTGCTCCATCTGAAGGTTCCTCCACCGTGTTGTCAGTATTGACATTAAACGGCCTGTGTAGGCTGTGTGGTTCCCATCGTTATGGGGACGTCCGTGCTGCATCGTTATTAGTGTTGCAGCGACAGTTTCTCCCGGGGTCTTATCTAGCGTGGAAGAGTTCCTTGAACTGTGGCCACGTGATGCCGGCGAATGCTACCTGCGGCCACCAACTGGCTGCTGATCTCTTCAGCGCCTTAAAAGGACCATTACCAGTGCGCTTCCTTGGAGAGGTTTTTCGTTGATGCACAAATCTACCGCTCCACTCCAGGATCTTGGTTCGCTACCCGGGATGTCGGGGTTGAACTCGGGGAGTGTGATGGATGCCGGCGACGTCAGCGCTGCGACCACATCCATCAAGTTTTGCTGCTGGGTGTCCAGCAGCGTCCTAAGGGTTGTCACGCTCAGTCGTCCAGGCTTCTAGTACGGGGTGATCCCACTTCTGATGTCACTTTGGAGTCTGCCGGATAGGGTGCCTGGCCCCTCCGGCCCTGGGCTTCGGTAGAATGCGGCCGGCTCATGGCCGTGAGATTGCGGCATGTCGCAGTAAAGGAAGACGGGTTGCGCAGCTACAAGATTGATTGTGAGTCCAGGAGTACAAGACTAGGTACGACAGTCGTAATAGCTTCCTGGTCCTGACGAGAAAGTGCGCATAAGACCCTCTCAGTCCCCGCGCGCTGCCTTTTGTATCCTCCTCCCCACCGCTTTGGTTGCGGTGGCGCAGGTGCGCTGGTCACCACATCTGCTCCGTCCTCTGGTGGCTGGCATGTGAGTTCCGGCTGTCTGCTCGCTGGTCATCGCGTCTGCTCTGTCCTCTTGTGGCTGGCATGCGAGTTCCGGCTGTCTGCTCGCTGTTCGATTCCGACATGTACAAACTGCATGGTGATCTTACTCATTATACCAAAATAATTCTGCCTTATGTAAACATCCACTTAAGTGCTAAGTTAATTGGAAACTACCATAAATTTATCCCAACACGAAGGAACAATTTAATCGAAGCGCGCGATGTGCGAAAATTCAAAAAAAAAAACTTTAACCGAGATGTGTGTTATTGTTAAAACACAGTCATTAACTTTAATCTTGGATTTTCTAGAAGCTCTCAACATGTTAATGAATTTAACGAGATGAGGAATGAACTTCAATGATGAAGTGTCCAAATTTTTTTCATAATACTACTGATGGTGACATCTCTTACTATTAATTTTACTGTTGGTGAAGGTGATGATCTTGTTTTATGGCGGGTCAACAAAAGAAGTGTGTGTGCCCTCGGGTTATATTTTGATGGAACCTCTAGGATTTAACCATCCCTAAATGATACAACCATACAGAAATGTTTCCCCTGAATTCATTATGCCAGTTACAAAATAATGGTCACTGCAGACTAAGCTGACTTATGCTGACCAAATCATCATTCCGGTTTTGAAACAGAGGCAATGAACAGCTTATGCTATCATTTATTGAAACACAATTTTATACCTTGCCGATTAGCTTAGTTAACAATTCGTGAATGCCTTGAGATGTAGGTAACTTTATTACATTACAAATCCTTACATGTCATTACTTCCATGGTTATTCCAAAATCACAGTTATAAAATATTACAGTGGATTTGTTTTCAAGAAAAGGATTACATGTGTCGGCGAGATAATTTGAGCCGACCGTGAATCCTTTAGATCACATATTTTCTTTCGGAATAGGAGCCATCCATAAATTACGTCACACCTTGAGGGGGGAATGGGGAAGGGTCAACAAAGTGTGACAAGGGGGGGGGGATGCCATAAACTTTGTGACATCACATACATAATTTATATCACTTTTTGGCTCGTATTTCCCCAGTGTCGAGAGGCATACTTATTTAAACGATCATGTGGCATTGGTGGATTATATTTTTCATCATACAAAGTCAGTAACCAACATAAGCAATTACATAAGAGGCAACTAGAGGTATTCCCCATTATGAAGATTTGTCCACAAAGCATTGCCGCTGGACGAAACATGGAAGTTCTTTGCTTAAAAGGGTGGTCTGAAAAGTTTCTGACCTAACAAAGATACAAGACATTTTATCTGAATTTTTATTTTTCAACATAGTCTCCTTGTAACTCTACACACTTCTCCCAGCGATGCTCCCATCTCTGTAACCCGTCCAAATAGTAATGAGTTTTTCTCTGCAAAATAATTGTTCACGAAGGAGATTGCCTCTTCATTTGACGAAAATCTCTGTCCTCCAAGTGCAATTTTTATTTGAGGGAGCAAAAAGAAGTTTCTTGGGGCTAGATCTGGTGAGTAAGGTGGATGGTCAAGCAGTTCAAACCGTAATACGTAAATTTTGGCCATGGCAACTGCTGCTGTGTGCGACAGTGCGTTGTCTTGGTGAAACAGGATTTTATTTTTCTGCAAATGTGGCCATTTTTCCGCAAGTTCTGCCTTCAGCTTGTCAAGCAATGATGCATACTATGCTCCTGTAATGGTTTTTCCTTTTTGAAGGTAATCAATTAAAATAACTCCATGACTATCCCAAAAAACAGTCGCCAGCACTTTCCCAGCCGAAAAAAAGTTTTTGCTTTTTTTGGAGCCAGTTCTCCCTTTGCAGTCCACTGTTTGGACTGTATTTTTGTTTTGGGCGTATAATGGTGTATCGAAGTTTCATCTACAGTAATTAATTGGCGTGAAAACTTGGATTTATTGCGCCTAAACTGCGCCAGCAGAGCGCTGGAAATGTTCGTTCGAACACGTTTTTGGTCTAATGTGAGCAAACGCGGCACCCAATGTGCGGACAGCTTTCTCATACCTAAATTTTGATTTAAATGTAACAAACACGTTCTTTTGAAATGTTCATAACCTCTGCTATCTCTCTCACTTTAATTCGGCAGTCGTCTAGCACCAATTGGTGAAATTTGGCGATGTTTTTGTCGGTAGTTGCAGTTTTTTGATGTACCAAACGTTCATCATCTCCCAAGCTCTTATGGCCACGTTTAAATTCAGTTGCCCAAATTTTCACTGTGATGGTGCAGAGTCCCCATACACAGAATCTAATTCATCTTTGATTTGTGTAGGCATATTGCCTTTCAAAAACAAATATTTAATGACAGATTGATACCTGATTTTGTCCATTTTCACAAAAAAACTCACATCAACTCACTCAAACAACTGTTATATAACAACTGCGCATCCAAAATGCCTGAAAGTTTGGTGAGAAACTGCCAACAGATAAACAACGAAATTCACTAGCTTTTATTTACGAGTGCTGCCATCTTCACATTGAGGTCTGAAACTTTTCAGACCGCCCTCATATTAAACGATGACGATGCTTTATGGTTGGATGAAGCTGATGATGACACATCGAATGTTCCCAACACTATCGAAATTAATAATGAAGTAACTATTATCCCAATAATAAACAGTATCAAGGGATGGGTTCAAAATCCATGGACACATGATGACTCAATTTTGTATCATTAATTCGATTTTTTAAGTTTTTTTTTTATATTTTCTTAAATGTTTGATTTATTGTGGATATGATGTAACAAGAAATACATAATTCATTTTGGAAGTGCTGTTTTAATTTATAAATTGAAAATTGCAAAATATGTGACGTCACACCAGGGGAGGGGGGGATCCCACAAATGTGACAACCTGTGACATGAAATTTGTGTGACGTAATTTGTGGATGGCCCCTTATTCATTTATTGTATATTCATTGTATATGACGTACTGCTGGTGCGAGACCTGATGTACAGGGTCCGGCAATAAAACCTCCCTCATTTTAATAGGTTGTCACAGAAAATATAAATGACAGAGAATAATTACTTTTATTTATGAAAAATACATACTTTACCATTTTTAATTAATTGATTTTAAAAATTATATCTGCTAAATGACATCCTTCATTATCAACACATTGACAAAGTCTATCCCGAAAATTCTCCATACATCTTCGTGCCATTTCTCTTGTAATGGCTGCCACTTCTTTGGTGATGGCCTCTTTAAGTGCTTGCAGTGTTGTGGGATGATGTTTCTACACTAGAGCACTTAAGTGTCCCCAAAGAAAAAAATATCAAGGTGATAAATCAGGTGACCTCGAGGGCCACGCGATGTCTCCTCGCAAAGGAACAAGATTACCAGGAACCAAATCGTGCAACATTGCCATAGAACGCCGAGAGGTATGGGATGTTGCTCCATCTTGCTGGAACCACACTTCTTGATCTTCGTGATATGCATTAAACTGGTTTAGTCTAGGTTCTAGGAAAGTCTCTAGCATGTGACAATAATGGTATGAATTAACTGTTACTGTGTGGCTTCCTTCTTTGAAAAAATACGCAACAGTGTACAAAACTGTCACATGAGGGCTGTGTAGTGGTCGCTGATGAATTTCACGAGGGTCTTTTGCAGTCCAGTAGCGGAAATTCTGTTTATTTACAGTTCCTGATAAGTGGAAATAGGCCTCATCCGAAGAGAGAAACAAAGTGCCAGGTGGAATGTTTTGAAGAATTTCCTCACATGCAGCTCTGCGAGTTTCAAAATCTCTTTCACTTAATTCCTGGTTAACCATCATTTTGAAGGGATGCATATGAAGAATTCTTCCTACGCTTCTATCAGATAATCCCAGGGCAGCTGCATGTTTAAGTGCTGAATGCATTGATGATTGTTGTACAGTCACTTTCACACGCACCACATTCTCTGGCATTGTTGCAGTCCAAGGATGGCCTGCAGGTTTTCTTTTTGGTGCTGAACCTGTCTTTCTAAAGTTTGATACTCATGGTTAAATAGTTTTTCTATCCGGGATACGATCATGTCAGCCAAGTTCGAATTGTCTCAGACACGCTCACTGAGTACTAATTTCAGAACCACCATTACGAATAAATTCTTCCACAACAATTGCACAATGCTCACCAAGCCACGCCATGGTGCACACTGAAAATGGCATGTACATCACTTTCAAACAAAACACACACTACAATAGTATCCTCATTGCAACCTGCATGTCGGCTACATCAAATGCAGGAGGTTTTATTGCCGGACCCTGTATTTGGCGTCCAGTGACAACATTAAGTCCCATACCTGTGTTAGCTCACAAAATTCTCAGAACATGCATTGTGTGTGCCGAACCTAGCGATTCCCTAATGGGCTCAGTGGACATCTGTCTACCTGTGTCTTAGTTTTCGAAACCATTACCCAAGATACTGGGCGGTCTCACCTGCCAGCTGTTCTCACTGAAAGACCAGAACTTATTTTCTAAAACACAGCCATTGCTGTTTGATCTGAAGGAATACATATAAATCTACCATTCCTTTCTGATCATTGCAGTGTATACATTTATCTCGCCATTCCATTCCGTGGATAGTTAAACCAAAATGTTTTACACATGTCCTTTGGAACAGCGAGTCTGAACAAAGTGTGTACTCACAGCTGTTATCTGTGGGGATTTTTCCAACGAATCAGCGCTTTTGCAGACAGTTTTTTCTGCAACCTGCCACGTTATTGCCATGTTCTCTCTCTGTGTCCCACTGCAGATTTCTTTACATTCTTCTGCTATCCTCCCGACAGAGGTAATACTTGAATACTTGCATTACTCAGCAATTATCGGCGTTTGGTCTGTGTATTGGATGAGTTCTGCGTGTGCAACGGGTAGTTTCCTATGTGCCGTTTATACTTGTTCTGTAGAACCCCTGATGGTCGACACCTTATTTCGCATTTCAAATTTAAACTCCTCAATCTCCTGGAATATTTCAATATGGAAGGTGGACAAATTCTTGTCCATTTGTTAATATCGAGGCTTGTGCATCAAAATGCTTTTCTTCGCTGGCTTAATTTCTGTTTCGAATGCTCATTTGCTGTGATAGGAACGGTGAATCTACGGGAATTTGTGTTACTTGTGTCTGTTCTGAATTCGCGGGCTTATTCTGTTTCGTCTTGCCGTCAAGTGTGCTAAAATTTTCCACGTTTTCTCCATGTGATGATATAGTTGATTGAGAGCTATATGTATGGGGTGTAATTTCAGACATTGTTTTCCTCCCCTGTTGCCAATATTCTGGGTTGTTCCATTAACTGAATCTGATCGTCCGCAATTTCGGGAGATTCTGGCATAACAGACTGGTCTTCCATATCGAAATTTCTTATAGTATGTGATCGTAATTTCATAAGAAAACACAAAGAATGAAATGATTTACGAAAGCTTCCGCGGTCACTGTATGTATTATTTTGGTTCTCCGGATGGATCCGCGTCGATATATTTAAACCTGACGTTTCTGCCATCGTGCTGTGGCCTTCTTCAAAGGATTGCTTTATCAGATGCCACTATTGTCTTGTATAGTAGCAGGAGCTAGCACGGGCGGGCCCAGTGTAGGCAGTAAGATGGGGTCTTTCATCTTGGGTTTTCCTGAGCAGGACTGACCAAATATGGTCAAGTTGCAACTCATTGTCGGCATTCATATTGTTTGGCCGTTTTTGTATTTCTAACACTTCTCTTACATGTCTAGGCCACCATTTGCTCTCAATGGCTCACTGGTCTTATCAAATAAAATTGAGTGGTTACCATCGGCTGAATGTTGAACTACAGCGGACTTGCTAGCGTCGTTATTTTTCAAATGCCTGATATGCTCATTGAGCCTCTCTTAAACAGTGTGTCCTGTTTCCCCAATGTATACCTTGCTGCAACTACAAGGAATTTCATATACCCCTAGTGTTTGCAAATGTTCTCTCTTGTCTTTAACGCTGGTCAGGATGCTGGACAATTTCCTAGGTGCCTTGTATACGTGACAGATATTCTTCTTATTTAACAGCCGTCCAATCTTATCCATCACTCCATGGATGTGTGGCTGAACGACCACTACCTTGTCAGGTGGTTTGTTCCCTGCCAATGATGCTGCAGTCAGGGCCAGCGCTAGGATTCTCGGGCCCCGGGTAAGCGATCTTAGGCACCCTCCTCCCCCCCTCCGAAAATATTTTGACTTTCACTTTTGTATTTTTTGATAAATTCAGAACATTTTAGTACAAAAATGTTCAAAATTATTGATACAGATTATCAAATTTGTGTTTTATTTCTATTTATTTAGGCACCCAGGCCGGCGGGGCCCCCCTTTGGTGGCCCGGGCCACGGGTACTTTTGCCCCGCTTAACCCCCCTAACACCGGCCCTGGCTGCAGTGGAGCAACCAAAGCATGCCAAGGCTTTATTACAAGCAGCTACACTATAGTCATTGGCTAGAAATTCCTCTTTTCAGCGGCCATACTCACTTCATCACATACCACGGATGCGCGGAGAGTTAATGTTTTTAAAATTCCACTTTTGATCGCTGGATGATGGTGACAGTCAGCGTGGATTTAGCGATTAGTATGCGTTGGTTTTCGGTATACTCGGTGGCCCAAGGAGCCATCATCATTTCTTGTAACTAATACATCCAGGAATGGGAGCTGGTTGCCGATTTCAATCTCCATAGTAAACTTGATCTTATCATGGGCTCTGTTTAAATGATCAAACTATATGTGAAGTGACTCTATTCCATGGAGCCAGATGAAAAAGGTGTCATCCACAAATCTCAGCCATAGCAACGGTTTCAAGAAGGTGTTATGGATATCTTTAACTTTGAAAGCTTCCATAAATAAGTCGGCGACTACTGGGGACAGTGGCTTCCCATGGCAGCTCCTTCCTTTTGTTGGTAGAAGTGGTTGTTGTACTGAAAGAAGGTAGGCAGAACTCAGTTAGTGAAGCCCATTCTAGTGGCAAGATGAGTGATTCTAATCGCTCTCTGATTATATTAATGACCTCGTCTACTGGCATATGGGTAAAAAGCGACTTGATGTCGAAGCTGACAAGAATTTCATTTTCTCCTAGTTGTCTGTTCCTAATGATTTCAATGATGTGGGAGGAATTTTGATGGTGGAGGAAGAGTTCCTCAAAATCTTCAACTTTTCTGCCAAATATCTGGCCAGTGGATGTGTAGGAGATTTAAAAGCGCTGACGATAGGTCTCAGAGGTACATCGTCTTTATGGATTTTTGGAAGGCCGTAAAATCTAGGAGGTAGATTGTTGGAAGTAGTTAATTTCCTCTTCCCCTCCGGTTCAATTGAGGTGGCTTCACGTATTTTGGTGGCTACAAGGCATCTAATCTTCTGTAGAGGATTGATTTTTAACTTCTCATATGTCTCGTCATGTAACAGTGTCTCCATCTTCCAATGGTATTCGTCAGAATAATAGAAGCTTTGCCTTTGTCAGTTGGTAAAATAACAGTATCTTGCCTCTCTTTCAATTGACGCAGGGCAATACGTGCTTCTCTAGTGAATTCCACAGTACTAGCTGACTTATTTATGGATGCTTTCAAAACTAAAGTTATCCATAACGCCTCCTTGAAATCGTCGCTATGGCTGAGATTTTGGGTGGCACCTTTGACATCTAGCCACATGGAATAGAGTCACTTCATGTCTTCTTCGATCATTTAAACAGAGCACATGATAAGATCAAGTTTACTATGGAGACTGAAATCGACAACCAGCTCCTGTTTCTGGATGTATTAGTTACAAGAAATGATGATGGCTCCTTGGGCCACCGAGTATACCGAAAACCAACGCATACTAATCTCCATGCTGACTCTCACCATCATCCAGCGATTAAAAGTGGAATTTTAAAAACATTATCTCTCCACGCATCCCTGGTATGTGATGAAGCGAGTATGACCACTGAAAAGAGAAATTTAAAGGAGACATTTCTAGCCAATGGCTATAGTATACCTGCTTGTAATAAAGCATTGGCATGCTTTTATCACTACACTTTGTCTCGCACTACAGTATCTTCGGTGGAGAACAACAAACCACCTAACAAGGCAGTGGCCGTCCTGCCATACATCCAAGGAGTGACGGATAAGATTGGTCGGCCGTTAAAAAAGAAGAACATCTGTCCCATATACAACGCACCTAGGAAATAGTCCAGCATCGTGACCAGCGTTAAAGACAGGAGAGAACATTTGCAAACACCAGGGGTATATGAAATCCCTTGTAGTTGTGGCAAGGTATACATTGGGTAAACAGGACACACCATTAAGGAGAGGTTCAATGAGCACATCAGGAGACGCAAGCAAGTCCGCTGTAGTTTTACATTCAGCCGATAGTGGCCACTCAATTTTATTTGATAATACCAGCGTTATAGCCATTGAGAGCAGATGGTGGCCTAGGCATGTAAGAGAAGCATTAGAAATACTAAAATGGCTGAACAATATGAATGCCGACAATGGTTTGCAACTTGATCATATTTGGTCATACCTGCTCAGGGAAACAGAACACGAACGACCGCATCCTACAGCCTACACTGGGCACGGTGACATCACTGCGGACAAATTGCGCCTGCCCGCATTAGCTTCCTGCTACTATATAAGGCGATAGTGGCATCTGACAAAGCAGTCGTCTGAAGAAGGCCACAGCACAATGGCAGAAACGTTAGGGTTAAATATATCGACGCGACTCGACCCAGAGAACCAAGATAATACAAAGAATGAATTTGAACTGTGACTATGCAGTGACAAAATGTAGATTCACTAACAACAAAATGTACCACAAATTTCAACACACAAAAAATATACCCTTCCAAAATTCATCAACATAAAAACTTTGTATCATGTGACACGAAACCTCAAAACATGGTCAGAACCTGTGTAAATTTCATGTTTCTTAAATGCTATGCATTAATGTATTAAAAATTCTGGTTTTTCTCACAAAGAAGCTTAAATTTAAATAAATCATAAAATCTTTGTTTAATACAAAGTGTATTGGATCTTGATTTTTAATGTGCACATATAAAATTTTTATGCTTTCAAATATAAATGAACTTTCTGCATTTCACTATAACTGGAATATCAAAATAAAATTCTACATGAATAACTATTTTACCAGAATAATAAAATTGCCAAAATCCATGTGCACATTTTTATGAAGCTAATTTTCTTATTTTGGGGCGGCTAATCAATTGATTTCGGGCCCCACGTTGGGCACTAAGATGTAGTGGTACCTTCCCTACGGTGATAAAGTTTAACTTTTTGAAGCATAATGACTCTTGATTATCATCTTATTATGGATCATTAATTGAAAGTCTGAGGTGGCGTTAGGGGGTGGCAAGCAGGGCAATCGCCCGGGCCCTCGCTCTTTCAGGGGCCTCGCGCTACAACCCGACTAGATTTTTTTTTTTAATATTTAAATCATTTTATCCTTAGCTATTAGTTACAACAATAAAACAGTTGGTTAATTCATAGTAAAAGTATATATTAATAGTAATAAGTGCCTAAATAAAATCTCATTTATACTTATTCAATGTAACATTCGTAGAAAAGTAAGATTAATGATATCAAAATTAATTATCTTATCAGTAAATAATATTTTTATTAATTTTCCTGTAAAATACGACTGAAAAATTCATTTCTATTAGAATTTCACACTTCAGAGAAAACTCCTTTGAAAGCTTTCTTTTGTTACTTTCATCATGTTTATGATTTATGCTCGGGATTTCCTGCATTTCATTTTTTTAGTCATCTCTTGTCGCCTTACACTTTTTTGCTAGCAGCTGTTTGTTTGGGCCACACTAGACTGTGCAGACAGTCTGCCGAGTGTCTGCTCGCCCCCTTGTGTCCACACTGGTCCATAACTCGTCTGTGTGACAGACAGGTTCCTACTAAATCTTCCTTAACGTTTTCATGTGGTTGTTTCATGGAATCAATGTTCAAAAATTTCCCTAAAAGTGTGTTGCGTAAGCGTACTTTATAATCTACAAAAGTAATAAAGTACTTAAAAATACTTTCTTTACCTGACTCACATTATCTCCTCACTGGTATTCAAATGCAGTCTTCACAAACCATCATTGAGTCTTTCGCACACTGCACTGGATTGAAAGATTCTCGCATTTCTGAAGGCAATCACAATGAAATGTCAATCGCCAATCACTTCACACTTGACATGTTTCTTCGTTTGTGGTTACTTTTGTTCATTCGGTATTTTTAGTAATAAAGAATGAAATCACTGTATATTTTAATTTAAATATAGACCGTAAAGATGCTATGTAAAATTTAATGTAGCCTCAAAACCCTAGTTACAGAATTTCTTATCGGCTGCATAGTGCACCTCTCTCGTTGCCACCTATCTTACTCGTAATCCTTCCAGGAACAGGAGACCTAAGGTTTAATGTGGAATTACAACCAGGAAGTGTCCTAGCATTTCATAATAACAAATGAATGCTTTGCCAGAAGTAAAATTCAATTTTAAGGCAAGTAAAAGTTGCAAATGAGAGAGAAATTTTAACTGGGGATCTTCTGTACCACAAGCACATGCCGTAGCCATCTAAATCGTTAGGCCAAATTTATAAGTAATAAAATATAAGTTTTCAAACATAATAAAATAAATGTACTGTACTCTTTTTCTATACAATGTACTTTGTTTCTGCTATCCGAAAACACAAAAAATACGGTGCTACCTTTGTTGCTATATCTGATGGATGATGAAATTAAATTTTACGAATTCTTTAGAGTTTAGGATGATGCAATCTACATTTTACAATCATCTGATGAACATGGAAGTGAAATTGAAGGAAAGACATTTTTTTTAAAGGTAATCGATAGCATGAAAACAACATTTGGCCATAAAGGACCAAAAAATTTCCAAATTACCTCCATATGCCTCTCCAAATCCACTAGCCTGACAACAAACTATTGACCCCGGGGTGTGCTTATACTTTAATTAAAGACCTAAGTCTTAGGAAAATCTGCAAACATTATTTTTAAAACCCTGTGAATATCTTTCAAGGCATTTGTATACCTTTGTTTATCATCATTAGTAATTTGTAGTCTTTGTTTTTTTTTAACTTTTATAAATCTTCTAATATAATATTTTTAAATTCAAAATTTCTTTCTTTCTTTATTTCTCATCAATCATAAGAAATACCTACTTTTGGTTAACATAGTTTTAACAAAGGACAAGGGCCTCGTGAAAAATCTGCCACTCGGAGCCTAGTGATGGTTAAGCCCACCATTGGAAAGAGTTGAATTTTATGGGTACTTTAAAGTTAATATTCTGCAGGAAATTTGATTAATTTTCAGGGTTACAGGTAAATTACCACAATGAGATAAGTATTGATGATAGCTGGAAATTACATGCTTGGGCATTTTTAACATTAAGCTTAACATAGAAATATTGTATATATGGCAAAGCAACACCCATAGCTATCACATAGAAACATTGTATATATGGCAAAGCAACGCTCATAGCTACAATTAGCCATTTATCCAAGCAAACAAATGATGAACTTTACGTTGAGTTAAATAATTGATAGGACCTACCAAAATTACATGAACGAACAATATTCAAGTTACATCACAATAACCTCATAACAGAATCAAATTTTGTTTGAGTTATGATGCTAACATGTCAGGCACCACAAATGGTTCTTAGATGCCATTTGAAAAAATGGAAAAAATGGCATATGGTTCCAGACAAATATGCCTTTATATAAGTAGGCCTTTATATAATTGGGCCTCTTAGCTCAGGGGGGGGGGGGGGTTTTCACTCATCAATTTATCAATTTCGAGCACTGATGTCTTATCTCAAAGTCGCTTATGAGTGGGCAGCAGTTTCATAAAATGCATGACCTATGGCTTCGGTGATTAACACATTACCATTGGTAAGTCTGTGATGACAGGTGGCGTGGTTCGTAGATGGGCCTGTGGCATGCGAGATAATCTTCAGCAATCGGAAACCGAACGAGCTTGGCAGCATCAGACTGCTCTGTGCAGTCAGAAAGCCCAGCTGAGCCCTTGGCTGAAGTCAGGAACAGAATGATTTCTCTCGGTGTGCATGGTTGTAATAAAACTCTGGCCATGCCCTGCAGTCTCTTGGGAATATGCACAACACAAAATTTCCAGAATTTAGTTGTAAGAACTCCAGAGATTGGTGCGTGGGATCATGGTCTGAAGTCACATGGTATAGTCGACTTGATTCACTTGACTCCCCTGCCTGTCACTCATGTGAATGACAAAGTGTGGGGGGAGAGAGGTACTGTTAGGGCTACCTGGGTGGCCCCATAGCCTCGTTGGCACCTGCAAAGGGAAAGCCAGCACACTGGCCAAACCCCAGCCTACTGCCCCTTGGGACAATCTGGCACCGTGGCGTAAACAAATCGTTGTCCCTCAGTAAGGCGGCTTGAAACAACAACATTCGCACAGTTAAATAATTTGCTTATTTCAACAGTGCTCAGATAAATGAATATCCACTCACTTTAACTCACTGTTCTTGGCACATTGAATGAGAATCCCTTTTTAATACAGCACTTGTATAAAATATACATACAATGGTCGCCCGAACTTTTTTAAATTTACTCTAATATTACCATAAAATGCGTACTTGGAGTGTGGCGGCTTGTGTCACACTACACATTTTAGTGGAAAATTTTTATTTTGTAGGTAAGGGCATCAGGGACTTGAATAAATTTCCAAGGAACATGCTGAAAAGTATACTTTAAGCACTGAATGATATTAAATTTGAAGTTCTTATGAACATGGCTTTACGTTCTGCTGCTGACAAAGGGCCAAGCAAGTGCCACTAAGTGGAATTTTTCTTATTTTTTTGTCCGTTTCATGTGTCCATTCTGCATTTCTGTCATCTGAAGTGAGTAGTGGTTCATTTTCGTATCCTAATTTGTATTTCGCCTCAGTCCAAACACACCTACAATATGGTATAAACAGCTGTTGAGGGATACTTGATACACACTTGGCTCAGGTCAACAGATGCCAAAATTGCATTCTGAAAGTGATGTATTAAAAGCCATACACTTTTCCAACCTGTGAGCTGTATAAACAAAGCATGTTGCTCAATGTCCGTCAGCTATTTTGTTCAAACAACGGTCATGTACATACATGCCAATATAAAAGTCTTCAATGCTAGTGACCTACACTTAAACACTAGAATACAAAAAAGAAATGGAGCACACATCCCTCACCGAAACACTCTACTAGGACAATGATATCCAAGCTGCCTTGGTCCAAGAATTTATAATAAATTACCTGCAGATTTTCCCAACAAACCAAAGCATACCATGAAGAAATATATATCCACTTGGCTTTTAGATAACTATAACTTATTAAATGAATTAATAAACTTTCATCACTTGGTTTAAACAATATGTAGGTCTTAAATATTACCTTACTACTAATAATTTTTACGATATACAGGTACATGGAACTAATATATATAATAATTGTTTCACTTGTGTCTTTATATTCCTAATATACTATATTGATTATTGTTTATACACAAACATGTATAGATTGTCCAATAGATCTTAAGTCACTGTAAATATCCATAATGTAACACTTGAAGCCCACCCACAAGTTTCACCTTATGTGGGATTCACAATATAGCCTCATAATACTCAATACCACATTAAAATTGTATAATTGTTCTTTTTGAATAAAAAATCAATAAATAAAAAAATTACATATATAAAAAATTTTTTACTAATTTTGATAATAAGAGACGTTAAAATTAATGCAAACATACAAACATAAACCAGAAAAAAATGACAAAATTACAAGCTACAACACAAGTAAAAACAAAAAATATAAAAAGAGCCCCGAATTTCCTGATATTAAATTATTCCATAAACTATAAAAATATTTTAAAAAATTAAGGTATAAACCAATACACTACAAAATGACAGTACAAAAACTACTAAAGAACAAAAGTTTATATTTTGCAGATGATATGTGAGATAACTTATAAGAAAATATAAACTGTAATGGAATCATGTTATCTAATAGAGAATTTATATTAATTGTAATGAATTTGTGGCTGCAGGTGTTGAGGTATCAGTATAATGGACTGGGGAAGTAAAACAGGCATTTGGGAGAACGGCGGTTCGAATCCCCGTCCGAGCATCCAGATTTGGGTTTTCCATGGTTTCCCAAATCACTCCAGGCAAATGCCGGGATGCTTCCTGCAAAAGACCATGGCCGAATTCCTTCCCATTCCTTGCCCTCCATCCTCTCCCTTCTCTCCCTTCTCTAAAGACCTCGCTGTTAAGAGACGTTAAGCAGTTAAAATCAGGCATATGTCCAAATCCTGGTCCCCAAGTAAGCTGATAAGAGGTATATTCCAAAACTCGGGTCCATTTGGTCATCGCTCATGAGACGAGGTTTTTATTGACAGTAATATGTGACTACATATCTAATCCACTTCTCCATATAACTGCCGTTCACTTCTATACACTTTCTGTAACGGTGTACCAGCTTCTTTCACTCCTTGGCATAAAAGTCTGCTGCCTGTGACCTGAAGCAGTTGGTAACACTTGTCTTGAGTTCATCATCGATGTGACATTGTTGTCCACCAAGCTACCATTTCAAATGCAGGAAGAGGAAATAGTCACTTGGTGGAAGATCGGGACTGTATGGAGGGTGGTCAATGAGTTCCCAATGAAACTCTTGAATCTTCTCTTTGGTTTTGGCAGCGGCATGCGGGCGTTTTTTGTCATGCAGGAGGATGATGCCAGACTACAGTTTCCCGTGGTATCAATTTTGGATTGCACATCTCAGTTTGGCGAGCGTTGCACAGTACACAAAGTGGGTGCCAAAACTGCTCATCGGTTAGCACAAACCTACAAATGCATAGTGCACGACAGTTTTTGGAGCACTATAGGCAAGATGGAGACTTTATTTTCCCACTAATTGTCAGACACCGATCACCTTGAAGTTGTCGTCGGTCTGAATACTGGGCCTGCCACTCTGCTGTTCATCATGCACATTTGTGCGGCCCTTTCGAAATTCTTGACACCAGAGTTGAACTTGTTTATCACTAATTATGTCCGGTCCATACACTAAGACACAATTCACGATGGATGTCAGCAGCTGACGATCCTTTTGCCAGAAAAAATCTAATCACACCGCGCACTTCACAACTGACAGGAGCTACAATTGTCGCGGCCATTTCGATCTGCTCTCATTGACAGGCCTGCTGTAAGGCACCCTTTCATTAAAAGCACTCCCAACTATCTCCAGTAGTAAAATATTCTATAGATCAATTGTGAAGTCGCTTATGGATTTAGAAATTTCGAGAAGAGTAATTGTCAACTTGAAGGAATTTCCTTGTATTCATTTCACACTGAAAACTCAACATTAGAATCATTTTAAAGTGTATTTATTATATTGGGAAAAGTTTATTTTAAGAGATATTTTAGGTTGTTCACGTTTTGAAACACGTGATTAGAAAAGTAAAAATCCAAGATTTGAAATATCTTTGAATTGAGTAAATCTACAGCTAACCTTTTATCACCGGCTATAGTCAGCACTGTTCTGAGTATTTTGATAATATAATTAACTAATTTGGCAAAGTTTAATTAGCAGTTTTAATTAAGAGAAAAATAAACTTTTTAACTAAAAGGAATAAAGATTTGAAATTTATATCAGTAGGTAGCCTAAATTGAGACGATTACAAATATATTATGGTTTCGGTAAAATGTTTAAGCATTTGTCAGATAATTAAGTTTTTAAAGATAGTCGCTAATTGTTGTTGTAGTTCGAGAAAGTCTGCCAAGCTGGTGACGTAGGAGACCTTAACATTAAGCTTATAAAAACCCTTTTGGATGCTAAATTAAATTAAAATTTAATTAAAACAGATAGAACATGATCATGGGAAGCCCTTGTATAAATTGAAAGTTAAACTATCTCGTTCTTTGGGACATATTAATTAAAGAAAAAAGTTACTGACGTTATAGGCCATGGCAAGGCCATGCAGCCACTATAATTTGCCTCATTCTTTCGCCAGAAAGTGATCGTGTAACTTCACGCTGGTTAGCGAAGTGAACTGCTCCAAGCGTTAGCAGTTTAGCAAACTCCAACATTTCGTGTTAGTGTACTCACTAATGTTGGGGGACTTAGTGAGTTTGTCTTCTCGTATGAATGTGCTTAATCTGTAATCTTCAATGATGCTTTATCCATGTTTCTGGTACTGACAATGTACGAATGAACTTTAATCAAGAATATAAGTATTGTGAAACTTAAAACTGTGTCAAGTACACTCATTTCGATCACCCTTTGTATTTGGGATTATAATACAAGTACATGGCGGCCAACTATTAAATGTTAAAGGTACCAGATCAGAAAGACTACACATGGTCAAGAACTTATTTGTTTACAGTTTAGGTGAAAGCGTTGTTAACCCCCAATGAACATTATTGCCTAACAATGCGCTTACTGCGGCACACCAACACTGCTGTATGTTCCCCAGAAGTTGGTAGACGGCACTGCAGGCGTGAAACGTCATTCAAGCCTATCATCTGTGACATATTATTCACAGGACCTTAGTTTTGGAATAAGCCTCGTAGTAGAAGAAAACACTTTTTAAAATAAGCAAAACCTTGGGAATAGTATGTGCTGGACAACACACGTAAGTGAAAACATTCAAATGATAAGGATAATGGTAATGTAATAAGGTGCAATTGAAAATGAAAATTAATTTTACTGTTAGGAAGTGCATATGATTAAAAAAGTAGTGTCGTAATGCCTCTTGGCATAATTACACTTTGGAATTATTAATACTCAAAGAATTGCGAGTTTGTCCTGTTGCCTAGTGAGTTTTGACTAACCACTAGAGTTTTACTTAATATCTTTCTCAATACACAGCTGTTATTAACAGTTCAAATTCTCTTTTTTTATTGAAGCACAAAACAAACATATAGTCTGGTTAGTGTTATTCTGAATGAGGTCACGTGGCTACTGTTATTGTAGCTTTATATGCACAGCATAAAAAGTTTAAAGTACTGACAAGGTGCCAACAAAGGTTGCTTGAATGCTAAACAGTGTGGCAAACAACATAAACCACTTATCAAAATCATATTTGATAGTTTCTTATACTGCGACACAATTGAAGAAAAGTTTTAACTACAGTAGAACTCCAATTATCCGAACTCCGATTATCCGAATCGCCCGTTATCAGAATCCGATTTTTTAATTAAGACGGAAACGTACTGTGAAAAGGCTTCCCTCTTTTATAAAAACCAACCCAAAGTTCAGATGACTGCAGCTTTGTTTACCGAGTGGTACGGCGAAATTTTCATCCCCGAAGTGGAAAAGCACAAAAAATCTCTTTTAAAAGAAGGCATTTTCAACATACATACAATAATTAATTAAAATAGAACCTTTTTCGTAAAAAATCCGACTATCTGAATTTTTTATTATCCGAATGGGGTCCGGTTCCAATTGATTCGGATAATTGGAGTTCTACTGTAATATTTTTAATGATTTTATTGAATTACAATTTTGCTTATGTACTGCAAACACTCCCTTACAAACTTAATTTTTTTCTCCCTCCACTGCAGGGGTCTCATATGCAAGTGCCAGTTATGGATTTGGCAAACCTGCGGGCAAACCCCAAGCTGTAAACTTAACACAAGTTTCCCCACACCGTAAACTCCTTGCATGGTACAATGATCACTGTAGGGCAGTGGATTAGGAGAGTGGAGATCTTTTCTTCATTGCCCAGATCACAAGGACAGAACAACCTATATTAAAAAAAACCTCTCAACCTCAGGGTTTGACACATGCTGAGGTGGTGAAAGGGTGATGAGGACATTCACTCTCTAACATGCAACCTCAGGGACAACTGTGTGCCTCTGTTGTATTAGCTTTGTAGCTGTAGCAGGGGGAAATGTGCCACTTGACCTTTATCGCCCATACTCGTGGGAACAAAATTCAAATTTAAAAAAAAAAAATCGTATAATGCCTCAAATACCTCCAACATGGGTGTGCCGAGGCTAATCTAAACACACCCAGTTCTAAAATGCAGGTGATGATTGAATAACCTCCCTGTTTCTGAAAATGACACTAACAGAAAAGTTTGCTTGCAAACACTTTTATAACAACACAAAGCCTGGATGGAACTTTTGGAAAAGTTTCACCATTTTATGTATCAATGGGATTAGGTCTGGTAGGGATCCTGAATTTGGCACAAAAGCTGAAGAATGGGACGCTGCTGCTGGAAACATCCACCGGTAGGCAGGCTATCCAACTCTTTAACTGTGAGAAGTTTGGGGAGTTTGTCATTAGTTGGTGCCAGAGATTCGAACATATGACTGTCTCATTTAAGGGCAGCCCGACCTGTGGTGAGTGCGGCAAGGGCACACATGAACTGGGTGTCAGTTGTACGCTACCACAGGTCTGCATCAACTGCTCTGGATCACACCCAGCCTGGAGTGGGGAGTGTCAAGTGTATCTTGAAGAACGCAAGATACAGGAGTTGAAGACCAAAGAGAAATACCATTTGGTGACGCAAAGAAGGCCACATTGCTTTCCACTCCTGTTGTCACAACTAGTTTCATTAAGATGGCTTCAACTTCCATCAGGAAAGAAAGTATTCCTAAGCACATGTCTGTTGCAGACATGAGCAGAAACACAACATGCTCATGCAAATGCAAGTGTGGGGTGAAAGCCGTTATGGTTGTAATATCTAAGATATAACATCGGTAGCAATTAGACTTGCGCATAATAGTTCGCGAAGGGGAGCGCTCAGTTTAGTTCGCAGCTCCCTCGCGAACTAGTTCGCTCATTTAGTTTGTTAGTTCGCGTCTCGAATTCAGAGAAACAGATCATTCGCTTGCCTTGCTACCGCTACTGCACGCGCTATTTTGTTTGTTAAGTCATTTTTATTAGGACATAATCATTTTTTTGTCGTTTCTAAATGGAATTTAATATGACCTTCTTAACAAAAGTTATTGCTTAATAATAGCCCTTTCAAATTACATTAGCATGAACAGTTGGCGCCGATAAACCAAAGTACTCATTGTCCTTTACACAAATGGGTAAATTGAATAATTGTGCTGTTTTTACTATTTACTTTACATGCATTCGTAGAATATTAATTTTTTAAATGGATTTGTTTATTAGTTCATGGAAGAAACATTACTTATAAAAGGCGCTAATGATCCTGCCGTCGACGCGCCCTTAAACCCCAACAACAACAACAACACAACATTACTTATAAAATATTATAAACGCGTTTATTTTGATGAATTAAAATACCTGTTTATAAGTAATCGGCTTTTTTATATAAATAAAGTTTTGGAAATCATGGACAAAATATAATTCTACTATTGGCTACAACTTAAGTACTATATGACAAAAATAGTATTACCTATATTATTAAGAAAAATAACATTAATACTTCCAATGTGATATCAAATAATTAGACATATAAAAATACCAGTGACCCTTGAATGAGAAAGTGGTAGCAATAACGAAAGTGCGTAAATTTCCAGTGAATTAGAAGTCATTGAGCTATTATTTTATTAGTGAAGGCGAGAATAATCCAACACACATTCACAATTTTTTGGCAACGAATGAAACTGGTGAAGACACAAAAGTTTAAAATCTTTTTGAATTTCGCAAGTCATTTCTTTCATCACTTTCACAAAGCTGTTAACCAACAGACTGAGATAAGTATTATATTATGTCAGCTTTAAAATCAGCGCTAGAAAAATGTAAAAGATACTGTTTCTTTGGTTAAGAAACAAGAAAAAGCCTTTAGAAAGCAAATTCTCCACAGAAAGTGATAATATAAAAAAATAATGCTCTAGTATTCGTTGATAAATGTCTGGAGTATCTTAGTAAATAGTTAGATTTTAATGAAAGCAATTGGCTATACAAAATCCAAAAATTAATTCAAATCACAGGGTTTCATTTGATGACTGTGAGACTATATTAGAGGTTATAAATTTGGGAGAAAAAATGAATATCAAAAGTGAACAAACTTTACTCTGAAATAACAATATCATACGAAATCCAGGTAAAAGTAAGAGAAGTATTTGATGAATAAAAAATGTGCTTTTTCTCGAAATTAATTTGACAACTGAAAGCGATAAAGCATATGACAATTTTACTGTAGACAAAAAAGAATTAAAGATGAAAGAAGTCCAAAAAATATAGCTTAAAAAATGAAATAGTAAAAACATACCTTTTATCATTTTCTACTCTTTCGTAAAATATTATATTTTTGAAGTGTAGCATATTTTTATAGGTTATTCTTTTTAAAAAATTCCTACCATCAACCGAAAAAATATTGGAAACCCTAGAGGTGAATGGTGCTAGTTCGCGAACGGTAGCGCTCAATTTAGTTCGCGAACGGTACCGCTCAGTTTAGTTCGCGAACGGTACCGCTCTCTATAGTTCGCGACCGGGAGCGCTCTGTTTAGTTCGCGAACGGTACCGCTCTCTATAGTTCGCCACCGGGAGCGCTCTGTTAGTTCGCGAACGGTACTGCTCTCTTTAGTTCGCGACCGGGAGTGCTCTGTTTAGTTCGCGAACTAGGTCGCTCCAAGACAGCTCGCTCGCTCGCTTTGCTAGCGCTACTGCATGCGCTCTCTTGTTTGTTATGGTAGTTGTGGTTATCGATGGTTGTCTTTTGATTGTTAATGGGATCGAAGTGTATTTTATTTTCACATTCCACTTTAAATTTCTGTTTGTGACTTCTGCAATAATTATTAATGTTGAACAATTTATTTTTCTTTTATTTTTATATCTGTGTCTTCAGTGAAATGTGTCCACAAGGAACTGTGTTTCCTTTTAGATAATAAACTAAAACAAAAGTTGGTCTTTGGGAAAGGATCGAACGAACTGACGAACTAAGGAGCGAGAGATCTGGGAACTAGTTCGCGTAGTTCGCCTGTGGGAGCACTCTTCCGAACTAGTTCATTCGCGAACTACACAAGACTAGTAGCAATACGTCTGTGACCTCGACAATCCAGCAGCAGTCACAAAGGCTCTACAAGTAGTAGAAGTAAAAGTAATGGCACCTCCAATTTCACCATGTGCTGTGAAAGCAGTAGCAACACCATCTGTTACCAGTGCTAATGGAGGCAAACAGAAGATTAAGGCTTGAAGTATAGACAGATGGACCCTACTCAGTTTGTGAAATCCTCCTCTTCATCCCCTCCCAGACTACCTAGTGGTAATGAGAAGAAGGGAAAGGCTGAGGAAGAAAATGAACAGACAGGTGTTTGAGGAGTTTACCGACTTGGAGATGTCTATCTCTTCTTTGGCGTCAGAAGAAACTGAAATGCTGGTGGGCGAGCCTGGTCCCGTTCATCAGCAGCCAGTGACCGGAGGCTAACCTGTACTGGGGCAGGTGAAACTAAACAGACAGGATGGCTTCCATACTTCAGTGAAACATTCAGTTTTATGGTTCACAAAGAGGAGTTAAAACTGTTAGCACATTCTAATACTTTCTCTCTGTCTCCAAGAGAGACATTTTAAACCAACAAACCACCCTGCGCTAAGAGGATATGATGTATATAAAAAGGATGGGACTGAGTTTGATTGAGTGATAGGGGAAATGGCTGTGTTTGTACAGAACACCATCTACTGCGAACCTGTTGCTCTCACCTCTTTGCTCCAAGCAGTAGCTGTTAGAATTAATGGACTATTACAATAGACTGTATGCTCCTTATATCTACCACCGGCTTCACCAGCTGATTTTGGACAACTGGATGATTTATTGTGGCAAATTTCTTAGTATTTTCTCCTGCTGGGAAACTTTAGTGTTCACGTGCATTGTGGGGTTCGATCACCAATTGCCCCAGAGGTCAGAAAATTTGTAGATGATTGGAACAGCAGGAGGTATGCATCCATAATACCGACCAAATGACACATTTCCCTTCTGCTTCCGGTACGTGCACTGTATCTACCTTTCTTTGTGCTATCTTTCAAAGGCAGACTCCATGCGTTGGGAGGTGAAGTGAGTCATTCATGGAAGTGACCACTTCCCCGTATGATTACACGTAGAGTTTGAAATTTGGGGAAGAACTACATATGAAAATGGAATATCAGCAGAGCTGATTGACAGCTCCACTACCGTTCATTCACTCTCCAGCAACATAAATACATCGAGGAATATGTGAAACACTTTACAGTAGTAACTTACCAGTGTAATGGTAGGTGCCGGGAGGGAGCTAAGGGTTAAAATCATTTACTTCTTTTTATGATTTAAAGAAACCCTAGGCTGCTAATTTATTGGGTACTCATAATGGCGTACAGGCGAGGCTTATTTATCTTCAACATTAACACATTGAAATATTAACAAAAGGAACTAAGCAAAGCCTCTTCTTACAATTGCCAACATATTAACAAACAAACAAAGCATTAAAACACCACCACATTTAAAATTGATCTTGAAGCAAATTCCCTAATTGGCAAGCAAGAAAGCTTCACACTTGGTTTTTTAAAATGAAAGTTCCCTTCATAACAATCGGGAATCATAAATCAAATACAGTATTAACATTGACTGTATCCGATCTCAAATGCCGGGCGCCAGGATAATTTAAATTATCCACCAAGTGTGGCTTTAAGAAAGTCTGCCCCAGCTAGCTCGATATTTGGGAGGAGCGAGAACTCATCATTCAGAGGTTGTTACAGGGCTGTACCCAATGACTGAATGAAAGTACCACACTGCACTGTAGAAATATTACCGTGGCAGCGATATGTTTCCCTCGATGGCAGAATAATTATAGCCCCTTGGCTATAGCGGACAGTGCACCACGTCCTTCAGTAAGCGTACTGAATGAGTGCACAGTGACCTCACTGTACAGGACGCTCGTATCGACCCTCAGGTTCGATGCCAAGACGGAGCGATCTCCAACCTCGGAAGATCCGCTCCTTCCAGTCTGAAGACTCGGCGTCAAGTGCCCTCCAGCGTCCGCAGGAAAGCCTCCTCCTGTCGCTCGTGGTTTACATAGAGCAAAAATACACCGGCATTACAAAATGCAAAGGATAGTCTCTCATTGATTGGTTCTGCCGTTTTCAAGCTCCTCCTACCAGCTCTGACGATAGGCGAATATTGTCTTTTTCAATTCGTGCGAACTCGGCATAGCCTTGGACTTATTCGTCAGCTGTGACCTCCAAACTGCCCACACGGGGACCTGGGATGGGATACGAGCATTCACCCCAGTGTGCAGTTTCCTGGAGCTAAGGGATTATACGCTTGACCAAATCCGTTAGAAAGGGTAGCTGGTGTCCATTGTCCCTGGCAGCCGCCGGCCTGGCGCGACAATCTGGGTGGTCCCGCAAACACTGACAATCCTCTCCGATAATTCCTTTCTTACTATTTTTTTTTATATGTAAGAATATACAAAATATTATATATAAAAAATGTAATGAATGACCCATATGTGGTCATTCTGCTACACCAGGTAGCTGATATTTCCATGTCTAGCTGCTCTGGAGTGCTGCAAAGAATGCCTGTCCCTTGGTGGTATGACGAATGTAGTTCTATTCTATAGGGTCACAGATGGGCCTTGTGCCATTTTAGGTTGCACCCAACACCTGACAACCTCGCAGCTTTCCGAATTGCAAGAGCTAAAGCGCGTCATGAGATTGAGGTGAGCAAGAGAATGCAATGGCAGAACTTTGTCAGCACCATTAACGGTTCCACATCATCAAAAGTATATGAGTCAATCCACTGTATATATGGAAAGTACTCTCAATCACCTGTATCTGGAGTACTGGATCAGGGGTATGTAGTTACCAACAAGAGTGGCATAGTGCAGCTGGTGGCAGTCCTTCGCTGCCATTACTTTGTCTGCCAGACTGAAACCTCGGTTTCAGCAATGAACTGCTGTCGAAAGGCATTTTAATCTACAACTTGTCGTATTTACAGGTGTACAACAGATTTTTTACATTTAGGGAGCTGGAGTCTATTTCAAACAGTGCCAAAGACATCACCAGGACCTGACCTGATCCAGTACCAGATGCTGAGGCATCTTAGCAAAGATGCTGTATATTGTAGATATTTTTAACAATATTTGGACCAGAGAAAACTTCTGAGTCATGGAAAGAAGCAATGCTAATCCCTATTTTAAAACCCGGGAAGGACAAAAATTACCAGGTAGTTATAATAGCATTGCCTCAACAAACTGTGGCAGGAAGACACTAGAGTGGGTGGTCAGCTGCTGGCTTGTTTGGTTTCTTGAATCTTGAAGTCTGCTGAGTCGCTTTTTAGGAAGTTCCCATCCACCTTGGAGAACTTGATCTTGCTGGAAGCGGCTATACAGGACACCTTTATTCACAGCCAACTCCTTGTTAGTGTTTTTATTTTAATTTTATTTTTTTATATATAGACAAGGCTTGGTCTGGCTTGATGGCATGGTATTTTTTTAAAAAACTTCAAGAATGGTGTTTCAGGGGAAATCTGGCACATTTTATACAATCATTTTTATCTCGGCATTGCTTCCGGTACTGAGTCGATAGTGAAGTGTCAGATCTTTTTATCCCAGAAAATGGTATTCCCCTAGGGTCAGTTTTAAGTGTGACCCTTTTCACAGTTAGTATTAACAGCATTTCAATGGTAATAAGGAGACCCATCTGGTACTCCTTAGAAGTTGATGATTTTTTTGTAAATATAGTCTAGCTTGAGGAGCTAGAAGTTTTCTACAATACATTCATATTTTCTCCATTCTTTCATGTTAATATGTGTTCACAACACTTAATTCAAATCATTTTCGGCACAGGAATTCACTTTGCTGGACACATATCTCGCTTAGGACAAAACTAAAACCAATGTAAATACAAAAAGCACCTGAAGATGGATCCACAGGGTCTGAAATGCATAGTGTAGTACAATAAAATTTGCATTCAAGTGACTGAAGGCTGTGTTTTATTATGCCCTTCATTTACAAGTATCTTTTTTCATCAAGGCTTCCATATCTAGTTTCTCATTCCTGCAACTGAGAAAGTAAACATTATAATCTTCTCATAAAACTGTTTGTTATTTGTGAAGCATAGTAGCAGTGACTCTAACTGAAATAAAAAGTCTGACATTTTCTGAGGTGACCCTGTATATTGCTATAACTATGATATGTTGTTTACCATACTCCAGTTTTGTAACACAGCACTCAGTGTTTTTCAATACAATACTTACTTACAACAACAATGCAGCACTGAATATTATTTCCAACAAAAATGGCAACTCCCCCTGTCACCATTTTACATCTATAGTTATGAGGGCTTAATTTATACGTTGGGATCGACAGATGAGATTTTCCTGTTTCATGCAAATGATGCTCAGATATGCACAAAATATCTACATCGAAATTTCTGGAATTCTGAGTCTCTGCTAGGCCTAAGGTAATTTCATAAATTGTACTAAATATTCGTCGTACATTTTGATGGATAATAGTGGTCAGAACTCTTTGATTCAATGACTTTGAATTGTTTACTT
Organism: Vandiemenella viatica; assembly: GCA_031002005.1. Taxonomy (NCBI): domain Eukaryota; kingdom Metazoa; phylum Arthropoda; class Insecta; order Orthoptera; family Morabidae; genus Vandiemenella; species Vandiemenella viatica. The sequence goes on along the minus strand of JARYHS010013630.1, from coordinate 252,906,570 downwards.
TATCAGTACATATTGTATATCAGTTTAAATTTCTAAACTCAATAAATTTTGTTCAACAGCATATATTTATTTTATTTCCCGTAAAAAAGGCTTCAACCTAACACCACTTATAACAGGAATACCTCTTTGTCACCTTGCATCCTTTGATCTCATCAGCAATACGAAGCAAAAACTTCCTTTTATCTCCGAAATTCAGATGGAGTCCATGGCGAGTATACTGCCCCTACCAATGCAGGCCATAGCTATCAAACCAATATGTGAATTTGCTGGCTGCCAGAGAACGCTTTATTTCTACACCTAATATGATGCCACATACTGGATTTATCATTATGTTCAAGCATACTTGCAAATCCCTCACTTGTCTGGAAATATGAGCAATTTCTACCTCAATTGAATAATTGAAGTCCTTACCAAGACAATTTTCCTGGTCCCCCCACAGTTAAAATATGAACCTCCTTTGAGAAGCCTTTCTCTAGATTTTTCACATTAGTTACTATACTTCCAAGATCTGCAGTTGGTTTGAAAATACTGCAGACTTCATAATCTGGCCCCAAGTTAAACTGAACCATCTCACTGATTCCACTCCCATGACTGCTTCTGAGTAACAGTACTTTCCTGCACTTACTGTAAGATATCCCCTGAAAAGTTCTCCCTCTTAGTGTATCAGAGCCCAGATCATTCAGTTCAACCTGACTGTCCTCAGATTCGCCAACTAGACGCTCCAGTGGCCTAAAAATATTGGATGTCTCCAGCTAGAAACCATCAGACAGACAGATCCTACCTCTGATGCCAAAGCTGACTTCTTTCCACTCACTGCTCTGCCTAAGCCCAAGAACAGTTTATTCATCTTTAAAGACATTTAAATTCCTTTCTGCAGATGCCAGATCTGACTGGAGTTTCAGAATCCACTGCTCCTGATCATTAATTCTACAGGAGTGACAATTCTAGGCAATACTGATGTAAGTGTCACTGTTAATAAACATGCTGCACCCTGAGTGAAACCAGCATCCACAGTCCTGGCATGTTACACCTTCCTTTACTAATCTTTGTCAATTTTCACACTTAGTGTCCATTTTGATACTTCAGGAAAAAGTTAAGAATTTAGGAGAAAAAACTTTAAATTGTTTACTTTTTAATTAACTTCTTGTATATCAGCTGCCACTGAAAAACAAAAGTAGGCTTATATAAAAAATTCTAAAACCTATGTATATTATACAATTCTTCCAAAATATGAATTATAACACTTATCAACAACAAAGACTTACAACAAAACAACACAGGTTATATCGAAAGGACTTTTTTGAACAAATACAATGAAATTTGTTCACCCTAAAACTCATATTCGGTCCTAACCTCAAATGTAAACAAATAAAAACTCAGTTTACACTGTACTGTTTTGTTCTATTAAATAAAATGTTTCAGTATCATTTGAAAACTTCCAGTCTAATCCAAAGGTCCTATATTGTGGAGGATGATTGTAAAAAAATTGCAAGAAATCTGCAGAAGGAATCACTCTTGAGTTACACAGTATTACCAGCAGTCCAACCAGTGCAATGACTATGCTTCAGGAGTTAAAAAGAATGGAATACAAAAGCTGAGCTGCCAAACATTTCTATAGTCGATGCTAAGTGACAATTCGGGTGATGCCAGTAGACAGTGTATGACTAGAAATGAGTAATTTGGAGTAATAAATTGCACTATATGCTGTGGCAATCTGAGGGAAATGTTTGATGAATTCCTGGAGAACATTACCTGCCATTATGTTTAGTGCCAACAGTGAAGTAAGGAAGAGCTAATGATGTGGAATTGAAGTGTTTTATGTGGTTAGTATGTAGTCTTCTTATTGCACATAATGAAGAGGTATAAAAACACATTTCAAACTATTGTGTACTACATACAGTAGAGCACCATTTCAGTGACGATGATTGTTTTTATGAATATCAGAATTCACCCATCATAAAGCTGCATCTCTTAGGCAATGGTTCATTATATTCTTGGAATGGAATGCCCAGCCTAAAGTCCCAACCTGAATGAAATGGAACATCTTTTGGACACGTTAGAATGTCAACTTCCCTTGAGACTCCAGTGTCTAACATTAATACCTTTTCTGGTTTCAGCCCTTGAGGAATAATGGTCTGCCATTCATCCAGTCATTCACACCCCTCATTAAAAGTCTTCCCAGCAGAATTAGTCATATTAAAGGCAAATGTTGGACCCATATTAATGTTCAATAATAGGGATTGAGGTACTGTAAAAGTTTAATGCAATTTGAGATAATGTCCAGATACTTTTGATCATATAGTGTACTTCTAAAATGAGGTTTTAACTGACAACTTGCTGAGGTAAATAGCTATGTTTCTGGAATCTAAGCTGTGATGAAATTTATCAATGCCCATAAAGCTGTCGATGCAGTCTCACCATCAATTAATGTAACAAAAATGACATCAGTGCCAAAATGTATTAATTTTTTCTTTTTTGTCAGTAGTATTCGTTATCCGAAACAACTTTATTATTTTTATTGGATACATTGTCAGATAATGAGTGGCTGTATTTAAATTGGATTTGAAACCACTTAGTCAATTTCCTTTATAATTTCTACATAATTGGGAACTTAATTACATAATTATTATAGCAGTAATTGAATTGGAAGATTACTATTTATTTTGCTTCCCCATCTTGATGCCATAAAGTTGGTTATCTCGATTCTTATGTTTAATTGCTCTGACTTAAATTTTATACTCTTAATATTTATTTATTTGTTTGTAATGATGTTTAGTTTTTCCTTTAGTCTGAAAATATCCTTAACATGTTTGGAGTGTAGAAGCACACTTCACAGATTTATATGTTAAAGTGAATAATACACATTTTAGATCGAAAACAGTTTTATTAACTTCAGTTCACACAATTTGTGTATGATACCTCACAGTTTGTTTGAAACTGAATTACTGTTTCAAAGCTACAAATTATGCAGACAGCTCTTCCAGAACACAGATTGAACGTGTGCACAGTATAAATTCTCCACAATGTTCTACTTGCTGATGAGGTTCTAAGATCCAAAAATTGCAAAGTCTCTTGTCTTTGTGTTCATGACGTGCATCCATGCCACCCAGCCATTATATAATGTAATCAGTGACGTGTGTGTGTGTATATAATGAACCACCACTTACCTTAGATGATGGTATCATGGGGTGAACACACACAAAAAAAAACACAAGAACAGGAAAAACAATGAACATCTCGGGACTTGGTCCTTCGTCAACAGGAGAACATCACGCAGGGAAGGTGGTGCAGGATACGGTTGGTCATTCTGTGAGAACGTATCCTACAACACCCTCCCTCCGTGATGTGCTCCTGTTGACATAGGACCAAGTCCCGAAATGTTCATTATTTTTCCTGTTCTTGTGTGTTTTTTTTTTTTTTTTTTTTTTTTTTTTTGTGTTCATCCCACCGAAAACATCATCTAAGGTAAGTGGTGGTTCATTTCATTATCCTTTTATTGCAAATCCATTTGCAACTTAGCTCCTATTATTTCCTGGTTACTATAAATACAAAGGCACTGAAAGCAGATATATTAAACATTTGGATAGGAGAAAAACCATTGCTTACCATAGAAGAGGATTCCTGCACTGTTGATACACGGAAAAAACAAGTACGCACTTCGAGTCTATGGCTCTTCTTCAGTAGTAGTGAGACGGCTGCATGTTGGAGGCTGGCAGCCAACTGAGTATGCCCGCCAGGCCGGTGGCTGATGGTGGGGGATGGGGGGAATTGGCATAATCTAGAAAATACTAATAAATAGATAATAAACTTGTCCGTAGGTACCCTTAGCGGAAGTGCAGTAGACGTCAGCTGATGGTTCTAAATTGCCCATTAAGTAATGGATGTATGTGCAAAAAAAAACTGAAAAAAAGGAAAAAAAATTTGAAATATAAAATTAAGCTAAATTTGAAGTTACAAATTACAAAAGGATAGGCTATGGTGAGCGATGGATTTGTGTGAAAAGGTAGGAGGTGAGGGGGATGGGTGGGAGGAAAATTGTTGCTATCTTAAATTAAGTCCTGGTGGTTGTCTGGTGCCCAGTTGGAACTGATACACCAGTTCCCACCTTCCGAGTTCCGAAATGCTGCTTCTGTCCAAGAGGACTCTGATGGCACAAACCGCAAAACATGAAAGAAGATTGTTGGTGCCATCAGTGGCGGCATGATAAGATACAGGGTAGTCAGGGTTCTGGATGAAAACCGATTGTCTGTGTCCATTTATTCTGATGGCTAGTGGATTTGTTGTCAGACCAATGTAGGAGGCTGGGCAAAGGTTGCAGGTAAGTTGATATATGAGGTGGGAGGATACACACGTGGCAAGTCCTATGATAGGGAAGCTTTCCCCAGTTACGGGTTTGGTTAAGGTGGTGGAAGGCAGGTGCATAATGCATAATTTGCAGCGGGATCTGTTGCAAGGAAACGAACCTTGGGGCTGGCTTGCAGGCTGGGGAGCCCCGTGTTTTGGTTGAGGTTTGGAGGTCTGCTGAAGCAGGTTCTGGGTGGATGAGTGAGGATTTTTGGAAAGAGGTTTCTCATCTTGGAGCAGGCTCAAAGGAAGTCGTAACCTTATCGCAGGACTCGGTTGACGTATTCCAAACGCAGGAAATATCGGGTGATCAAAATGGGGCCATGATTCATTTTTGAGGGTTGTGGGCTGTTGATAGGTTGAGTGGGTTGTGATGTGTCCCATGAAACTTGTTTGTGAACTGAATCCGGTGGGAAATTAGGGCTTCGGAGATGTTGCTAGCATACTGTTGGATGGCCTGTTCATTGGAACATACGTGGCTCCCCCGAATACCAAGGCTGTAGAGGAGGGAGCATTTGATGTGGTGAGGGTGGCAGCTATCGTAATGAAGGTACCTACTGTTGTAGGTTGGTGGGTTTGATATGGACAGATGAGTTGGTATAGCCATTCGTGAGGGTTAGGTTGACATCCAGGAAAGTGGCATGTGTATGGGAGTAAGTCCACGTGAATTTCAGAGTGCTTGGGGTATATGTCTTCATTAACCAAATACCTTTCTGCATTCTGTGGTCATGCCTTCCAACTAGCCAGATTACAGTCACACATCCTTTTCCTAACAGCATGTCTTAACCTTAATATTCCCCAAATGTCCTGACAAAAAATTGCCCATATTTGGTTGCCCCCCCTCTCCCTCAACTCTTACACACATTCCAAAATAGGCAGTCCTCAGCCTCATCTGCTCTGGTGCTGTTAAAATACACTGACCTGGCTAGCCAAACTCCAGACATCTTATCTCTCTAAACAAAATACTATTGCTGTCAACCCCACATGTACTTCCTCACCTTCAACAAATCTTGCAAAAGTCTGGAGATTCTATGAACAGGCATGCTCATAACCATCTACGCAAATTATCCAATCAGTATGACTCCCATCTCAAAGCAAAACAGCCTCTCCCATGCAAATTACCGGGTCACAAACCCAGATGTCAACCCCCCTTATTTCCTCACAACCCTTCACAACCCAGTTCTTCAACATACCTCTACCACCTCACTTAAAGCCACACCTCACCCAGTCAGCCCGAATCAAGCTGCCAAACCCAAACTGTCTGTCATTAATCTGTCTTCTCCACTCTCAGAACCACAACTCTCATTACTGTCAAAGGGTCTCACTTTTTCACCCTCTCCCAATTTTGATCAAACCACTCCAGTACATGACTCCTTAGCTTTCTGCCGTACACTCTGCTGGAGGTACCACTTTGCCTTGAAGAGCTACAATCTGGACACTCAGAATGAACTGGAGCCCAGTCTCCAAAGGTTTCAACCACCTTCCATTCTTGATCCACCATCTCTCCCATAAAACCACCCTCTCCAATTGTTTCAAGATCTGGTTTCCACCAGTTTGGCTTCCCCTAGTTTCGCAAAATCATTACCCAGTGGCACCAACCCGACTTATTCAGAAACCCAGGCCATCAGGGAACTCTCCTCTGATCCAGACTTGATCATTCTACCGGCAGACAAGGGCTCAACTACGGTAGTCGTGAACCATTGTGACTATGTTAATGAAGCGCTACATCAGCTGTCTGGCACCAACACTTAATGCCCCCTCAACCATTATCCCACACCTGCAGTCAGTGAGAGAATAAAAGAGTACATACAGTTTAGTGGACCACTCCAGGGTCTCACTCACCATTCTGTTTCACTCCTCACTCCAAAAAAGTCGCGCACATATTTACTATACCTCCTTCCTAAAATTCATAAGCCTGACAACCCAGAACATCCCTTAGTTGCTGCATATGGATCACTGACTGAGTACATCTCTGCCCTGGTGGACCAGCATCTACGGCCCATTGTCAGCCAATTTCCCTCCCACATCAAAGACACCCGACACTTCCTCTCCCGACTGGCCACGGTAACCACACCTCATCCCCCTGACTCCATCCTATTGACAGTAGATATGACCTCCCTATATACTTATATTCCCCACTGTCATGGGCTCATTCCATCTAACATCTTCTAGACCAGCATCCCCCCAATAGCCCCCCCACCAGATCCTTCATAATCACTCTGGCCGAGCTAATTCTGAACCACAACTTTTTTTCATTCGAGGGCAAAATTGACCACCAAGTCAGCGGTACTGCCTTGGGCACTCGTATGGCTCCCTCTTATGCTAACCTCTACTTAGGCCACCTGGAACAGTCATTCGTAGCTGGATCCCATCTGAAACCCCTTTTGTAGGTTAGATTCATTGATGACATTTTATAATCTGGACTCAAGGGTAAGACAACCTACTCAGACTCCTCAACAATACTCCCACACACATGCCACTTTCCTCGATGTCAACCTAACCCTCACGAATGGCTACATATCAACCCACCAACCTACAACAGTACCTTCATTATGATAGCTGCCACCCTCACCACATCAAACGCCCCCTCCCCTACAGCCTTGGCATTCGGGGGAGCCACATATGTTCCAATGAACTGGCCCTCCAACAGTATGCTAGCAACATCTCCGCGGGCCTGATTTCCCACAATTACCAACCGGACTCAGTTCACAAACAAGTTTCATGGGCCACATCACAACAGACTCAACCTATCAACAGCCCACAACCCTCAAAAACGAATCATAGCCCCATTGTGATCATCCGATATTTTCTACGTTTGGAATACGTCAACTGAGTCTTGCGACAAGGTTTCAACTTCCTTTGAGCCTGCCCCAAGATGAGAAACCTCCTTCCAAAAATCCTTACTCACCCACCCAGAACCTGCTTCAGCAGACCTCCAAACCTCAACCAACTCTTGGTCCATAAACAGGGGGCTCCCCAGCCTGCAAGGCAGTCCCAAGGTTCGTTTCCTTGCAACAGATCCCGCTGCAAATTATGCATTATGCACCCGCCTTCCACCACCTGTAGCAAACCGTTAACTGGGGAAAGCTTCCCCATCATAGGACTTGCACGTGTGTATCCTCCCACCTCATATATCAACTCACCTGCAACCATTTCCCAGCCTCCTACATTGGTCTGACAATTAATCCACTAGCTATCAGAATGAATGGACACAGACAATCGGTTTTCACCCAGAACCCTGACCATCCTGTATCTTATCATGCCGCCACTGATGGCACCAACAATCTTCCCTCATGTTTTGTGGTCTGCGCCATCAGAGTCCTCTTGGACAGAACTAGCATTTCGGAACTCAGGAGGTGGGAACTGGCGAATCAGTTTCAACTGGGCACTAGACAACCACCAGGACTTAGTTTAAGATAACAATTTTCCAACCACCCATCCCTCTCACCTTCTACCTTTTCCCGCAGAACCATCGCTCACCAGAGCCTATCCTTTTGCAATTTGTAACTTTATGTTTAGCCTAATTTTATATTTCGAATTTTCATTTTTACATATTTCTCAGGTTTTTTTTTTTGCACATACATGCATTACTTAATGGGCAATTTAGGACCATCAGCTGATGTCTACCGCTCTTCCGCAACAGGTACCTACGGACAGGTTTATTATCTATTTATTAGTATTTTCTAGCTTATGTCCCCCCACCCCCCACTACCATGAGCTACCGGCCTTGCGGGCATACTTAGTTGGCTGCCAGCCACCAACATGCAGCCGTCTCACTACTACTGAAGAAGAGCCATAGGCTCAAAGTGCGTACTTGTTTTTTTTTTGTGTTGTATTGACACTGCAGGAATCCTCTTCTGTGGTAAGTGGTGGTTTTTCTCCAATCCAAATGTTTAATATATCAAATAAGGAGTTATATAATAATAATGGTAGTGAGGATAGGGAAATTAGCCACCGTGTGTTTTAGATGATGGCTAAGTGGCATTGACACATATAGTAAGTAGGTTTCAGGAGAGATCTGACACCAGATGTTAATATATAATTTGCACAATGCCTATAATTTGTGGCCAGGTCTTTTGTGGGCACTGAGACGGCACCTAATAGCGTGCTACATGTCATATTGGGTTGAGATTAGATGAATTTGGTAGCTAAGACACCAGTGTGATGTCACTTTCATTTTTCTCAAACCACTGTAGCATTAATCTGGCTTTTGACCCAGACATTTATCCTGCTGGAAGTTTTCATCACCATCATAGAATATATGAAGCATGAAGGGACGCTGGTGTTCACAATTTTCACGTAGTGAAGATCTGTCATGGTGCATTCAGCCACTACCACAGGTCTCATGGAAGTCTATGTGAATATCCATAGCATAATAGTACCCTACCAGCCTACATCCATCTTGGTGCCGTGCATGTTTCGAGCAGCTTTTCACTCCAAAAGATGACATATCCAAACATGAACCTGGTGGGACAAGAAACGTGATTCATCCTACAAGAATACACATTTGAACTTTTTTTTTATTGTATGATATTTTACAAGATAGATAAAAAGTAAGAACAGATGCACATATCACAAGCTTGTAAAATTTTATGTCTCTAATCTAATGTAATTTCAGCTGATCCACAGTCAAATTTTGATGATCTGATGCCCCACTGCAATCATAATTGATGATGTTGTTGACTCAAAATGGGAACAAATAGTATATATAACAGTTACTAGGAAAATGTTTTAAGGCAATGAAATTAGAGGAGGATAGGGAAATAAGACCAATACATTAATACAGATGACTGTGAATGGGAAAGATGAAATACAAGATATACAAAAAGTATGAACATATGTGCACATCACAAGCTTGTACAATCTAATGTAATTTCAACTGATCCACAGTCAAATTTTGATGATCTCATGCCCCACTGCAATCATAATCGATAATGTAATTGGATCAAAATGGGAATACATAGTATATTTAACAGTTAGTAGGAAAATGCTTTAAGGCAACGATATTAAAGGAGGATAGGGAAATAAAACCAACACTTACCACAGATGATGGTGACTGGGAAATACGAACACAAAAGGATGAACACAAATGACAATATAGTTCGATGATAAACCTTATTCTTGCAGTAGTAGGGATTGAGACAACAGGTGGAGTAAGACGTGCACACGACGATGTCCGCCTGGTGCGTGGAGGTGGCATGGCTTGGCCTTCATTGGTATTGGTGGAGGAGAGGGAGGAAAGCACTGAATCAATAATGCTTGAGGTATATTGTCATTGAAGTGTAGGAACATCACTAGCATAATTAATGTGTGGAGTAGAGATATTGGAAAACTTTTTTTTAGAAAACTTTAAGTAGGGAAGATACAATATAAGCACTATAAAATGGGAACAGTAGGAATAAGCATTACGTTTACTGGTAGGTACTTAATGAAGATTAAGACCTGGAGGATGTCTCGTGTCAGTGATATTTTGGTAGGTTAGTTCCTCTCTGCAGAGGTCAGTGGAGGTAGTGGTTTCATGAAAAACTGACAGCTCTAACTGTAAAACAGTTGTTGAGATTGTTTAACTTACGGGAATTGGCATGTTTTGCTTCTGGATAGGCTGCATTATTGGTGTACACTGTTTGTATGTGGCCATTTATTTGAATGTGAGTGGGTTTGTAGTAAGGCTTATATATGAGCTTGTTCAATGGAGGCATTTGATTTGATATATGAGATGTGTTGTGGTACCAGATGTCCAGTAATGGGGAAGATTTCCACTGTGGTTTGATTGTCGTAGTTGGGTGTAGCAGGATGAATGCTGCATGTTTTGTATTAAGATCTGTTGCATGGGATTGATCTATGGTGGTGGTTTGGAGAAATTGCTGGCCGAGTATTTATGAAATAAGATATTTTTTAGATTTGATGGTCTGTTGAAACATGTGCATAAGGCATTGGGTGGGATTTTGTGGATAAAGGTGCACATGCCAGGGAAGTAATGTAGGAAGTCATGCCTACGACGAAAGATTAGGTTAATGGACTAGTGACCAGCAAACAACTGTGCGACAAAAGCAAGACTGTGGTTAGTAATGAAAGGTTCAGCATTAGAACATTTGAACGGAGGATAGGTTGTAGCTCAAGAGATTTGTTTGTATACTAAATCAGAAGGCTGACTGCAGGATATAAGAGCTTGGCACAAATTTTGGGTGTATCTGCATCTTCACTCAATAGAAGGTTAGTTGATTGGACAGATTTCATCTTTAGTGACTTGTCCACAGAGTGGGAGAGTTGGAGTTTTGAGATTCCTGATCACTAGTTTAAATCCCAAATCTCTGTGAAGTCAATATGGAGTGAGAGAATATAACACTTCTGATGGCAATTGGTTCATTAGACTGTGATATAAAACTTAGCAGCCCTATTATGTAAGTGCAGACCTGATGGGACCAACATCTGGTTTCACCTTCACACATTTTTCATCTTTATGTACCAACACAACACAACACAAAGCAATGGACCACACTTGACAACACTTGAAATATTCTCTGCCAGCCACCTAGAACAAATGGTTCATTTTCTCCTTTTTCTTTCCCTATCTCTGTAAGCAATCCTGGCATTACTCCTATGGGACAGTTCAATGAACCATGGACCATACATGCAAGATTTCTCTTGCATGAGAAATTTGTATAAACCTACCAAGGTGGATTTATCTATATTGATAGGGTGACTTTCATAAAATTTTTAAGAAACTGTTTATTAAGATATTATTGTGACTGGTGTTGGAGAAATTAAATGAACTACATTGGAGAGGTAATCCAAAGAATGTAAGATTCTTTTTTAGTTTGACTTTTTTTCCTCGTAACAACTCGTGCACATGTTACATGCTCTACTCACGCTCTGTATGTCCGCATCACCATGACAGCTAAACTGTCTTCCCCCCCCCCCCCCCCCCTAGGAGTAGTCGATGTTCAACACTAGTTATGTATAAGAATCCAAATATAATTGGGTTTGGAAAATTGTTATTATTATGGTTCTTTATTTATTTAACAAACTATGCTTACATTGGGATGTAAATCTGCAACTGAATAAAAAAAAAGTAGGAGTGTGTAATTAATGGAAGACATTACAATACCTCCCTTCTGAGAAGTAAATGAAATTCATAGACTGTTTCATTTTGTTGAAAGCATAACAGCTACCTCTAGGAAGGTTGGCACTAAACGGATTTTACTGAAGTTTGTGAAAAATTATTTCTCTAAGGTATTTTTTTTTCACGCTTCTATATCTCCCTTCATACTTAACCAAAATCAATTAATCAAGCTTATGATCTCCACTTTGGTCACATCATACTTTAAGAAAGGAATTTCCGGAATTCGACCCTTAAAGGGCAAAAATGACAATAGTTCAAAAATGCTGTTGTTTATGTTACGAGTCATTCATCTTCCTCGATATGTATCTGAAATAGTTTAATAAAGTATCATTTTAAAGATTAAGATCTCCGCTTTGATGGCAACATATATTAAGACAGGAAATTTTTGGAATTTGTCCCTTAAAGGGCAAGAGTATCAATATTTCTGCAATGCGTTTTTTGTGTCACAAACCATTTATCTCCTGTCATATCTAACTGATAAATGAAGTATAAAATTAAAGACTAAGGTCTCCTCCGTGGTAAATATTTCAAGGAAGGAGTTTTTCGTAATTTGACCCTTAATGGGCAAAAGTGTCAATATTTCTAAAATGCGTTTTTTGTCTCTCGAGCCATTTATTTCCATAGATATCTAACCAAAATCGATAGATGAAGTATGATTATTAAGAGTAATGTCTCAGCTTTGGTGACGTCATATATTAAGAAAGATTTTTTTAATTCAGCCCTTAAAGCGAAAAAGTATCAATGGTTTTACCACGCATTTGTGCCACGAGCCATTTATCTCCCTCCATATCTAACCGATATAGGTAAATGATGTATCATAATAAAGATAATGGTCACATCATGTTTTAAGAATGGATATTTTTTTTTTTCAAAATTCAACCCTTAAAGGGCAAAAGTATTGATATTTCTACAACAATTTTTTCTGTCATGCGCCATTAATCTCCCTTGATACCTAACCGAAATCGATAAATGAGGTATCGTTTAAGATATTAAAGTATCCGATTTGGTCACATCATATTTTAAGAAACAACTTTCTACAAATTCAACCCTTAAGGGGCAATAATATCATCATTTCTAATTTTTTTTTTTTTACTTTGCTTGATGCCTAATGGAAGTCAATTAATGACGTATCATTTTAAAAGCCAAGGTGTCCGCTTTGTTCACACCATATTTTATAAAAGGAATTTTTTGGAATTTGACCCTTCAAAGGGCAAAAGTATCAATATTATTTCTACAGCATGTTTTCCTTTTTATTACGAGCCATTTATCTCCTTCGATACCCAACTGAAATCAATAAATGACATATTGTTGTAAAGATTAAGGTCTCCAATTAGATAAAATCATAAATTAAGAAAGATTTTTTTTGGAATTTGATGCTTAAAGTGGTAGCGCATATGAGACAGTTTAGAGCCAAGTCCTAGATTGGAGCAGGAGATATCACAGAGATGTCAATAAACTGTTTTTTATACAAGAAGTAGCTATTCGGATATTTTTTTTCTATTATGGAAACATTTTTGTTTTGCTATACAATTCCAGAGTAAACATTTTATTCACACAGCAACACATATCAGAGAGATATGCTGTGTGCATTTTGTTCAGGTTGGATGTATTCTGATAGGGTCAGTGACAGTTTGTCGTACATACAGTGTGTTTTAAATTTTCCTCTCTGTTTCGTAATATGATTTGATGCGTACCTATTACACTAGACAAATCTTTTCTACAAAACTGTGGTTCTACTTTTCATTATATTGCAAGCATTCAACCTCTCTATTCGTCGTATTTTATTAGCGAAATTTTCACACGGGTCGTCTTGTATATACTAAAAGATTTAGATAAGAGAATGAATCAATAAATAAATAGAACATACACTGTATATTGGTCATACATTTTTGAGAACAAAATTTACATCCCTCTTTGACATAAAAAATTTGCATGTTTTACAGTTATTGTAATTTTGAATGGAATTGTAGAAAGAAGTCAAGTAACTGAAAGTTTTATTATTATAGATTATTTGAAACTGAATATATAACAATCTGAATACAGTTCTGTATTGTATGCATAAGCAGAGAAAGTATTTGTGTGTGCATGTCTACATTTGTTGTTTAGGTTCACATGTTGAAAGTGTATCACTACTTCGTTTCCTGAGAACAGAATTGACCAGAGGTTACTTATTGGAAAATGATGAAGAAAGGTATTCGGCTCGAAGAGAGAAGATTTATTCATTTATGAAAATTCCACGTGAGGTTGAGAAGTTTATGGCTTATGGGTTCTTCCAGGTAAATAGTACTTCTATGTTTTGGAGTAATCTGTTCCTGCTCATTGCTCAATGCAGTAGTTGAAATTATTTTCTATTTATTAATGTAAAGTTTTAAGGAAGATAGTATATTTTCATGTCTGTAATGTCTTACTCCTAGTGCGCTGATTCATTTTTATTTGTCTACACGTTCCTGCCACTGCGTTTTATATTGGCACTATGGGCTGTTATTAGTCGACCTGTCATGGAGTGTTTTGGGTAAGTTAAGATTTTAATATATTTTCAATAAAAACTATTCCTACCATTATGTGTTAACTTGCAGTTGCATAAAAATGATTTACTCACCAATTTTAACTTTTGTTATCCAAAACTTATCCAAACCAGAATATTTCTATAGATACTTCAGATTTGCTATTGCATTGTATCTACAAAGCTCATGTTATCAGTTTTTCTGTGTTTTGTGGTATTAGCTGATTCATGTAGTGGTATTTAAGCTATTATTACTGCGGTAGACCTGTTTTTAATCCTATGACCATAGTTTCTGTAACTATACTAAATAATTGTTATGACTGTCTGTGAACTGTGGAAGTTTTTGATTTGAATGTTGTCTGTTATTTCATTTGTTATAAATGTATGGTTGGAATGGGAATCGGGTACCTCTCAGGATTCACACATATATTTAAGGAAAAATGGCTAAAAACCATGATCAGCATATCTGGTATGCTAGGCTTCAGGTTTGAAGCTGGGACCATTGCCCCTCCATGTATGTGATGTTGTTGCACTGGTGAAACTGCCATTTGGTGAATAGAACATATTAGAATATTCCAATAGTAATATAAATAAATGGCTGGCACTGGAGATATTGTTGACATAAGCATGTATAGAATTTAGTGTTTGATTTTGGAATAGTTTTTTTTTAAGTTTTAATTTATTCTTCTTCATGCCCATGGTCAAGACAATTTCTGTGTTGACTGTGAGTTGCTGTGTGACCTCAGTCACATATTTCAATTTTTATGAAGAGCTTTGTCTGAAATACTGCATTTTTTGTTTGTTGCTGCTGCCTTCTTCCCTTCAACGTTGATGAGTGGTGGTTATATTTTATCTTTCCTTTTGATTTAAATGTCCTCATGGCATTTCTTCCTATTCCACTGTTAATAACAGGCATAGTGGTACAATCGGTGGTATTCTTGCAAATTTTAAATTCATTGTGTATTCTAAGATATAAGAGCTCCCCCATCCTTTCCCCTTCTATTACTGTGCCTCCACAGTCCCTTTCCTATCTCTCCCTCTTCCTCCCTTCTCCTGATCTTTCCAACTATTTGACCGAATAATCTGAAAACATATGAGATGATGTAGCATAATGAAAATTGGTTTGGGTATATATGCTGAGTACTTTTTATTTTATTTATTTTTAAATTCCTTTGTTATAAACAAACTTAATTTCATGATATTATTGTGATATAATTTTGCCATATTATAAATAATGTGTCGAAGCAACTGAATTTGTCTAGTTAAATTAGTAGTCAGCTCAGTGAAATAATTGAGATTTTTTTTTTTTTTTTACTTGTGTTTACCTGGGAATGGTGGAGAGGGACTGAGTCTGGAGTCACATTACTGTTATTTTCCGCTTATGCTGGCGGCTAAGTGCCTCTGGAAATGGTGCTACAGATGTTCAAGGAGCATCCTGTTGAGTGGCCCTCTGCTACGCTCAGCAAGTAGACATTAGTACATTCTTAGGAAACCACTAGTCCAGTGCGATTTATCAATTTTCCAGTATCAGGGTGAGTTGAGTGGTGATTTCGGATTGCGTTTTTCAAAAATGGTCTTGTCAAAAACTTATTGCCTCTGTTTGTTGCTGTCAATAAAAGACTCTTCAATTTGGCATGGGCTATAGATATCTTAAACAGCCAAATATGTTAAATGTCTGTACAAAAACATGTATGTTCTACATTTTTTCCATAAAGAAAACCTTTAACTTTCATCGGAGAACTGGCAGAACTATGAGCCAGTTACCGGTAATCATCATGCTAAACCAAAAGGAAAGGTTTTGGAATAACAGAACGCACAGGCTCATTGTTTTTCCACTCCTCTATTAGTGTGACCTTTTCAGCGCTTATGCCGTAATTCACAAAGCAAGACTGCCTCAAAGTTCAAGGTTCTCATAACGAGCATAACCTTTCGCCTATCATCAAATAGTGAGAAAAAAAAAAAACAAACAAAAAACAATCAGAAGTATAAAAGATTAAATTTATCCGAACGTATCACCTGAATAATAAATACAACATGACAAAAAAATTTTCAGTTAGCTGAAAAGTTGGCCATATCGTTTAACCGAATGCCTCCTATTCACAAAAGTCACTACCCACTCTTAATAGTGTGTTCACTCTGTCATAATAATTTTTTCGAAAAAGCCTAGGTCTTCACAATACTTCTTAATCCTGAGCTGGTTTTAAAGATGTTGCATTATAATTCCCTTTAATTTTGCCAGACTTCGGCAAAACCAATTCACAGGAATTCTCTCTTGGAATGGCTGCCACCTTGTACGGCCCTTCAAAGTATTGTAAGAATTTTTTAATCTCCCCATCCAAAGTGGGAGACTTAAAATGTGTCTTGATGTGAACCAAATCTCCAATTTTATACACTGATTTTTAATCGAAGCTTCATGCCTGGTTTTTGTTTCCAAAGTTTTAGCTTTCAAGTTCTTTAGTGCTACCCTTTCATTAAAATTTAATTGGTTGCTTACTGGGAATGTAATGTACTCATTAATTATACGGGGTAGTTATTTCCTAAAAATGAGCTCATAAGATGTGACCAAAGTTGATTCATGTGGTAGAGTGTTCAGTACATCTTCTATGTTACTAGTTTCATCAGTCCATTTATGGTGTTTAATACTGCAGTA
Source organism: Vandiemenella viatica (assembly GCA_031002005.1). Lineage (NCBI taxonomy): Eukaryota > Metazoa > Arthropoda > Insecta > Orthoptera > Morabidae > Vandiemenella > Vandiemenella viatica. The sequence goes on along the minus strand of JARYHS010013630.1, from coordinate 252,889,950 downwards.
TGTCCTAAACCATCATCCTAATTCTTTCATCACCCGTTCAACGGGGTTCCCGGAAGGATGATAAAGAGACATTTTCTGAATTTCGATCCCCATTCTAGTCATAATATCCCCCCAGACTTTACTAGCAAATTGTGAGGCATTGTCAGTCAGAATGCACCCTGGTTTCTCAATATCCGGTAGATATTGCTTCTCTATCTTATCTACCAATGCCTTTGAAGTTGCTCTTTTCAATGGGAACAATTTTACATACTTGGAAAATACATCCAGGGTAACCAGTATTTGCGTTACTCCCCCCCTTGCCATAGGTAACGGGCCGAACACATCTGCCGACACCAACTCTAATGGCTTGCTAGGAATAATATTTTTCATTTCTCCAGCTCACTTTTGATTGTCAGCTCTACTCTTTTGACAAGATTCGCATCCTTTAAGCATCTTGGCAATTATACTAGCCATATTCGAAAAATACGCAACCTCATTCAGTATTCTGTAGCATTTTCGAGGACCATAATGACCATAACTATAATGATGTTGCCAAACTGTTGCTGTTATCATTTCCTCTGGTAACCAGAGTTTCCAATTTTCTCCTGTCTCATTTGGCCTTCTGAATAGAATCCTTTGAAAAATTATATAAAATTTTGGTAACTTCTCTGGACAATCTGGCCCTTGCATTTTATCAATGACCTCCTTTATAGTATCATCCCTTCTCTGAGCATCAACCATTTCCTTTAGCTCCCCAATTAATTCCTTTTCAAATTGTACCCCCTTGAGATATAATATTTTTGGTTCCTTCTCTTCTTGCACATAAACGCCCTCATCATCTAGACCCAAAGGTAACCGAGACAAAGCGTCAACTACTTCATTTTGAGCTGCTGGCCGGTATTTAATCTCATATTGAAATTCTTGCATAGCTAGTGCCCATCTGGTCAATCTGCTATGCACAAGCTTGCAGGTAAGCAAAAACGACAGAGCTTTTTGGTCTGTGTACACAATTGTCTTTCATCCCAACAATATCGACCGAAATTTCTGAAATGACCATACTATCGATAATGCTTCTTTCTCAGTTACTGTGTAAGATAATTCTGATGAATTTAATACCCGGCTTGCAAAAGCAATTGTTCTGCATTCTACTTTATTACCCACAGGTACCTCTTGAAAAATTTCAGCCCCCAAACCATATTCTGAGCCATCGGAGGCCAAATGCAAAGGCAGTTTCAAATCAGGACTGTACAACATCACACACACCTTGTTAATTCCTCTTTTATTTTATCAAAATCCACCTGACATTCTGGGGTCCACACCCAGATGATATGCTTCTTGATTAAATTCCCCAAAGGTCTACTGTTTAATAATTGCTCTGAAACAAATTTACTATAAAATCCACTCAGTCCGAAAAAACTTTTCATTTGGGTTTTGTTTCTAGGCACTGGAAATTTTTTTGTAGCCTCCAATTTCTTTTCACTAGGGAATATTCCTTCTGGAGAAACAGTATGACCCAAAAAATTAATTGTGTTTCTCAGAAATACACACTTTTTTAACTTAAGAGTCATACCTCCCTGTTTCAAAGCCTCTAACACCTCTCTCAATAATGCCAAATGTTCCTCTAGAGTCTGTGTTGCTATAATCAAATCATCCACATAAATACTTATTTTCTTTATCAATTCTGGCCCCAAAACTTTATCCAAAGCCCTTATGAACGTAGATACTGCAATATTCAATCCAAACGGTAAAACACAAAAATTGTAACATCTACCATTATAAAGGAAGGCAGTGAACTTCCTTGATCTCTCCTAGATAGCAACTCTCCAATAGGAAACAGATAAGTCCAAAGAACTTAGAAATCTTTTGTCTTTAAACTGTAATAATAATTCTTATATTCTCTGTGGACGGTCCCTTTCCGTAGTCAAGGCTTTGTTGAGCCTTCGAGCATCGAGTAACAGACGCACTGACTGGTCAGCTTTATTCACTACGACTAATGGACTGTTATATAGACTCGTGGATCTCTCTATCTTCCAGTCAATCATCCTCTTTAACTCCTGTTCTACCAAGTAATGTTTTGCCTGTGGTACTGGATAAGGTTTTACAAAAAAAGGTTCCTCCTCCCTAAGCTGGAATTCACAAACATAATCCTGTACAAGGCCTGGTTTGTCCGAGAAAACCTCTCTATAACTTTTAATTAACTTCCTCACATGTTCTCTCTGTTCAATTGGAAAATCCTGCAGCCTCCTTAATTCATCTGAAAAACTCTTATAATTTTTCCACACATTCCCCCGGTTTTGTGCTTTTATCAAATACTAGCTAATACCCGTGACTTCATACGCATGGATTAAAAATTTCTTTGCCAGAATTGAATATAGAAAATTGTTGGTAATGAAGGACTGATCCCAAACAACACCGAGTAGGCATAATATGACAGGAAAGCCATCACTATATCATTCTACCGTCGAATCTGTCTCATGAAGAGAATCAATTTCCAACATATTCAAAAACAGAAAAACAAACGACAGTGTGGGAATGTGGGTGGGTGAGTGGGGGGGGGGGTGTTAACTAAGGGCAGCTTTATTTCAGCTTGGTCTTTTCTTCTTTCTTCAGCATGAGCATCCGATTTTTGGGTTCTAATAACTTTAGCTGCTCGTGCTCTGCTAGAGCTACACCTTACGCCGGTTTGCGCCCGCAAGTCGTCTAAACAGAAGGCAAAATAAACTGGTGCCAGAAACATTTAAGCAGACACAAAGTAATAGAACAGATAATATTGACATCTATACTAAATAATACGTTTTTTTCTCTAAATGAAACTTATTAACAAATTACACACTAACATAATGCGCGACAAGCACAGCTTGTGCAACCGACGTAACATTACAGACTAACACACACATCTCTGTCACCATTCGATAAGTTCTCAAAATTTCATGACTACAACTGTTAATCATACCGAAAAAATGTCCTGTGCCCTTCCTACAGATACAAAGTATTTCCTTGACAAATTCTATCAATATTGGTATAGCCATTTAGTCGTCAAAATGTAACAAAAAGACAGAGATTTACAGTACTTCCGCATTTATAGTATTATTAGTGCAGATCACACACACACACACACACACACACACACACACACACACACACACACACACACACACACACACTGACTGCAAGAGTACAACCCCTGAGGGATCAATATAATGCAAAAAAGTGTATACCTACAGCATTGCAAGACTACCTACGATTTGCCTCGCATTGCACCCCTAAATTTGTGATATCTATAGTTTAACATTCAATCCGAACAATCAACGGTCCAGGCGTGACTCATACGATCAAAAATAATTTTTAAAAATCTTTGCCTCTATGGAGATTTGAACAGGAGACCACACTCCAACACATCAGTAAGCGTACGCTTTAACCACTAAGCTACCAGATCACTGTATGGAAAGGTAGTACACAGACCCACACATCCTACGCATTTGTTTATTGCCATTCTGTAATTTTTCAAAATTATAAGACAACATGTACTCTATATACAACCAAATGTAAACAGTATTATTCTCCTTGCTTCAAAGGATAAGTGTGCAAAGTTTCATCGAGATTGGTTTAAAACTGAGGATTTGTATGAAGAACAAACAAACTAACAAACATACATACATTCATCTTTATATATATAGATAATGGAAAACAATTAGTCTTGAAATTATTTATACCCGTTCCCCAGAAACTAACTTTGATGTGATGCACCTCATTCGAAACCCCCTTTCCTTAAGATGTCTCAATGGGACCTAGTGAGTTCTGTCAGTCATAAAAAAATTAAACAGGCCACCAACACAATGAACCATACCCTTTACCTGAGACAACCAATCCATCCCCACTAGACAAGGTTCGTTTAATTCAGGTATCACAAAAAGAGGAATTTCTATACGCACTTCGTCTATAAGTCCTTCAAAAAGTATCTGTTGCCGAACTTTTTTACTCCTACCCCCTGTTGCAGTTAAAACAGTCATTCCTGAAACTGGCAATGTAGACAGTTGGTAATTCTTAGCAATTTCCTTTACGAGGTTCTCCAATATCCCCGAAATCTGTGAGCCGGTATCAAGTAATACCTCTAGTTCTTCACCAAAAGCATGAATTGTAATACAAGGAGTCTTCTCAGTTTCCTTCCTAATAAATTCCCCCTCCTCCATTAAATCTTCAAAGGGATTATTCACATATAAATTGTCCACTCCATGGACTATACATTCACCCGTTCCCTCTACTGTCACTGTTGGAGTTAGACTAGCGACTGTCATTAGTTTTCCTTCTTTTGGTGACCATTTCCTGACACCCCTTTCATATCTGCATTATCACATTGTTCTTGTGTTCCCCTATCTCCATTCTGGTGTCTATAATCACCCATATTACCATTTCCTCACCAGTTTCCACGATATCTGCCCCCCTGATATCTATTATTTCTATCATCTTGCCCCCCTGATGAATGGAAAAACTACTTTCTGGGTAAAGAAGGTTCACGTGCTTCCTCTATATCCATCTCCTTTAATAATTCAGAATCCTCTTCAATTGTTTCGACTCTTTGGCTAATGAACACCTCACGAGTCGCCTTGGGTAATCTCGAAACTAACATGTTTATGTATTCCATGTCTGTGTATGGTTCAGTCAAATGTTTCCCCATATAATAAAGCCTCGAGAAATAAGCCAGTTGTGTTTCTCTACTTGGGTTGTTTGGCTTACCTGCCATAATTTCTCTCTTTACCCACATCTGTCTGGTTGAATTCCAGAAATATTTTTAAAAATTCCCCTTAAACTGTTGATAGGACAACCCAGTTTTCGGCTGCCTATCTCCCCACAATTTAGCTCGGTGTTTCAAGTGTTTCCTCCTATCATCCCACAAATTAAAATTTTCGGAATCTTCAAACCCTTGTAAAAAGTCCACAGGATGAATCTCCCCAGAATCACCAAAGCTATCAAAATTTTCCTGGTAATTAGCTCCATTAAAATGACAGCCACTATCCTCTAATATCCTATTCTCTTCTCTTCCATTTCCACAGGATTCTTTATATTCCTCCTTACATCAGCCATATCATCACTTAATTGGTTAAAATTATTGGCAGTCTGTATCAAATCTTTTCCCAATTCCTTATACTCTTTATCTAGAATCTTAATATCCTCAGTTATAGTTTTCCTCGTAAATGCCAAATTCCCCTTCAGCTTTTCAATTTCCTGCCCCATATAATAATTATTTGTTTCTACTGAATTCAAATCCTGCCTTATTTCTTGTATCCCTTGTTTACATTCATCTATCTCTTGTGTAAGACTCTCATTATCCTTATTGTAAATTTCCTTTACCTCCAAAATCCTTTCTTGAATTTCATCTTGTAATCCTGATTTAGTAACTCCAAATTTCTTTTCCAAAGCATCCTCCACCCCTGATCTTAGTATTCAAATTAGATACTAACTGGTTTTTCTCTATCCTTTCAACATGGTCCCTGAGTTTAGTTTCAAAATTTTCCATAGCCTTCACCAGAGATATAGTTTGACTATTTTTGAATTCCTCAAATTTACCACAAAAATCATTTTCAAATTCAGAAAGCGTCTGTCCAATATCTGCTTTCCATTCAGCCTGTTCGGACCAGAATTCCCCAATATTTAACTTCAATTCCTCAAACCTGTTCTCGCAGTCACTATTACTCTGTTCAAATTTTTTCCCCAGTTCTGATTTTAAATTCTCAGTGGATTTTTTGCCTGACAGTCAGTCTTTTCACTCAAATTTTCTGTCGCTTCTATCTGACTTTCCATTAATTTTTTGAACATTTCTTGCATGCTCAAACCTTCAATCATGAATTATATTTGAGGTAACAAACAAACAAAAACAATACACCAATTAATTTCCCCCAAAAGGAGCACTTTTCCCCACCACGAGGTGGCACTGATTGTTTAACGTACATTTAAAGTCCTCTTCAATATTTTATTTTTGTTTTGGAAGCACTATTACCTGCATATTTTCCCAGTTTCACTTTCGTAGCACAAATACAGTACCTGTTTGTTTGATTGTTTTGAAATTCCTTGCCATGTGGAAGAAATGTCACGAACCCTCTTGTGTTTTTACAGCCAGTCATCAGTTGACACCCTCCTGGGAATTAGACAGGCCGACATCCGCCAAATTTTTCTGTCACCCCTCCAGGTCGGTGGATTCGAAACACTCCCTTATGGCCCAACTGGAGCTTTCTGCAACGAAACGATTCTTATTGCAGAATCTTTAAATATTCTGTTGTGTAGTTTGATAACTGGATTCTAAAACTCAATGCAAATGATCAGTTACATATATTGTTAAATAATCCTGGCAAGAGTCGCCATCTGAAAGAACAAGCAGCTTATATGTTTCCGGAATAAAAATATTACACTCGCTCACTTCAGAAATTTCTGGTCTGTGCAGTTACCAAAAAATATAGCCTCTCACCTTGGCTCTTGTTCTCGTGAGTTTACATGTGCCTACCTGGAAAGCATCAAGTAATTAACAACATATAAGGCTCTTTCTCTTTGATTGTGGTCACTTTAAACCTTCTCTGAAATATATAAAAGGTTAGAAGGGAATCTCAAAACTACTAAATCATAGATTAATGATGCAACTAAGGAAAATTGAAGCGGCTTCTAGGCGATATAAATAAGAAAAGAAAGGGAAATTAACCCACCACATACCAAAGTGGACGGATGCGATGAGAGAACACTAATGCTGACAAACAACTACACAATATTTCGGCATATGCCTTGCTCACAAATAGAAAAAAAAAAACGGGCCATTAGGCTTGGAACGTGTGTGCACACCGAACGTTACCTAATGACTAACCGTGTTGTGGTGGGGGGGGGGCGGCCACGGTGTTGTGGTGGGGGGGGGGGGCGGCCACGGTTAGTCATTAGGTAACGTTCGGTGTGCACACACGTTCCGAGCCTAATGGCTCGTTTTTTCTATTTGTGAGCAAGGCATATGCCGAAATATTGTGTAGTTGTTTGTCAGCATTAGTGTTCTCTCATCGCATCCGTCCACTTTGGTATGTGGTGGGTTAATTTCCCTTTCTTTTCTTATTTAAATCATAGATTAAATGATTTTAATGCACAGCGTTTCCTTAAATTTTGTTAGACCCACCGACCGGTATATTATTTAAATTTCTATCAGAAGAATCCTTACACAACAGATGTTTCACCAGGTAAATAATTTCTCCTTCTCCAAAAAAAAACAACACAAAAAAACCAGAAGACAGTTTTGCTACAACCACAAATAATTCCTTGAACTACTTAATACTTTTCGCTAACCATCCCTAACTATTTCTTTGAATATCACACAAATTGCGCAACATTGGAAATTTAAGATTTCAAATTACTAAAGTTCCTCTCAATTTCTTGCACACTTGTTACACAATTATAAATTATAAAATCAATACTTGATGGTTGATTCACAACTTCTAAACTGGAGCAGAATTTAAAACAGCAGAATAGACTTAGCAATTTTAAACAATTGCACAACCGCTAAGTGTCGACTAATAATTAATTTCATTGGTATTATTATTGCTTCCCTAACCTGACACACTTATGTAAACTTAGCTCTTGCTAGTTTCAATGAAAACACCTAATTTGAGTGATTATACTAAAATCCTCACTTTCAATGAATAACTACAATACAATACCTTACAACTTACTTACTCTCCGAAAAAGACAAAAGATCAACTCAGACGGTTACCACAAATAACTGGAATCAAACGCTAATCTCACTCACTACCACTAAAATTGAAACTTTGCTCTGGACCGAAGGTCCAACTCTGATGAAGACTAGTGATGGAAAAAGCCGCACTTGGTGGTGACTCGTCCTTTTATACGGACGCTTCTTTTTTGATGCAACGCTTACCCAGACGCCAGAACTGTTTCGCAATGCTTGCTGCTACGTGTGGATCCTAATATTACACCGTGTGGATCCTAATATTACACCACGCTCGCAATTCATAATTTTTACAATAAAACTACTACTAATGTCTTAAAATACACTTTGTAAATCCCTAGAACTGTCACAAAGTCTCTGCATTAAACACCCCGAGGAAATGTAATTCTCTCAAATTACATATCATAGAATGATAGCTTCTTCTTGGGTAAAATATTCTGAACATGAAATAATACCCCCCCCTCCCCCCCCCCCCAAAAATGGGTTTCCAAGTGGTGACTGCTTGGAGAGGAATCATCAGAATGGATAGAAACATTCTGTGAGTTGGAGCATGGAATGTTAGAAGTCTGAACAGGACAAGTAGATTAGAAAACTGAAAAAGGGAGATCAAGTTAGGAAAGGTAATGTTCGCATCATATTGAAAGTCACTGCTATTAGTTCAAATTCAAAGTTCACTATATTCTCAAAAAATTAGTACAAGTCCAAACAATCAATGGCTATCGGAAAATCTTCACCAAGTTCTTAGATTGAAAGTTATGAAAAACGATCAGACCCCTAAACCCCATCGTAAGATTTGAAAATCACATTGAAGTTAAAATGTTCCACTGCACTACAGAAATTTTAACATGGCATTGCCCTGCCTTGCATCACCATGAGGCTCTACCACCATTTCACACCAAGCACCGCACGACCCGACAGTTACTGCTCCAGTGGTCACCAGCCAAAAGACTCACGGAAGCGCCCGTTGACCATATATATATATAGAATCCCTGTGTGATCAAAGTCCAACTGGTATGAAACCTATGTATTCATGCACTGATCCGCAAAATATTTATTCCTATCTTTACTTTCATTACTTCTATCATCGTGAAACTTTACCAGTAGCTAGAACCTGAGGTAAATAAAAATTTTGATCCTCATAAAATTTTATGTTTCTATAACCGTTTCGCTGTAAAAAATCATTTTCTCTGATTCCGAAATTTGTTTATAACTTTTACAATTTCAAAGCTACATGTTCAAACAACATTTTTTCAGCTTCTAATTGAATTACCTTTCATTTGCTACTAGACATGACCTGTTTATTCTTATACAGAAAAATCTTAATTTTGATGCATATCAAAAGTTTGATCCCGCTAATAACTGATGACTTTGAGACATACTTCAAAGGATTCTACATGTTCTCAAATGCCTATGGTGCTCTTTTGGAGCTGCTACCTATTTCCTTAGATTTATTATAAATTTTTAAAGCAACTGCTAGTTCCTGGTTGTACAATAACGCCGCCGACATTATTAAAAATCTCTACTTTGTTTTATCCTGATAAAAATACTGCCTGTTTCTTAAAAACACTTACTAAACCTTGTTTTAAATGAATTATAGTATATTCTGAAGGTATTTTCTCCCCCCTGAATTTACGTATGTGCTCAAATGATTAATTTTTCTGTGCTAATGTTTAAAAAACACAACTTTTAAACTGTACTAAACTTTCCAAAATTTTAGTATGTTGTTTCAGCAAAAATTACATTACTCTCCTGCTACAAGTTGACTTCCTATTTCTTTTCCATCATCTGATTTCTTGAATTTAAAGTGTAAAACTAAGTGTTAAATTTTTCATACTGGCTTTTAATGTCAAACTTTTTAGTATGATTTCCTTGCTACAAAATTTATCATTTCTTGACTGTTTCTTATCCTGCATATCTTTCAAAGTGAAGAAAAATATTGATTTTAGTGAAATTACATCATAACCAAATATTGCATATGCAGATGTTATGTTGAGCCTTTCTACAGCTGTTTATTTAGCTTGAGAACTTGAATTTACTTTTTAAATTTGATTAATTATCGGAAATAACTATTTTGTTTAATTCCTTTACTGAATTTACTGTATAAATGGCTCTAAGGTTGTGGTATTGTGTTTTTCACCTATGCCCGCTATATTGTAAACAATTTTTTAATGCAAATTTACAATATTCTAAGGTAGCTTACATGGTCCAGCGAACACAGAATAATTAACACAAAAGCTGTTGAAGTTAGTGGGGTAAGATTTGTGATGAACAAGAAAGTAGGAAAATTGGCGAGTTATCATGAACAGTTTAGTGTCAGGATTATGATGAGGGTAGAAACTAAGCTTGCCCCAACCACATTAGTACAAGTGTATATGCCTGCATCACAGGAAGAAGATGAAGAAATAGAGAAAATATATGATGAAATTGAAGAATTAATCCATTATTTCAAGGGGTAGGAAAACTAAATTATCATGGGTGATTGGAATATGGTAGTGGGACAAGGAAAAGAGGGGTATATTATAGGAAGTTTTGGTTTAGGGGAAGGGAATGTGCAAGGAAGCAGGTTGTTAGAATTTTGGAAAAATATAAGCTGCTCATGGTAAACACACTACTTAAGAATCACTCATGAAGGATATCACTCCAGGCGATTGCCGGGATGCTTCCTTCAAAAAGGCCATGGCTGGATTCCTTGTCCCCAGTCCCATCCCGCCTCTAATGGCCTTATGGCCTTAGCCGTCAATGAGGCGTAAATCAATAAGTTAAAAAAAACAAAAAAACAAAGGATATACACCAGGGGCTACAGGAAGATATCAGCTAGATTATATCATGGTCAAACAGAGATTCTTGAATCGTGTTCTGGACTGTAAACCATACGCAGGAGCTGACATAGACTCTGACCATCATCTAATAGTTATGAAGTGCAGGCTGCAATTCAAAAGAATAAAGAAGCAATACAAGCAGAACAGACTGTAAGTGAACAAACTGAAACAATCTGACATGAGAGAAAAATTTGCAGAGAGGTGGATCTAAGAAATAACGCTGAAAGGAGTTCAACTGAGGATGAATGGAATTCATTGAACAGAGAAATAATCAATGCTGGTAAAGAAACATCCTAGGCTTTAGGCAAAAAGGTGCTCTGGAAACCTTGGATCGCTGAAGAAATTTTGGAGTTGATGGATGAGTTGAGAAGGTACACAAATGTTCAGAATGAAGCAAGAACACATCAATATAGACAATTTATAAATCAGATAAACAGGAAACGCAAAAAAGAAATAAAAAAAGGAAAGTAGATACAGGAGAAGTGTAAAGAAGTAGGAAAGGAAATGGTCATAGATAAAGTAGTTGTGACCCGTAGGAAAATCAAACAGAATTTTGGAGAAATGAATTAAAGATGTATAAAAATTAAAGCTGCTTGTGGGAAACATCTTTTAAGCTCAGAAGATAGAGCTAACCTATGGAAGGGACATGATGATGAGCTTGATTTGAACAGCAGTGCACTTAAAAAAGGTGTTGTTGACATTGATGACTTAGATATTGTTTTAGGGTCAGGAGTTGATCAAACTTTGAATGATTTAAAATAAAATTAGGCAGTTGATGAGTTTCCTACAGAACTTCTGAAATCCAGTGGAGAGTAAGGAATTCAAAGATTATCCAAACTGATATCAGAAAGTTATGAAACATAAGAGATTAAAAGTGATTTTATTAAAAGTATCATCTTCACACTTCCAAAGAAAACACAAGCTGACAATTATGAAAATTGTCACATGTAAGGGAAAAAGCTGATACTGGGGCTGGAGTATCAGGCTTAGATACCTTAACTGAATGCCTACTTAAAATAAAATGTTCTCTGAATCTGCTTCTATACTTTTAAATTGACCATGTGCCTGCCTGGAATATTTAACTGTAAAGCTTATCGGCCACCACCAAGCTTATTTGAACCAAAAGCTTAGAAAAGGTTACTGTTCAAAGCTAAGACATTTGGAAAACTCCACTTGTTGAAATTTTTTAAAGTTTATTAAAAATCACATTTGGAAAATCAGCATTTACAGTCAAATAGGCTATCGGACTAAACTTTTCCAAACAAATTGCAGATTATGAAGAGAGAGAATTTCACCGACCGAGCCCCATTGAAAATTTTACAAGTTCATAGTCTTTATTATTAACTTAACATCAATAATGCGGTGCATCGACCAACCGGAACTTGTCCCACCTAACTGCCAATCACTTCAGCACACGCCCGACACATCCTCGCGCAGGTCCAATATACGCCACGTTCCTAGGCCACTACCTTTATACCCCCCTCCGCATGATTGATGTATACAGACGCTTTCCCAAAATAATATAAAAAGGTGTAATTATAGAATGTGTTCTAAATTTGTGTGTAGACCGACCTTCAAGGATTATGAAAAGTGTTTAGTGAAAATTCTCAAATAATTATCTTGCTTGTAAATGAATTTAGTTTTCAGGCGCATTGGTAAAAAGTTTCCGAAAGTTAATTAGTGATTCCTTGAGATGTGTGTTAATTCTGGCAATTTTTTGGCAACCCTGCTGAATTGCAAATTATCGTGTTAAAATTGTTGTCATTGTGTTCTACATTAATTCCCGATTAAAATGGTGTAAATATTATTATAATAGGTGGTGTAATGGCAAAGTTATGAGTTTGACAATAATCGGATTTGAAATCTGTTTAGCAGATACTTGGTTTTGAGTTATAATTACTCAAGTGGTGTTTATGTTGAAAAAGTGAAGTTATCTGAATTTTCTTGGAATTTAGTTACATGTTTTCAACGTTGTTTTATTTACAGAAGTGGCTTGGTTTACTTGCAAATAAATCTCGAAAACTACCACATGTGGATTATGACGAAATAATTTTAAAAGTTGGTTTAATATCTGTTCTACTGCATGGAATGTTTTGAAATATTAATATGTTATACCAGATTTTACATTCTTTCATGAAATCTACTTTTTAGTTCGGAAAATTACTGAAAACATATGATTAAAAATGTTGAAAGTGTGCTCTATGAAGTGTTTAAAAATTTATATACCTTATTTACACGGTCTGAAACTATGGAATTTTACTGAAATTATCTTTCTTTTGGATTATTATTATTTTAAAATTACCATATTGAAAAGTGTTTAGAATTAGTGAAATTATTATGTAACCAAAATCTATTGTTTACAAGTTGGATAATAATGGATTACCCTATTCCAGGTTAGTTTAAAAGTTCTTTACTATTAAAAAATGTTTATTTAGCACTTATATTATATGTTGAGTGACTTTATTGCTCTTAAATTGGTTTATTTGTTGAGTTAGGTTGCAGTATCAGCTTCAGCATGAAACTGTTTTCTCCAATCCTATAGTTGAAAACTGAAAAATTTAATGTTGCTATAAAGCTTACTCCCTCCCTTATGCTCTGTAGCTATGAAAACTAGAATTTATCCAAAATCTAAGGTGCTTACACACACTGTAATTATAACATCACACTCTTCAAAATCGCTGACCAGAATAATAGACAGAAGAATGGAAAGGGTAGTTAGTAGAAGAGATAGTTGGTGAATATTACTTTGGATTTAGATCAAACCACAGTACAAGGGAAGCAATTTTTGCCTTAAGATTAATACTTGGAGGACAGATAAAGAAATACAAAAGTAAGTTTATGGCATTTGTTGATTTTGAATAAACTTTTGATAGTGTTGGGTAGGACAAGATGTTCAAAGTTTTAAAGAAATCTGCTCTAAAATACCAAGACAGGATAGTATTGCTAAGCACATAGCTGTAGGTGCTAAACATGGTCATACTGTGACCTTTTATTTCATCAAATAACACGGCCTGCTGAAAAAGGTGTATTTAATGTTATTTATATTCATAAACACTCAAAAACAGGAGTCAAAGGTGACACCTTGTCTTACAGTAAAGGCCATTAGATGCTAAAATCGAATAAACTATAACATAAAACATTACATTCTGATGTAACATGATTTTACACGAGTTAATCACCTGAAAATAGCAAATCTTCAAAAACAATTCTTGTAAAAAAAGGCCAAGTCTCGTGTTCGTGTAGTGACAAAAAGTTATGAGATCTTCTTCTGAGTCAAGTCTGCGATTTACAGTGTGTATTCTCTTTACTTTGTGAAACAGAATGGTTCCTCTCGGTGTCATAGACCCTTTATTTAAAAAAAATAAAAAAAAAAAAATAAAATAAAAAAATAAAAATCTGGTTACCTGGGCCATTATGCATACCATGTCTTAGTTAACCTATATAAATACCTTATATGTGTTGCTTCATCAAACTTATAAATGCGAAAAACCAAGATTTCCCTCGCTATTTTTCGAATTTAACAAGTTTATATTAAGCCCTCAATTTCAATAAAAATTTGACTTGGATAGTGATCAAGTCATCAGATTTTTTTTAAATTCTAAATAATGGATCTATGACACCGAGAGGAATAATTCTGTTTCACAAAGTGAAGTGAATACACACTTTAAAGCACAGACTTGGCTCAGCAGAAGATCTCATAACTTTTTGTCACTACACGAACACAAGACTTGGCCTATTTTTACAAGAATTATTTTTGAGGCATCCCATTTCTTTTTGTAAGTTTATTGCTTATTCTGAATTGTCACTCAAATGTAATGATTCCATTTGAAAATCGGTGAATAAGAACATTTCAGAATTGAAGACGTCAATATACGTTACCAACAATACCCCACTCTGAAAACAATGGGTGTGCGCCATAGCCGAACAATGCAGATCGCCTCTGGTTTAACTGCCACCGTAAATAAATTACTAGTAATTTCCGAACTAAGCATAGGAACAAAGTAAAATTTAAGATATTAATTAAACTTGCTGATCTCTATGTACTAAAAAATTCTCAGGCATATAGCTTTACCCAGAGCAATGAAATTAAGCTGCAAATATCGGCCAGAATTTTTCATGTTTGGGATTATAATTAAATAAATATGGGGAAAAACTCCAATATTAGATTTTTCTTATGATTTAGGGATGAATCTGTATGTGTACCAAATTACTTGTTTCTAGGATTACTGGAAGTACAGTAGAATTTTGATGTTGAGGTGTCGTGTTTGAAATAAAAATTTGAATTTCAATAACTTCCAAAGTAAGAAAAGGAAAGAAGTAAAATTTAACACATTAGTTTAACTTAGTAAGCTCACTACACAATGAAAATCCGAGGTATATAAAGTTATTAGGGTTTATTTATTTCTCGTTTCCAGGACATAACATTACAAGTTGAAAAAACAAAACAAATAACATTAATTAATTAATATTAAACTATAAACACAATTAAATGGAATGTGACCAGAATTCCGCAATCTTGATGGCCTTCTCGTTTGCCCTATAAAGTTTGTCAATATTGCAGGTTTCAGGGAGATTCCTGTATATCAGAAGATGTTGTGGGTTCTGAAGCTCACCACATTCGCATAGATCGTTGTCATTAGTGTACCCCCATTTTTTAATATTATATCTACATCGGGACACTTCAGTTCTTAATCTGTTTAGAGCCTTCCATATATCATATGGCTGATTACACCCCGCAGCCGGTGCCTCTTTGATGTTCCGCCACTGTTCTTCAGGCAACGAATTTCGCCATAGTTCTAGACGGCATGCTCCAGTAGAAGATGATATGGCTGTAGTTGATTGTACGAAGCTCTTCCTAAACTTCAGCCTTGTGGGTTGAGGTTCGTGTCCAAACAAAGGGTGTCTGGGATCTGTTTCTTGTTTCCTCTTCTCGCTCTCTGCAGCTGTTTTCCTACGAATGTCAGGTGGTGCTATACCCATGATTTGGTATATTTTACTAATAGGAGTTGGTTTTAGGCAATCTGTTACAATGCGACCAGTACCACTACCTATAGCCTACCCCATAATAGGTCATGCCACCTGTACAACCACCCATCTCATTTACCAGCTTACCTGCCTCCACTGTCCAAGTTCCTACATTGGACTGACCTCAAACTCATTATCCATCGGAATGAATGGTCACAGACAGACAGTTTACTCCCTAAACCTGGACCTCCCCGTTGCTCACCATGCCAGTACTCACAATACCTGTGACCTTAATAACTGCTTCACAGTAAGATCCATTAGAGTACTTCCAGACACTACCTCCAAATCTGAACTCCGCAGGTGGGAATTGGCATATCAACACATCCTTCAAACTAATATTCCCCAGGCCTTAATTTCCATTAACATCTTCCATCCTCACCCTATACACCCACCACTGGCTAGTACAATAGTTCAATAGTTTCATTTTTTAATTTTCAATTATATTTTTTCTTTATTTATATTTTTAATAACTACTGTTTTTTTGATCATTTTAATCTTTCGTATACTCGCAGTTATATTATCGTTGCTGCCCCCACCACCTCAGACGGTCTGTTGCGTTCTATGAGTGGCTGCGTCCAACGCAAGTCTTTCGCAAGACCAGCCACCTATCTGTTAACTTGAAAAAGGGAATTTTCACTCTAAATATTGTTTTTTCTATGTTTGTGTATTGTGCTGTGTTGCTGCTGCCCTCCTCCCTTCAACTTTGGTGAGTGTTGGGTGTGTTTTCCCTTTCTTTTCCATGTCTTAAAATATAAGTATATATAAAAATGAAAACTATAACTAAAGCAATAACTAAAAGAAAGGAAAAATTTTAAATGAAATTTATATATATTTTTTTGTTTCTTCAAGTTAATATTTGGTAGTAAAATAAAAAAAAGGGTAGAGCATTTGTATGCACATCCCATGCATACGAAGCACCAGGTAACTAAATCAGTGCTGCCATTCTACGGATTTATCTGTAGATCTACGGATTTTTATAAAAAGTTAGGATTTTCGGATTTTGTTAAAATATCTATGGATTTTTGCTATTTTTTTTTACTATTTGTTGGTTTTTCCTTATATAGGTGTTTTGTTAAACTTTGAGTCTATAGTGTTAATGCATTACAGAATTGTCAATAATTGTTAATTGTTTCCTTGCAACCGCTCGTGTGAACCAATGATTGAAATAAAGCTCATATTTTATTTGATTGTAGATTTTATAGATCTTAAAAGATAATAATACAGAACTATCGGCGCACTCTTAATGCACGGTGACATGCTTGTCGGCAAGGCTTACAAAGCAGTTCCAAGAAGGATTGACCAATATCAGAGAGTCAAAGTGTTCACAGTATTTAACATTTCCTGTTACCAAAGATATGCTAAGATTAATGTCAACAAAGAAAATATATAATTTATAGTTCTCCCCCCTCCCCCCCCCCCCCCCCCCCCCCACACACACACCAAAAAAAAAAGAGTAGTCACAGCAGCACAGTAATCAAAGTGATGATGCTCAGAGATATTTCTTACTTTCAATGTAGAATATTTTGTATTTCGAATTTTAAAGACCTGGAAATAAAAAGTATTCTTAATTTTGACTCTCTCTTCAATAATTATTGTTTTAATCTTTTAGTTAGCAATTCTCCGGATTTTTGTACCCAATCTACGGAAATTTTAGTGGCCATCTACGGATATTCAAAGCCACGAGGCTGGCAGCACTGAGGTAAATGCTAGTCTCTTATAGGTTTTTGAACTCCACCATAAATGCATTTCATGTTATTAGCACCATCTTATCCTTTTCCACAACACTTATTCAGAGGAATATTTTTGTCATTGATAGGTTTTATAATCTGATTGGACATTTCTACGGCAGTTAGATCCTTAATTTGAAATCCTAAAAATGACTCTTTAGTTATGAGTGCCTTTGGAGTTCCATATTCATCTTTCTCGATCGTAAAGTTTACACAGTTGACCTGTTTTCAAAATATCTTGAGTCATATCAAATATAATGGAGTAAAATGGTGTTGTTATTGTTTCATTTACCAGCCCGTTTTCCACTTTTTGTACCAAAAAAGCAATGAGTTCATTTTGTATTTTTTGACTTAATTATTTTATCTGGCCCTTTAATTTACTTAACAATACTTGTAAAAAAGGATTGTATTTCACTAATAACTCAATAATATTCAAAAAAATTCCTCTTGGACTTGAATCACTGCAGTATGCCTTTCCTTGATGGCTATGAAGAGTTGAAAGTGTCAGAGTAACATCAAGGAATCTGGTGAGTACTTGGAACCTAAAAGTGGTACCCACCATTGTTGATGTAAAAAACATGAAGCCAAATGATTTTTCGATGTCTTGTGTCTATATGGATTCCTCAACATGTTTCCAATTGTCATAGCTTTCTATCAAAATATTTTGCATATTTTTAAACTAGCAGAGTTCCCAGCATTGCCCGGTCTAGTTAGATGATTTACCATACACATTTCTTTTCTTTTTTTTCACTTACTGAGAAACATCTACCAAGTTTCATACAATTCTCGCCATTTATTTCTAGAATTAGAGAAGATTTTGATTTACCCGTACACTATTTTATTTGTTCAAAAAGATTCATGCGTACTGAGCTTCATTGATTTTGTACCAGTCATTTGCAGTACTAAACTAAACAGTAATTTTGGAGCACAGTTCTAAGAATGGAGTGGTTTGGATGCTTTGATGCGTGATGTTAGTTTTCATTTCAGTCCAGATTACATTTCATCCTAATTACATCTGCTGCTCGAAAATTGAAACATAGACCGTGCACTCATTATTACATACCACATACATAAGAATGTATCTTAAGACATTACAACACATTTATTTTATGAATAATATAGCATTATCAGAAAACTGCTGAATCGATTTTGACAGAATTTTCACAGAATCAAACATTGCTTACATCTTATTATCTACATCTACATCTATACTCTGCAAATCACAAATACTGTGGATGGTAGTCCTTATTTAGTGCATTCCAATCCCGAACAGAACGTGGAAAGAAGGAATACATAAATGTATCATTACAGCATCTTATTTCTCGAATCTTATCCCTCCTGTCATTGCAACCTAAATAGATTGGCGGAAGAAGTATTTCGTTGCACTCGTAAATTAAAGATTTTCGCATATTCTCCAACAAATTCAAACAAAAACGACGACGTCTGTCCACCAAACAATCCCATCCCAACCCGCATATCAGCTCTGTGACACTTGTGTTAGAAGTGTAACTAGCAGTCACGAATCGAGCGGCTCTCCTCTGTACTTTCTCTAACATGTCAATCAATCCCTTGCAATACGGATCCCAAATTCCACAACAGTATTCAAAATGCGGACACACTAGTGTTTTGTACACTATTTCCTTAGTATGAGCATTACAACTTCTCAGAATACGACCTATAAATTGTAGTTTAGAATTAGCTTTGCCTACGACGGAAGTTATGTGCAAGTCCCATTTCATGTTGCTTTGTACTGTTATGCCTAGATACTTCAGGGAATTCACAGTGTCAACAACTGAATTGTTAAATTTGTATTTGCGCACTGTATTAGATATGATGTGCTCCGCAGTAAATATGTATACGAAACTAATTATTCAACATCTCGTCAATTCTGGTAAGTTTTTCACAATGTTTTCATATTTAGTATTTTCTCTCATAATAAAACGTGTTCACGACATTTACTTGAAATCATTTTTCAGAGCAGGAACAAACTTTACTAGGCACGAATCTCGCTTACGGAAAATTCAAATCAAAATGTAAATACCATAGTCACCTGAAGAAGGATCCACAGGGTCCAAAATCCATTGTGTAATACAATAATAGTTGTATTCTAGTGACTGAAGGCTGTTTCTCATTCTACCTTTGTCTGATTCTTCTTACTTTTGTTGGTCTCGGACTTGGTATTATTTCTTTTTTGTAGTCTTGATTCAGGTCGCCAGGGACAAATGTCCCGTTCTTACCTTGTTCAGTGCTTTAACTTTCACACTTATTCATTTAACTTTCTATTCAAATAATAATAAATTTTAATATGTATTTCATTAACACTTATTCACATTTCACTTCATTAGTAAATATCTGAAGAATACAATGGTCCTTTGCTTTCAGTAACTTTAGATCATCAACTCAAAATTTTTTCTCTCTCTCACCTGATCTTATTGCTATCTTGTTACCATCTGGTCTCCATAGCTACCGATTTCCTCCAGAGTAATAATTGTTTATGTATATATATATATATATATCTTCTCCAAGTAATCTGTTATGCCACAGCCTCTGGCATTTTGTTCATCCTACCACCTTATTGTTATGCCACCAAGTTGGAGCCCTTGCATTTTTTTAAATTACTGTTTGCAATATTAAAATTTTATTTTTAGAAAAATTCGCCTCAATAGTGATTTATTTTTCATGCCAGGAGCCTTTGAATGAAAGCATATTTCATTATTTTGAGTTCATCTCATATTTTATTTACTTTTATACACTACATTTTTTGTTTATTTGATAACATGAAACCTTGCCAGACTTCTTTTAAATTCATCTGTAGTCCTACATCCATGGAAGTAAATGCAAACTCCAATGCAAACTCCCAGGAGGAGATTGTATAAGAGTGAAATGATAGTATAACTAAACTGGAGGATGGTTCAGTTCCAGGACAAGGTATTTCTGATGCTTAATTAATTTGTGATGATATGTAATATCTGTAATGTGTATAACACATAATTTTCACTGCAGTTCCCCTTCGTATAACTTCACAGAGAAAGCAAAGAAATTTTTGTTGCAGTTGAAGAAAGTTGGCTGTAGTATGAAACATGTGCCATCATTAATTATCAACAGATATGAATCACTGCAACATTTCAATACTTTTATTGAACTGAGCAGTAATATTTTCAAGTGAAATTCAGAATTACTTAGTAATTGAAATCTAAGGTAGCTAACGACCCTTCTTCATTAAATTCTGAATGGCTTTTGGCCCAGGTGCTGAAAGATCCTAAAGAACCCTGGCTACAACCAGAATATTTGTTGGTGGTGTCTGACCAGGAGCAACATAGTCCTCTGAGTTGCCTGATACCACCTCAGTCTCATTGCAGTCTAAAAATACTGCATCCACGAATACAGAGTTATCAGTAATAACTTCCTCAGAGTTGCTGATTCTGGCACCTGACGATTGTGAAATTGATATGTTCTCAACTGAAATATTTGACTCAGTTTCTCTGGGCTTCATAATATCTCTGAGAAACATCAATGTTGAAAGTGACACCAATTGCTCTGTCTAGCCACAGCTACATTCCTTGATGAAAAAATTGGCATCTTCTTTAGCTCCCTCCAAAACCCAACCATCAGTGATTTTAATTTATTTTTGGCCTCATCTGCTGAAAGCGGACATACATATAAACAAATTAAAATTAAAATTTTGTTTATAGTTTTGAACTTGAAAACTGGTAGATTTCTTTAACCTGAACTGCCCAGTTTAAACAATTATGTCCTATTCCAGCAATGTAAGTAGTAGCAAGTATTTGGTTGTAGACTTTTACTATGAAATATAAAAAACTCTGCTTTTGGTGTATGGAGAACAATCTTTGAGGAAGTGGTTTTGCTAAATTTCATTATCACATGTTTAGAAAGCTACAATACATATACATGCAACTTCAGGATACATACTGTTATGAAATGAAACTTCAATTTGAGCAGGGCTAATGCCAGACTCCAAACAAACATATTGATCTGAACTTACTCGGCAATTGCATTCACCATAAACCATATGACCAGTTAATTATGCTAAGATGAAAGTTGATATAGGTAAACTATGACCAAAGCATAGCTGAAAATTAGCTTCTTGGTTGAAGAATACTTAAAAACTATTTGATAACACTGAGTGATACTGTATTGCATGTAAGGTATACCACTGTTGCCCACACAGCATATGCCAACAGACAATAAGAAGAAATGTAGCTGCACCACATCAGTTGAAACCATAGAAAAGAACATTTAAACTGAACCATCTTGTTCTGCTGAACCCACCAAACTGAAATATTTTGATGAGTTATTATATTCGTTGGCTAGTTACATACACTTGTTCAGTGGACAGCCAGAAATTGTTCACCTTTCAGAATAATTTCCAATCCGTTCACATACACTCAATAAAACGACATTATAATCAGTAATAGTAGCTACCAAACAAATGAAACTGATGCAGAAAAGTCTAACAACACAATACTAGCCATATGCCATAAAGTGATTAAGCTACTAGTCAAGGAACTTTAAAAGAGAAATTGACATTGAGATTTCAGTGCTGTATGGAACCACACTCCCCATTCCTGAGGGTACACAGTTTTCATTTCCAGACATAAGACTTATTCTAAATTACAGGAGAAGTAGCTACATACATAAGTCAGCGCAACTTACTTGTTTCTGATTGAATTACACTGTCTTAACAACAAATACTGAAGAGCAATGAATCAGACGTGAAGAAATTAATTTACTGCAAGGGATATTATGGATCACTCATTACCGTCAATAAAAGACATGAGGGTCACCACAAAAGTCCTGAATTTTTTCAGTACCTTGCACAGTAAAAAAAAAAAGTTCAGCCAAAAGACACTAGAAAGGTAACATATAAGTCGATGCTTAATACAGCAATAACCTGCCACACACAAAGAGAGTTTCCAGTGTGAGATAAAATTATAACAAGCATAAATACACAAGCCATACAGCAAACTAGACCTCTATGTAGAAGCATAAATTTATAAAATAACATGCAGCTAGTTGCTTCCATGGTTGAATATGGGACAAACAGGCAGTGTTTTATGAATCGCATACCCTGTACACACTAAATTGCATACATCCACAACAGACATATGAAATAAATAGCTGCACCAAGCTCCAGATAAAAACACATATCGTCGAACTTTTCTAATTTAGATAAAAATACAATTCCTTACTCATTGAGCCCACTGCCTTGGCCACATCCATCCCATATTTATCAGAAATATACCGGTTGTGATAATTTTTTCCATCATGTCCCACAATGAGCGCCTCTTGGAACTTCTGATATTAAAATGTCTGAAAAATCTTGTGACATTGTGCACAAAACTTTTATAACCTTGTAGTAGCAGTCGCTTCTAGCCAATACCTGTTGCGCATGCTACAGCGGCACGATACAAACAGGTTTGAAATTCAAACATCACCCATTGTATTGTCAGGCAGGCTGTGCTACAAACGAAGCTCTTGTAGGACAGAACCATAACTATACCTGTGTTTGTGTTTTGTCGGCTGAAGCTGTCGCTCACTTTTGTAGTGTACGTAAGATGCGGCCTTATTATTTGTCACTTAAATAGAATGCATGGTCGATATTGGGGAAAAATTTCAAGTTCCTTGGTCACAGCATTTTTAAGATAGACTTGGTGAAGAAAAGTATCTAAAAATTGAAAACTTCGGCAATCATTAGTCTTATATATCCAGTTGTAGAACAAAAATTGAAAGAATACCTTGGTTATTTACTTGATGTGCTCTAAACATCAAACCTCACACACTGGAGTAGATCATTCTTGGAATATTTTTACTTCCATCCAATTTTGTAAAATTTTTAAACACGATATTCAGTTTTAGATTAACTATTATTGTTGCTGTTACTCTGCACTTTGTTGCAAAGTGAGCAGTGAGGGTGGTGGAAACATTTATACATAGGAAGGGATATACAGGATATGATAGATGGAAGCATTATAATATTTACCTGGAGTGATCTAGGAAACCCAAGGAAAATCCATATTAGGATGGCTGGAGTGGTTTCTTGAGGCCTATCCCTCTCAGATTCTTTCACACCTCATAAATCATTTCAATTTCATTCCCTGATTGCTCAAGGAAGAAATGAATATAGAAAAGAATCTGTTATGGCCCTGATTTCCCTTATCTTCTCGGTCATTCCTGGATATGAATGTTGCTGTTAGTAAAATGTCTTTGCTATCATCTTGAAATAGCTTTGTCATGAAATTTCCAATTAGCTGCTGACGAGAGCAAAGTGTCTGGTGTACCAGATCTTCCAGACCCAACCTCTTCAACCTCTTCGTCATACTTATTCTTTCCCTTCAACTGTATATCCTTTCACAAATTTGGTGGTTCTTCTCCAATGCCTCTATAATTTCCTTTGTGCCATTAATCCCATGTTCAGAGTTAGATGGTGTCAGCCTTTTACTTTTACATGTCTTCTTGGCACTTTGATGGCTCCAACTATCCAGTTTTCACAGCAAGCTATCTTTTTCAAAACGCCGGGTTGTAACAAAGTACAGTCACCCTGGGTTTTAATTACATAGTAAATAAAGCATCATCTGCTCCATAACATTGAACAAAAACTCGATGCATATGAGAAACAATAGAGCTGATAGGCCATCTCACCCTACCCTATGGGACCTTGAACATCATCTGGCTTGGTGATGAACATTTATCATCGAAAACTGCACAGTGTGTTCTACTCTACAGGAAGTGGGCAACCCAGCTGTATATTTGAAGTTTCTCAAAAACTTGGCGAATAAATCTTGGGTAACTAGCTGAGTTAGTCCATTGATAAAATACGACGTTTTGGTGTTCATAATTTCTGCTGCCATTGTGAAGTGACACTTGACAGAGATGTATTAACGCAACTAGTTACCTGAGAAGGTTCTATTCTTATTCAATGCTGAGAAAACCTGCAGTCTTGCATAAGAAACTTAGTGTTGGGTACAGTGTCAAAAACTTTTGTTAAAATCTAATAAAACTAAATCAACCTGAGATTGCTAGTCTCTAATAAACAAATTAAAAGGGCAAGTTCTCTCTAGAATTAGCTTTTTCTGAATCCATGCTGATTTGAGATGAATGTAACGTACAAGTATGAAGTTGGATACTTACTTCATTTATGAGCTGGAGGCCTGTGACATGGATAGACAACAATAGTGCTTTATTTTCATTTGGATACACAAAAAAATGAAAATCCTTCTATGCCAGAGATTCATATTATATTTATCATTGTCATTTTAACTTCAGATTGGTTAAACACCAAATGTTATTTGCCTGTAGTTTATAATAATTTACTATATAAGACTTACATTGCGTGGTGTTAGGATAGAAAGAAAAGCATGTGACACCAGTATACAGTGTTTGTTTTCAATGAACAGATGTAAGTTGAAGTGCCAGTTAACTTACTTTAATTAATACTCAGTTTTCAGATTCTGTTGGGACCTAAAATGAATAAAAACAGTTTGTATTACTATTATTACTTTAAAAATGTGATTTGGTTTGAGTAAAACACCTTACATATTATTCTCCTTACTTTCAGAGTGAAAAAATCAAAATCCAAAACAATTTTAAAACCTGCAGAAATTTGTGATTTACTGAAGGCCTGTATTTTGGTTGCTTGCAGCATGATCATGTACTATATTGATACATCTATGATGTACCATCTAATCAAAAGTCAATCAGTTATCAAACTGTATATTTTTTATAATATGTTGGAGGTAATGTCAGAAAATAAAATTGGATTTATTTATTTTGTTTGCTTTTTCAATTATACAAGCAAGTAAGTGTAATTTTTTCAATTAAATTTTGAATACCATCCAACAGGTTGGTGATAGGTTATTTTCTGCATTTGGTCAGGATACCATAGATGCTCTGTTTTGGACAGCAACAGAACCACGTGACCGCAAAAGAGAACATCTTGGGGTTATACCTCATCTGTTGTTTGCCATTGTTTACGTCTGTATCCTTTATATTTGTAAAACAATAATAATATTATATTAGTATATCAGACTTGCTTCTTGGTATGAAGTAGATAGTTTCACCTGATACTGAGTGTTTAATTTTAATTGAATAACTGTTTATGTAAGATACATATAGTCATATTATTTACAATAAGGTATATATTCTCAAAGGACAGTTACTTGCTTGCTTAGAATCAAAATTTATAATGTTTTTTTTTTTTTTGTAAGTTACATTAATTGTCTTTGAGAGGAGTTTGTATTTCTTCTCTTTTTGATACAGTGTGAACAACTAGAGGCATATTTATAGTTTTCTCTCTAAAAATTATATATGAAAATGTCTGGGGAAGGTTCAGTTTGCTTAGACTTAATGTACAATCACAAAAATCAAGAAGTCAAACTGGAAGAAATTCTGTGACCTAAATGCTGTAATGATTTGTTGTGAATAGTGAATGTGGGGTGGGGTGAGAATGCAAAATGTGGGGAGGAGATGATGTATAGGGAACCAATATATTAAAATTGCCTCACTTTGTATTAGATGTAACAAACCATTCATTTTGATAAAAAATTCAGATGAGCCACGAATTCAAGTGTTTCTACTTCAGTTAGAACAAGAGTGTGAGCATACACACACAGGGGAAATCTTTGTTGGAGACAACACAGAGGTTGAAGTAATGTCAAAACAACAAAATATATTAACTTCTTAGTTGTAAATCGTGCAACTTTCCAAAGGCACAGTTAAAATTTATTTTAAGGAAAAGAAGAGTTTAGGTTGTGTGTTATGTTAAATGATGTAATGAATGAAAAAGATATTGGTCTAAAGCATTATAAAAACAGCAAAGGATAGGGAAGATAAACCCATGATGTATGTAAGTTGAAGGCAAGAGGTTTGTGATAACCTGGAAAACAGTTCAAATGCAATTGAAAATAATTTAAGTGGACACAAAATCATATAAGAGGATGATAAAACGTATGGAAAATTGATGAGTGTTCACAACCTAAAGGGTTACAATGTGAATAGTAGAAAATAACTTGATGTCAAAGTAAAGATAAGCACCAGGGAGACAAAAGAATAACTATAAGCAGTTAATATTATTGCAGACTGTGGTAATTTTTGAAGGTTATTAATATAATAGAATTAATGATGCTGGTAATAGAAGAATTATAAATAATGAAACTAAGGAAGAATGAAGTAGCTTCTACATGATATAAATAATAAAAGAAAGGGAAATTAACCCTTCACATACCAGAGGTGATGGCTGTGACGAGATAAAACACGTAAGGCAAAAACACAAATACTATCTTTCGGTAATAATCTTCTTCATGTAATAGAGAATGAGCCATTTGGTTTTGGACATGTGTGCACACACGTCAGCCCATGACTGGTTAAGTAGTGGGAGAGATGGTGGGGAAACTCCTAAGGAGTGGACTATCAATATGTCGGCAATGTCTGAGATAATATATGGTAAAATGAATATATATAACAGGGCACCTAAACTTGATGTGAATAATTCTTACTATTTAAAATATGTAAGTAAAATTAATTAAATTAAAAGTGATGGGTTAAATGGTAGGATTTTATTGGTGGTGTGTCTAGTATCTAGGATATTCTGGTATGCCAGTTCCCATCTCCAGAGTTCTGTTGCAGTGGTGCTATCAGGGAAAACTGATTGCTCTCACAGTAAAGCAGTCATTGAGGTTAATGGAATCATGTCTATTGGCATGTTCTGGTATTGGAAGGTATTGTGGGTGTGGACTGTATGTTGCTATTCATTCTGACTAAGAGTTGCTGTGTGACGAGGCCTATGTAGGAACTACTGCAGTGGTAGCAAGTTAGTTGGTATATGACATGAGTAGTTGAACACATGGCATGTCCAGTGATGGGGAAAGTTTTCCCTGTGGTAGGATTGGAATATGTAGGGGTGGGTGGTAGCATGCTCAAGGATTTACAGCGAGGTCTGTTGCATGGAAAAGATCCATGTGGTGGTTTTGGAGAGTCTGACGGAGGATATTTGTGGACCAAGATATTCTTAAGATTCGGTGGTCTGCGAAACATGTACGAGGGACGGGTTAGAATTTTGGGTAGAAAGTGCACATTTCTGGAAAGGAGCGAAGGATGTCATACCCCTGTCACAAGATATTTATGAACGAGATCCGTGGGGTAACAATGGGAAATAAGGGCTTGTGATAGGTTGTGAGAGTATTGTTGAGGGAATGAGCCCCGAAACAGATGTGACTTACCTGGATAGCAAGGCTATACAGAAGGGAACGTTTGGTATGGAATGGATGACTGCTATCAAAGTGTAGATATTGTTGTAAATTAGGAGGTTTGATGTGGACAAAGATATGAAGGGCACCCTGCCTGAGCATGATGTCCATATCGAGGAATGTGATGTGTGAGTAGGAATAGGTCCAGGTGAAATTGATGCAGTTGCTGATGTTGTTAAGGGAATGGAGAAATTCAAAGAGCTGATTTTCACTGTGGGTCCAGATCATAAATATATCATTTATTTATCCAAACCACACAGTGGATTTAAAGGGAATGTGTTTGAGGAAATATTCCTCCAGACGCCCAAGGAACAGGTTGGTATAGGATGGGGCCATGCAGTTGCCCATGGCAGTGCCGCGGATCTGGTGCTATACTATAGAATTGAAAGTAAAGAAATTTTTGGAGAGAACTAGATGGGTAAAGGTTGAAAGGAAGTATGTACTAGGCTGGCTATGTGGCAGTTGCAGATTTAGGTTGTATTCCAGGGCATTAAGGCCCTGACCATAGTGAATGTTTGTATAGAGGAAAGTTGCTTCAATGGAGACCAGGAAGGAGTCGGAGGTAGAGGTGTGTGGACTGTGGATAGGCGTTCAAGAAAATATGGGGTGTGTTTGACATATGAGGGAAGATTTTGTACATAGGGTTGGAGATGTTAATCCACAAAGGCTAAAATTCGTTCAGTGGGTGACTCATATGCCACAACTATAGGTCGTCCAGTATTCCTAGCCTAGTGGATCTTGGGAAGAAGATACAGGGTGAGTGTACGAGGGTTTTGGGGAGTTAGGACGGAGATGGACTGATGGGATAGGCCTTGCAGGGGGCCTTGTAGGATAGAATGGATGTGAGGAACTCTTGCAATCAACCTTATTCAATTCCAGGAGCTCCTCACATCTGCTCTTTAGTCGAAGTCTTTCCTAAACTCTATCCCACACTCTAAAAACCTCAGCTTCCTGGAAAATCGAGCTATGAGAGAACTGTCCAGAAACTATAACATTACCATCCTCCTTGCCAACAAAGGATAAAACACTATAGTTATTGACTGCAATGACGGCTGTCTGACACTAGCATCTACCTTCCACATGATTCACATCCCACTACCTTCATATGCCAGGAAATAAAAACTCTCCTTGACCTGCAAGGCCAATCTCCTCAATCCATCTCCCTCCAAACTCCCCTGAACCCTCATACTTCCACCCTCTTATCTTCTTCCCAAGATCCACAAGGCGGGTAATCCTGGGTGATCTGTAGTTGTGACATGTATCGCCCACTGAATGGATTTCAGCCTTTGTGGATCAACATCTCCAACCCTTTCTACAAAAATTTTCCCTCGCATGTCAAAAACATCCCATATTTCCTTGAACACCTATTCACAGTCCACACAGCTTCAGACTCCTTCCTGGTCTTCATTGATACAAATTTCCTCCATACAAATATCCCCCCCCCCCCCAGTCAGGGCATCAATGCCCTGGAATCCTGGAATACTACCTAGATCTGCAACCACCACATAATCTGCCTAGTACATACTTCCTTTCAACCTTGGCCCATCTAGTTCTCTCCAAAAATTTCTTTACCTACAATTCTATAGTATATCACCAGATCTGCAGCACTGCCATGGTACTTATATGGCCCCATCCTACTCCAACCTATTCCTTGGGCTTCTGGAGGAACATTTCCTGAACCACATCCCCTTTAAACCCAATGTGTGGTTCGGATACATAAATGGTATACTTATGATATGGATCCTAAGTGAAAATCAATTCCTTGAATTTTTCCATTCCCTTAACAATGTCAGATACTCCATCAGTTCCGCCTGGACCTACTCCCGCTTACACATCACTCTCAGGCAGGGTACCCTTCATACCTCTGTCCACATCAAACCCATTAATTTACAACAATATCTACATTTTGATAGCTGTTATCCTTTTCATGACAAATGTTTCCTTCTGTATAGTCTAGCCATCTGTTCTGGAGCCCATTCCCTCCGCCAATACTCCCAGAACCTATCATAAGCCCTTATTTCCAATTGTTACCCCAACGATCACGTTCATAAACAGAACTCCCGTGCGATCACTCACCCTCCAAGTGACCACTCTTGCTTGTCACCTATAAAAATCAATCATAGCCCTTCCTTTTTCACCTGGTTCTCTCCTGGCCTCGAGTCCACCAACCATATTTTGCGACGGGTATGATTTCCTTTACTCCTTTCCCAAAATGTGCACTCTTCTACTCAATATTCTATCCAGTTCCCCATACATGTTTTTGCAGACCACCCTATCTTAAGAATATCTTGGCCCACAAATACCCTCTGTCGGACTCTCCAAAAACACCACATGGATCTTTTTCATGCAACAGACCTCACTGTAAAACCTGGAGCATGCTTCCATGCACCAGTACATACTTCAATCCTACCACAGGAAGATGTTAGTTTTTGAAAAGTTAGATGGCTCTTAGCATTAGGAAGCTACTTGAGTTGTTGGAATTGGTGTTGAAAGCAAAAAGATGGCCCAGATTATTGCTGTAAATAGTTTGCCTCTGACCAATAATCCTGATGATGATTCCTATATATAAACTAAAACACTGCAGTTAGAAAATATTATATTTAATATGGTACCCATGGCATTTTAAATAATTTAAAAGTGTTTCCCAGTGGTAGAAGTAGAGTAGATGGTAAAGTTTTGCTGTACAGTCTAATGAAGGGGAAGGGTTTGTATAGTTATTTGATAGATGGTAAGAATATGTGTACCAAATTTTTAAGTTTGGGTGTTGAGCTGAAATGAGAGGAGGGAGGGGCAGTTTGAAGCATTTCTGTGGTATTGTTGTAAATTCCAAAAAAAGAACATTGCAAATCATCACCATGACCAACAAATTACATTATTGACTCAAGACTAAGAGATAACTGGGCTAGTTTTTTCTGGTTCATGATGGGAGTTGCGGGAGGTTGTGCATATTTTTACAGGAAAATTTTGTTTTTGTATGAAGTATAGGATAGGGGGCAGCATTATTAGTGGCAGATGAGGTCTTGTGAGAAGTTTATGAGTGTACTTTCCAGACTAAAGCTATAAAACCTAATATACTTCTAGTTGTTATGTATGATTCCCATCAATAACATTTCCCCTGTAACTGAATGCAACGGTTCCATCATTTTTTGCACTGGTCAAACAATTTTTGGAAATCCAATTCTGTCATAGCCTTCACTGTCACCAATGATTTAAGATTTTCTTCCTCTACCATCTTGAACTGGACTTAAATGTCACATGGGGAACAGTCCAAAGTCACACAGTGAATATGAGTGTGACAACCATAGAATTGTTCACCAAAAACTGTTGGCTGGTGCTTTTTCCTGATGGAGGAAAGTTTTCTGACTGTAGGGCTAAAGTCATTTTCTTTAAATGTTCTTGTGATGTTTTAGAATGTGACAGTAGAATGCCATGAATTCAGTTAGCCCTTGTAGAACATAGGCTGAATGATTTTCTTCACACTGAGAAAATTAATAATCCAGCTCTTCATGTTGCTCTTCACCTACATACATTTCTTGAGTATTGGTGATTTCAGCACTGTTTCTGAAGAACAGCTATAGATCCAGTTTTCATTGGCAGCATTGACTCTCAGAAATGCTGAGTTTTTCCAATTAAGTGCATACGTAAGTCCATCACTGCTTTGATCACTTGACATGCACAGAACAAACTTGGTCATGATTTGATACATTTTTAGTTCTTCCATTAAAATTTTCTGACATTACTTATACAAAGTTTTTCAGCAATACTGTGAAAATATATTGCTTAACCAAACAAACATGAGTACAACACTGAGCACCAGTATCATTTGTGCTTGTATCTTGACAAGTCCCTGCCAGCTGAACATGCTGTGGAAAACTACCTCAGCATAAATTTAAGTAAAATGGACTTCAGTTTTAAGAGAGTCATTGGAGATAAGTCTGAGCAACAACTTAAACATGGACAGCGATTTTTTTTTTTTTTTTTTTTTTTTTTTTTTGAGTGAAGTGTAGAAGCCCATTATTTTTTATCTTCAGCAGCAGTTCAGAAGACAAAAAATGTACTAGGAAGTTGCTAGTGTGAGTGATGTGGCACAATGTCTATAGTGTGTTGCCTATGAATCCAAACTGATGGAACTGCAACATAACAGATCCCAGTGAGTGAGCAGTAACACACTGGTCTGTATTTGGGAGGATGAAGGTTATATCACCACCCAGCCATCCGGATTTCAGTTTTTCCATGGTTTCCCAAAATTACTCGAAGGAAATGGCGTGATAGTTATTTTACTGGCCATGTCACACAGTTGTTACATAAATGTTTTTAAATGAAAGACTGTTTGTTAAGAACTGTGTTATTAATTTTTCCAGACAAGTTTTGCTCTTTTGGCAACAGTGTCCCACACCAAAAAGGTGAAACACATCTGGGAAAAATAATAAAACAGTTGTTAATAGACAACAGTGTTCAATTTAAAAACATGATGGGATGGTTCTTTCAAGAAAGGTGACTGACTTTGATAAGCAGGCTTGGTATGCATCTATGGTCGATTATCCCTACATATGAGTATGCTTTGGGAGGCCTTCACTGTAGGTGTAGCAGCATACAGTAGAAACCACTATTTCACATGGTGAAGACAACAAATTCTGCTGTTGAAATATGTGTAAGAAACAATCTGGCTGAACTCCCATCAATACTCTGTTTTTTTTTTTTTTTTTTTTTTTTGCTGTCATCAGTCTGTCTACTGGTTTGATACAATCCTCCATCTCTTCTTCACTTCCAGTAACCTCTTCATCTCAACATACCCCTTCATTCTACATTCTCAATTTATCTACTTCATATATTTTAATCTCTGTATTCTCCTACAGTTCTTACATTCGATTTTACCACCACTAACAAATTAACCAATTCCGCATATCTTAAAATGTGGTCCACCATCCTGTCTCTTCTTTGTGTATGATTCTTTTACAAACTTCTTTCCTCACCTATCATTTCCAAGATGTGTTCATTTCATACTTTATCTGCCCATTTAATTTTCAGCATCTTTCAATAGCGCCTCAAATTAAAAACTTTAGTTTTCTTTTTCCTAGTATTCCTAAAGTTCATATTTTGCCATCATAAAGTGCTGTGCTCCACATGTAGTCACAGATCAATATTTGAAAATAAAATATTTCTCTTTCATGAAAGCTCTCTTCGGTAGTGCTAAAATCATTACGACTTTGGTGATAAGTTGTAATTTTACTTCCTAATTAACAGAATTCACTTCTCTTATTGCATCTGATCCTATTTTTGTATTTAATCTGCTATGATTGCTGTAATTTCTGCTATGTTTCATCACTTTTGGCTTACTTTGGTTTATTTTTATTTAAAAAAGATTCTTTTATATAGAAGCAAAACATTGTGAGAAACTGAGTTGTCACTTCAATACTGTGACTTGTCAGATGACTGTCTTCACAAAACATTTCTTGAACTTTGGGAACTTAGGTGTGGTTGATGCCAGAGTTCTTACGAAATGCTCATTAACTCATTATCTTTCACTGAAGTTAGGTGCAAAAACCACTTGAAATCTTATATATTGCCTAGGGCTTAAGCCACAAATTCTTCCTGAATCTTTTGTTACTTTTGTAGCATGTTGATTGAGTCAAAAACAAATTTTGACATGTGTTCTGTCTTCTTTTTATGGCCATGTAAAAGTTGGCAGAGAGGCGATTGGACAGTGATGTAAACTTGCATGTAGAACAAACCAATTGAGCTAGCAAGTTAAAACATGTCATACAGCATTATTAGGGATGTACAGTCAGATTAACAATTCACGGGACCTCTTGCATTTAGATTGTGCTTTGTCTTAGACATGACCACCTCTTGGAATAGTGTAACTGGTAGCAGAAACACTTAATTCATGGTACAGGGTGGTGCAAAAAGAACGCATGGATTTAATTTGAGTACTATAAGTGGTGGGAGTGGAATGTAGGGGTGGGGGATCTGTTGTTTTGTAGGTTAGAGCATCCAGTTTCAGTAGCGATGGCACAGTGGTTCGTGCAGCACCACGTTTTCGCTGTTGAACATTTTTCCAAAAGTAATGAATCTGTTATCTCAGTTCAACATCTTTTCCAAATACAGTTCAATGTTTCATGAAATGGTTTGGTTCCTGATCGCAACACAATCATTCATTGGGTTAACTCGTTTCGGAAAACTGGAAGTGTCATGAAGTCGTCTGGTCATCCTCGTACGCTGCGAACCCCTGAAAATGTTGACAGAGTAAGAGCGTCTGTTCTTCAAAGTCATTGCTACTCCACTAGGCGGTGCACTCCAACTCTGGGTTTGTCTCGTCGCTCGCTGTAGCGCATCTTGAAGGATGGGTTACAATTTCATCCTTATAAAATTATGATCATGCAGAAGATTCATGAATGTGATCATGAACAATGGAGACTGTTTTGTGAGAGAATGCTTGATGTTCTTGCCAATGATGATGTTTTGTTTATGATGAGTGATGAAGCTCACTTTCATTTCCACTGTCGGTATTGGGCAGCAGACAACGTACAAGAACTGCATCAAACACCACTGCACAGTTCAAAAGTAAACGTTTGGTGTGGAGTTTCAAAAGTGGGAATCGTTGGGCCTTATTTTTTTGAAGAGGGTGGCGTTACTGGTAACAGTGAATTCTGAACATTATGTTGCAATGCTACACAATTTTTTGCGGTCACAACTTGACATTTTAGGGATAAACATGGCATAGATGTGGTTCCAACAGGACGGAGCCACTGCCCACACGGCGAATGAATCCATGGCAGTTGTCCGAGAAATGTTTCCCCAACACGTGATCTCACATTTCAGTGATGTCCACTGGCCTGCACGCTCACCAGATTTGTTGCTTTGTGACTTCTTTTTATGGGGTTACTTAAAAAGTAAAGTTTACTGCAACAAACATCGTACACTCAGTGATCTGAAAGTTGCAATAGGCAAAGAAATCGCTGCTGTTCCACATGACACTTTGAAGAAAGCAATGGATAACTTGGAAGAAAGACTTTTAATGTGTATACATGAAGAAGGCAGTCATCTATCTGAAATTATCTTTAAGTGTTTAATGCAATTCATAAACTGGATAAATTACATATTGTATTGATGTGAGTACATTTTCTGTGTGACCAAATAAAGCCAATTATAACAGTTTGAAATTCATGCCTTCTTTTTGCGCCATAATAGACAATCAATAGCAGTATTTTACCAATGACAAATAAATAAATAAATGTCGACACATACAAGAAACTCAGGTGCACAGTAACAAAGTTCAGGTTACTTCAGTTAAAAATATTACAAATATCTCTGTTTCAGTCCTAATGATTATTGGAATAACAAAATTGCTTGAGTGCAGAGGAATCTCATCACTTTTCTAACAATGTAGATACCATCACAGTGTTTTTTTTTTTTTTTAAAAATAGTGTGAATGTGTGATTGGTTAATTTATTACTGGATGGTAAGAATTGCGTAGAAAGACAAAGATTAGAATATATAAAGCAAATGCAGTTATAAGACATATGCTGAACATATCCACTAACATACATACTGCTGTAGGGACTTCGAACAACGGGGAAGGGGGGGGGGGGGAGAATTGTAAGATTTTGAATGTGTGAGTACTCATACTTAAATGATAAAAAGGACATATTAAAATATTCATTACATAAAATCAATTAAATAAATGGTTGTGTGGTTTTTTTTTCCAATATGTTTCATCATAATAAGTTTTGTAGACAGTGGACTAATTTTTCGAAATCTTCATATCACAAGAAACCTTTCCTTTTTTAGTACATCATCATCATTAGTTTTCTGCTCTTGGGCAGGTTTTCACTTGGCTGCTCTCCATGCTCCTCTATCTTCTGCCTTTCTCTTAAGAACCATATAGTTGCCATCTTCCTTGATATTGTCTATAATTTGGTATCTCTTTCTTCCTCTTATTCTCCTCCCACAGACTACACCTTCCAAGGCGTCTTTTATCAGGCACTCCCCTCTCAACAAGTGTCCCATCCAGTTTTTCTTTCTCTCCTTTATTACTTGGAGAATTTTTCTGTTTTCACTGACCCTGTCCAGCACTTCAGCATTGCTTATTTTATCCACCCAGCTTATCTTCTCCATCCTCCTCCACATCTCAAATGCTTCTAACCGCTTTTCATCCTCTCGTCTCAGCGTCCATGTCTCTGACTCATAAAGTGCCACACTCCATACAAAACATTTACCAAGTCTTTTCCTAAGTGTTTTGTTTATTTTTCCAGTTAGTATCCTCCTTTTCCTATTAAACGCTTCCTTCACTACGGCAATGCGAGATTTTATCTCCTGATGGCACCTCAAATCTTCGGTGATCATACTCCCTAGATATTTGAACGATCTTACTTGCCTGATATCAGCTCTGCCTAACAATATTTATTATTTTCCTTCCTTTTCCAATCACCATACTCTTAGTTTTTGCTGCATTGATTTTCATTCCAAACTCTTGGCAAGCTTCATCTAGATCTTTCATCATTCTGTTTTAGAGTTTGTTGGCTTTCTGCCAACAATACCATATCATCAGCAAATCTTATACACTCCATTTTCTTGCCACCAATACGGACTCCTCTTTTTACATTTAAGCCTTTTCCAATAATTTCTTCTAAGTATAAATTGAACAATAATGGGGAAAGGCAACAACCTTGTCTTACACCTCTCCCAATGCTGCTTTCTCCCGACATCTTGTTTCCGATCTTTATTCGTACTTTCTGTTGTAAATATAGGTTCTGTATCAACCTTCCCTCCTTCCAATCTACGCCTTTGCTCTTCAAGATATCCATCAGCGTCTTCCATTGCACCCTATCAAAAGCTTTTTCCTAGTCAATAAAGACGGCATAGATGTTTCTTCCTTTCTCAATATATCTTTCCCCTATGATTCTTAACAGGCCAATAGCATCTCTTGTTCCTTTTCCTTTCCTAAATCCAAACTGTTCTTCTCCAATCAATCTGTCTAACATTCCATATAACCTTCTGTTTAGCACTCTCAACAACACTTTAGCAGCATGCGAAATTAGGCTGATAGTCCTATGTTCTTCACATTTATTAGCATTCTTTTTTTTCTGAATTGGTATCATTACCGTTGTGAGAAAGTCATCTGGCCATTCCCCTTCGTCATATATCTTATTACAAAGGTGTACTATCTCTCTTCTTCCTTTGTTTCCTAAACTCTTCAACAATTCTGCAGGTAAATTATCGATTCCGCATGCCTTCCGAGTCCTCATCTCCTTCAGAGCCTTTTTTACCTTTGTCTCTAGACCCCTTTCCATCTTCTGTTACCTGTGCCTCTTCTTCAATTTTACTTGGTATTTGATCTCCCTTATATAAGTATTCAATATATTCTTGTCACCTACTCGGCACCTCATGTGGTTCACTGACTAATATGCCATCCTCTCTTTCTGTTTCCATGTTGTTCTTGTTTCTCTTACTTTCAAAGGCAATTTCAGAAGCCATTTTATACATCATTTCATATTTTTCCTCTTTTTTAATACCATCCATATTAATCATTCACATATAACAGAAAAAACAGCACGAATGTATAGTTCACTTTCTTGACTGTGCTTAGCAAAATTACTACCATTCACTGTCTGTAGAGTTTGTTTTAATTAAGTCACTTCAGCACACAGTGGACCTCTTATATCTATAGTTTTGCTTTTTAAAGTCTTAAGTACACAACATTTCTTAAGCTCAGCTTCTTGTTAGACTTAGGGTATGTCAACTGATAGGTATTTAAATGTGTTTTAACAATTATTTTAAAACTCCCATTGTTAATATAAAAAAAATCTTTTGATTTCTGAGTTTGTCATACTAATCCATTCTTACCATAACCAAATCTCCAAAATTAAATTTTGATTCCCTTATGTCTTTTCTTTATTTCTGCGGTTTCCTTTTCCATCATACTCTTAAACTTCAGTGTTAAGACTTTTCTGATTTGTATTCTTGAAGGAAAATTCAGTCTCCATTATCACATGAAGGGTGTACTTATCATACATTACTTTCACTTTATGCACAATTCATCACATCCTTGAAGTCTTTTACATACTCTGTCCATCTGGTGTGTTTCCAATTGCAGTGTGTCACATATAAACAACCCAGTTCTCATTTGGAAGGATTGGTAGCAGGTTGGTATGTAGATATTCTCACGTGTTGTATGTAATGTTCTTCCATACAGCTTATCCAGCTCTTCAAAATAACCTGACTTCCATTGTCAGATAGTATTGCCTTCAGTTGCAGCCAATACTTTCCTTGTAGCTTTCTTGATTTCAAATAATTTCATAAACTTTGAAAATATATCAGTTTTCACAAAAATATACATGAATCCACCTCTGTTTTTCTAAGGATCTTTACCAATCAACAGCCGTTAGCTCTAGCACACCCACTGGCTTGATAATTTGCATGAATCCTTTGGATGTGATTAGAAACTTTGTCCACTGGTTCTTCAAATATCTATTCTCTTAGCTACTTGCTTTTTTCAGATTATCTATTATCTCTCTATTTTTTCATTAGCTACTTCATCTTCATTTTTGTTTTATCATCTTTATCACTGCTGTATAAAAATCCTCATGTTCATCCTTACTGACAGTTCAATGTTGGTTTCTTCCAATACCTCTTCTGACTTAAGGCTTCTGCTAATTTGTTTTGCCTCACTGCTTGATTTATTCTTTCTTTACGAGTACTTCATTTTTTAAATTCACCGTACATATTAATTGGAGAGGTCTATGATATCTCCTTATTTTACTAGTTATACTTGCTTTTTTTGAAATAGTTTCATATACTCCTTCATTCATTAATTTCAGATATTCCCACCATCTAAGAGCTCTTATCACTTAATGTTTTGCTTCAGTAATAATTTTTTATCCAGGTAAGTTTTCCATTCTCCTGTCTTGATCTCACTGTACAGAATCTGCTCTCCTCATAAATGGCGTGTTGTTAAATGGTGGTTACTGGATTTCACACTTCCCTATTACCTTTCAGCACCTTTCATAGTAGCCCAAATTGCTTTCAAATCGATGCACATGTTCATTTATTATACCCACAAGGTTTCATTATCAGCTTATGGTTCAATTTATTTTAGTAGCAATAATTATTCCGCCTTTCATTTCTGTGTTCGTATGATTGGTTGCTCATCATATTCCCTTCATAAGTATTATTCCCCAATCCATCCTTTCAATTGCATCCAAGAAGTCTTATACCTTGCCCCACTGATAGACAGCTACCCTTTCTAGTACTGATTTAGATATTTGTTCCAGGAATATCTAAATCTTTTCATTATCTCCCACTTTCTGGTCAAAGTTCTTTTACTATGGTCTTGCAAAAATCCTTATGTTTCTGTTTTACTTGTAATAATGACAGCAATTATAGAAATTGATTTTTATCTTATTTTGTATTGTCTTTGATCAGGACTTGTGTAGAAACATCTGCAGAAATTATTCGTTGTTGCTACACTTTTTCGCGATCTCACAACTCCATGAAAATGCATTATCTCACAGCATACTTTTGATGTACCCATTTTTTTGTGAAAAGGAGACCATTCTCTTGGCAGTTCACTTGCATATGTTTTGACAAAGATTGCTGGATGTACACCCTCTCCATAATCAAACTTCACTTCTGGCAATTTAAGATGACTCCCTGCTATACTCTTGCAACTATGCACTGCAACGTTCTGCCACCACACCTCTATAACCCCCTAGCTTAATTGTGCTACTTCTACCTGCACATTGTTTGATGTGGATGCAGTTCTGCATGACACTTCTTGTATACTGTAGTCTATTTATTTATCAATCTTGTTCCATGGATCCCTGCTGAGGAAGTACCTCTGGGATGTGAAACATGTCATTGTTGATACATATACACATAATATGAGTCATATCATAGTAAATATATATATATATACATATTTTACAAATACAAGAAATAATAATAAACATACATTTTTGCAACTGAGTTTTGCTAACGTCATAATGAGTACAATTAATTATTTTCTTCAAATTCTTGAATGGAGTAGAAGGAGTTGCCAATAAGATAATCTCTAAGTTTTTGTTTGAATACATCTTTATTATCTGAAAGCTGTTTTATACGATTAGGTAGTTTATTAAACAGATGTATCCCAGAATAATTAACTCCTCTTTGTACTAATGACAGAGATGTTTGTGTTTTATGCAAGTTATTTCTGTTTCTTGTATTGAAACTGTGTACCTGTGAATTAGGTGTAAACAGGTTAAAATTTTCTATGACAAAGCTCATGAGAGAATATATATACTGAGAATACATTGTAAGAATATTGAGTTTCTTAAAGAGTTGTCTGCAAGAAGTTCTTGGTTTTACCCTACACAGAAACCTAATAGCTCTTTTCTGTGCTATGAAAACTTTTTTACTTTGTGAAGAGTTTCCCCAAAAAATTATGCCATATGACATTACTGAATGAAAATATGAGGAGTACACCTGTTTCATTAATTCTAGATCTGCTGTTAGAGAAAGTGTTCGTATTGCGAAGGTGGCACTACTTAACTTTGCCAGTAGTGTAGTGATATGATCATGCCAACAGAGTTTCTGATCTATTTTAATACCAAGAAATTTTATACTCTCTGTTTCTAAGATTGTGTTGTTTTTATAGTTTATACATATATCTGGCTGTGCATAGTTTTTTGTTTTAAACCTAATATAATGTGTTTTTTCAAAATTTAATTTTAATGAATTTGCCTTAAACCAATTTGCTACTACTCTAAGTACTTCATTTACATTAAATTCTATAGTACTGTTTGGTGTTTTACGCACAGTCAGGTTAGTGTCATCTGCAAATAAAACACTCTTAACTTTGTCGGATAAATTTCCAGGAAGGTCATTGATGTATAACAGAAAGAGGAGGGGACCTAAGACAGAGCCTTGTGGAATTCCATGTTTTATTTTCTCCCAGTCTGATGAAGCATCTTTACTTATTTTAGAATCAAAAATTGAAACTTTTTGCATTCGGCTTTCAATGTATGATTTAAACCATTTACCTGCGGTCCCAAAAATACCATAGTATTCCATTTTTTTCAAAAGTAATTCATGATTTACACAGTCAAATGCTTTTGCAAGATCACAAAATATTCCTACAGGATTCATTTTATTATTCAGTTCCTCAAATGTGTTATTTAAAAATGAATATATAGCCATTTCTATGGATGATCCTTTTTTGAACCCAAATTGTGAATTAGTTAGGATATTATAGTGTGTAACATGTTTTATTACTCTACTATACATGACTTTTTCAAAAACCTTTGAGAATGTTGAAAGTAATGAAATGGGACGATAGTTGTCTACACATGTTACGTCTCCTTTTTTAAATAATGGTTTTACAACAGCATATTTTAGTCTATCGGGAAAAACACCTTGTATTAAGGATTCATTACAAATGTGAGCAAGTACATGACTGATACAGTCTGAACATCTTTTCAGTAATTTACTTGAAATATTGTCATAGCTGGAAGAATTTTTAGGTTTTAATTGTTTAATGAGTTTATTTATTTCTGAGACTGTTACTGGTGGCAATTTCATCTCCACAAAGCTATTTGGGAAAGCAGTCTCAAGAAGCCTTAGAGCACTATGTGGGGATTGCTTTTCTATGCCTAATTTATCTACTACTGACGTAAAATGTTTGTTAAATATTTCACAAACCTCCCCTACTTCGCTATACACATGTCCATTTTGTTCTATTTTTATGTCTTTAGAGTGATTTACAGTTTTTCCTGTTTCAGTCTTTATTATATTCCATATTGTTCTCATTTTATTGTCTGAATTTTCTATTTTCGCCGATATGTACTTGTTCTTGGCCTTCCTTATTACATTTCTTAGTATTTTAGAATAAAGTTTATAGTGAACTTTCAGCGCATAGTTATCTGATTCTCTCATTTTTAAATAAAGGTCCCTCTTTGTTTTACTAGAGATTCTAATACCCTTTGTTATCCATCCCATGCCCAGTTCATTGTTTGGAGTGTTGAGAATTTTCCTTTTTTTGAAACTACCTTCAAAAAGTGTTAGAAATATATTCAGAAAGGAATCAAATTTCGCATTAACACCCTGCGCATTATATACTTCTAACCAGTTTTCATTGTTTAAGGTATCTATGAAGTGTTTTATATTATTTTCACTAATATTTCTTCTATAAACCCAGCTTTTCTTTATCTGTTTAACAGTGTTCCTGGACTCGATACATAATAGCTGGGCATCATGATCTGAGATACCATTTATTACTGGATGTATGCTGTAATTACTGCACTGAGAAATATCCATAAAAAAATTATCAATTGCAGTCCTGCTATTATTTTGTATTCTCGTAGGAAAATTTACAAGTGCTGTTAAGTTAAAAGACAACATCAAGGCTTCCATATCTAATCTATCATTGCTGTGATTTAGAAAGTCAACATTGAAATCTCCACATAATACTATTTGTTTGCTATTTGTAAAACTTAGTAGCAAAGACTCTAAATGAGATAAAAACAGTCTGAAATTACCTGAGGGGGCCCTGTAAATTGCTATCACTATCAGCTCTTCCTTATCATATTCTAGTTTAGTAACACAACATTCAAAGTGTTGTTCTATACAATACTTACTTACAACTACACTACTGCATTCAATATTATTTTTAACAAAAATGGCAACTCCCCCTTTCTCCATTTTACATCTGCAGAAATGAGAGCTTAATTTATAATTTGGGATGGACAGCTGAGATATTCCTGTATCAGACAAATGATGCTCAGATATACACAAAACGTCTACATTAAAATTTCTGGAATTTTGAATCTCTTCTAGGCTTAAGGTAATGTCATCAGTTTTACTAAATATTCCTCTTATATTTTGGTGGAAAATACTGGTCTGAACACTTTGACGCAATGACTTTGAATTGTTTATTTTATTATTACATACTGGTATATCAGTTGGAATTTTTAATTTCAACAAATTATGATCATCAGAGACATTAATTTCCTTAAGACATCTTAATAAATCTATTTTATTTACCCTAAAAAAGGCCGCGACTTAACACCATTTATCACAGGAATACCTCTTTCCCTCACCTGGCATCCTCTGACCTCATCAGCAATAAGAAGCGAAAGCTTCCTCTTACCTCTGACATTCAGATGGAGTCCATGGCGAGTATAACTGTCCCTACCAATGCAGGCCACATCAATCAAACCAATGTGTGAATTAGCCGGCTGCCAGAGAACCCTTTCCAAGGATGCATTTGTACGCCTGATGTTATGCCACATCCAGGGTTTATCGTAACGCTCAAGCAAACCAACAAATCTCACACTTGTCTGACGTGTGTTCTTGGAAATGTGGGCAATGTCTCCCTCAATTGAATAATTGAGGTCTTTATCAAGGCTATTTCCTGGTCCCCCAACAATTACAACACAATCCTCATCTGAAAAATCTTTAACTAGGTCTTTCACATTTGCTACCACACTTCCAAGATCTGCATTTGGTTTGAAAATACTGCAGACTTCATAATCTGGCCCCAAGTCAGACTGAACCATCTCACTGATTCCCCTCCCATGACTGCTCCCAAGTAACAGTACCTTCCTGCGTTTACTTTTAGATACACCCTGAAAACTTTTCCCTTTTACTTTGCAAGAACCCAGATCGTTCAGTCCAACCTGACGGTCTTCAGAGTCACCATCTAGATCCTCCAATGGCCGAAACACATTGGATGTCTCCAGCTGGAAACCATCAGACAGACAGCGTCTCCTACCTCTCCTGCCAGAGCTGACTTCCTTCCATTCACTGTTCCGCCTATGCCTAAGAACAGAGTTTTCTGCCTTCAGGGCCTTTAAATCCCTCTCTGCAGATGCCAAATCTGACTGGAGTTTCAGAATCCGCTGCTCCTGATCACTAATTCTGCAGGAGTGACAGTTCCAGGAATACTGACACAAGAGTCACTGTTAGATACATCGCTGCACCCCCAGTGAAACCAGCGCCCGCAGTCCCGGCATGTCACTCCTTCTTTTACTATCCTTCGGCAGTTTCCACACTTTGTATCCATTGTGATACTTTCAAAACAACTTAAGAATTTACAAGCAAAGGAACTTTAAAAACTTTTACTTTTTAATAAACTACTTGTGTGTCAAATGCCAAAGAAATGCAAAAGTAGCCTTCTACAAAAAATGTTAAAAACCTATGTATATCACTCGAAACTTTTCCTAAAAGTGAATTACAACACCTGACAACTACAAGATTTACAATAAAACTGCACAAATGCAAACAAAAGAACTTTTTAAACAATTACTATGAAATTTGATACCCTAGAACTCTGAATCACAACTAACCTCAAATGTAAACAAGTAAAAAAAAATGCGTTTACACTGTACTGATTATGTATTAAATAAAACGGTTCACTATCACTTGAGAACTTGGCAATCTACTTTGAAACAAAACTAATGCTATTAAATCTTACTTACAATGAACTGCTGCTACGCTATAACAATAATATTAATACTAAACGTTTATACCGGATGTAAACAAAGCACGAAACACTGAATTTACAATTGACGGATTT
This sequence comes from Vandiemenella viatica, assembly GCA_031002005.1. NCBI lineage: Eukaryota > Metazoa > Arthropoda > Insecta > Orthoptera > Morabidae > Vandiemenella > Vandiemenella viatica. The sequence goes on along the minus strand of JARYHS010013630.1, from coordinate 252,845,872 downwards.
ATACTGAATAAAACGTTCCACTAACACTCACACTACTAGAAAATGATATTATTCAACGAATTAACTACCTTACGAGACAAAATTTAACTTTTTAACTACAAAAACACAAATTATTAGCACTCGACACGCACTAAAGCGCGCGGCAGACGAATTCCAAAGATGCTGCTATAGTTGCTATTCTCTTGTAACTTATTAACATATTGTCTCTCTGTGTTCTCTTTCAACTTACTTGTACCCTTGATACATGCAGTTTGATTGTCCTCGGTTATTTTTTTGGTTGAGAATTATGGTTGATCTCATCTTGATCTGTTTTCATCTTCTCAGAGTTCGCCCTTATTTTGTCTTGGTGCTCTGATTTTTTTGTTTACTAGATGCACCAGTTCTTGTTTCGTATCTTCATTCCTTTTCTCGATACCCTGATATACATTTCCTATCATTCTTTATATATCTCTTCTAATTTTATCCTTATAATCCCTCATTACTTGTCATCTAATTTCTTTCTTCTGTGTAATTATCATTTCTGTTTTTCTTAATGTCTTTTAATATCTTCTTTTACCGTTTCTGATGTTTGCCTTGATTCCTCCCATCTGTTCCTGTTATCTTTTGTTAGTTTTTCTTTTTTCCTTGACCTTTTCTGTTATCTTCTTTTCTTTCTGGTGTTTTCTTTGACCTTTTTGGTATCTTATTTTACTTCTTCTGTTCTTTCCTCCATTGTATGTAAATGTTGCGGCATGATAGCTAACATTGTATCGGGTCTATGTTTCTGAAATTTTCAGTTGATTCAATTGACACAGGTGAAGATACAGTTATTACATATCCACTTTCCCCACACAATTGCCTGTTTCATTACTATATCCATTTCTCCTTCACTGTTACAATTACTGTTATTTGAAACATTGTCCCTTTTACGCAATCAGGGCACTGTCCTCTGATACATAGTTTTCTTCTCCACCAGGCAGACCAACCAGATGTGATGCTTGTAGCGTACCTTTGATGGTGCACCACGTTTTAACTGCCTGCTTGTTATTTTTTGATTTAAGGGCAGACGTTGGTCTATCCAATGATCTGTCTCTTACTTTAGACAATGATAGTGGCAATACGGTGAAGGTTTTAAAATTTTGTGTGGTAGCCAATCTTGTCCCAAATTTTTTTGGCAGACTGGCATAGGTTTTAAGATGGATGAGAGGTCCTTTTACAGCCTCCCATCATTATGTTTTGTGATTGTTTTAATCCTTTGCCCTGTGCTTCTTAATCTGGTTGGCCCATCAATAGCCTACCAGACACTATAATGTTTCTGGTTTTACTGGCCCATTTACAGCAAACATTTTAGCATTTTGTTTTATTCTATTGCGCTGCCTGTGTGGCCACACAGACGGTAATTTTTTTCAGTTTTTAAACCACATTGCCATGCCAGTCGTTGTCAGGGCACTAATGACCTTGCTGTTGAAATGCCCTTAAATCCCAACAGTAACAACCACCACTACGTTAAGCCCACCTTGGATACAACAAATATTATCACCGACTTTATTTCAAGAACACTGAGTACAGAAACTTATAGAACATACATATTAATTTTTAACTTCAGAATTATTCAATACACCTCCATTTAAGTCAATTTCAGCATTCATCCTCATCAATTTCCTACAGTTACCATTCATTACAATTAAAAGCAAAGGACCATAATTAATATATTTTGGCATGCGACAACTAGAAAATGAGAATGACACTGGCTCGACTTACAAATATACAAGGAACAATTCAGTTAAATGCTGTAATATTCTCAATGAATTAACGAAACCAATTCACTTTCAATGCAAAATTTCACAGTTGTCAAATAAAAAAATTATCGATGCAGTGCTGGAATCAGAAAAACACATGCACGCACAAATCCATCTACATATATACTCTGTAATTCACAAAATTGTGATTGCAGATGGTGCTCAGCACCAAAGCTAATATCTTTGTTGTGCATTCCAATCCCTAATGGTACGAGGGGAAAAAAGAATTCATATAAGGATCATTGTGGCACCTTATTTCTCTAATCTTATCTTTCCTGTCTTTCCGGCTCAATTAGGTTGGTGGACGAAGTATTTCACTACACTCGTAAGTGAAAGTGGGAGTACACATGTTTCCCAATAAGTTTAAATGAAACGTGTATCGTATATCTACCAGAGACTCCCTGCCTAGTATACTAATCAGTTCTGTGACACTTTCATAAGGACTGTAGCAGGCGGTCACGAATCGAGCGGCTCTTCTCTGTACTTTCTCTATACTTTCGATCTACCCCTTACGGATCCCTAATGGCACAACAATAGTCCAAATGTTGACACAAAAGAGATTTGTACGCTATATCCTTTGTTTATTCATTACAATTTTTCAAGATTCGACCTATGAATCGCATCCTAGAATTAGCTCTACCTACTAACGAATTAATGTGTATGTCCCATTTCATGTTCCTTTGTACTGTTACTCCCAAATATTTCATAGAATCAACCATATCAATAACTGAATAGTTTAACTCGTATTTCTGAACAATTGGATTCTTTTTGTTTGTTAAGCTCATTGTCTTGCACTTTTTACAATTTAGCTTGCACACCATGCCAAAATAATATCCAGATCACGCTGAATTTCTAAGAAATTGGCCAAATTCCTTACTTCCCTATAAATAACCGCATCATCAGCAAACAATCTAAAATCGATTTTCACTTTGTCTCTGAGATCATTTATAAAAATTAAGAAAAGAAGTGGTCCTATTACACTTTCTTGAGGTACATCCGATGTGACATCTAGATTAGAAGAACTTTCTCCTTCAACGATGACGTACTGCGACTGACCAGTTAGAAAATCCTTTATCCGTACACAAAGCTGATCCAATATACCGTATGCACGAAGTTTTGCTAAAAGGAGGTTGTGTGGCACAGAGTCAAAGGCTTTCTGAAAATCTAAAATAAATTTGTCTACTTGTAAACCTGCATCAATAACTTTCATTACGTCATGTGTAAATAGGGCCAGCTGTGTTTCACATGATCTTTCTTCTGAAATCCGTGTTGATTTGTTGTAAGCAAATTATTATCATCTAGAAAATTCATAATGTTTGAGCATATAATATGCTCCATAACTCTACTACAAACAGATGTTATAGATAGTTTCCAGGATCACTTCGATCAACTTTCTTGATAATCAGAATTACTTGCACGATTTTCCAGTCTGAAGGTACTTTTCGCTCTTCTAATGATTTACTGAATATATCAGACAGAAATGGCCCGATTTCCGCCGTATACTCTGAAAATACTCTTACTGGAATTCCATCCGGGCCCGGTGCTTTCCCCCACTTCAGGAGCTCTAATTGCTTTATAATTCTTGCAGTATCTATTCGTAATGATTCCATCACCAACTCGACACGACGTGGAAAAACTGGAATACTATCCTTATTTTCATCAGTAAATGAATTTTTGAATACATTATTTAGTATGTTAGCTTTATCGCAGCTTTCATTAACCTCGGAACCATCACGAATTAGTGCTGGAATATTGCTATTGGTACAATTGGCTTTTCGTACATACAACCAAAATTTCTTTGGGTTTTCCGTGAGACTCTTAGAGAGATGGTTGGAATGAAAATCATTGAAGGCCTCACGCATTACATTCTTAATACGTCCTCTTAACTCAGCTATGGTTTCTAAATCGCTGTGACACCCCTTCCTTCTTGAGCGTGCATGTATCCTCCTTTGTTTTTGAGTAATCTTTTGACTTCGCATGTGTACCACGGTGGATCATCCTCCCCATTTATTGTCTGCTTCGGTATATGTACATCCATACCCTCCCTGACTATTCGTATAAATCGATGCCACTGCTCTTCAACGGTGTCCTTTGTTGACTTGAAGTTATGGTAATTATTCCTCAGGTAGGTTCTAAAACACTCCTTTGAGGCCTTACTGAATCTGTATACAATCCGCCCTTTTCTCCTTTTTCGCTTGGTAATTAGTTTGACAGTCACAACTGCCGCTTTGTGATCGCTTATTCCTGTGGTCGTTGAAATGTCTGTGAACAATTCTGGCCTATTGGTAACCAGCAGATCTAAAATATTTTTGCTACTGTTACGACACTGGGTAGGTCCATTAACTAGCTGCTCGAGATGATTATCTGAAAACAAATCGGGAACTACTTCAGAAGCTGCCTTATCCCTGCTACCTGCAATGTGAACGTAATTACGCCAGTCAATATAAGGCAGATTGAAGTCTCCTCCTAGAATCATAGCATGATCCTGAAAACGGCTAGCTATACTGTTCACATTATTTCTTAACTCCTCGGCGATAGGTATTTCGGAATTGGGTGGGTGGTAGAAGGCGCCTATGATGAGTTTTGACCCAGCAACATTGAGTTTAATCCATATGATTTCACAGATCGTATCAACCTCTATTTCATTACACGGGAGAAATTTACTCACAGCTATAAATACCCCACCTCCATGAGAATGTAATCTGTCTTTTCGAAAAACATTCATGCTATCCTTGTAGAAAATGCAACGATTTATGCCTAATCTAATATATAAAAATGAATGTTTTTTGTTTTCTATGCATTCCTGTACCATTAATCCAATTATGTTGAAACTTTGATGAATTGTTATGTATGTGCCTGCAATGGTTTCTGATAAAAGGTCCAAAATGGTAGGGAAATTTCCCAAAGTGGTTGATGGAGTGTTTATTAGAATCCTTTGAAATGGGATAAAACATAATAGTATAAGAACTAGCAACATTGTGAAGGTAATTTTAGGTCGGCTGGTTTCTTGATATTTTTCTTATTAATTTTCTGTCTTTTTATCAATATTAATTCTTATTTGCCAAACAGTTTTACTGTTGCTAACATTGCACTGAAATTTTAATGATTTAGTTCTTTGTTTAAAGAATACAATATAAATTTGCCAGATAGAAATTGGGTTGCTTAATTAGGAACCACGACAATTTAAGTCTTTGGCAGTATAGATGAGTTATAAGAGTGCAGCATCTAATTCGTTGGTTGGGACAGAAAGAATCATGATGGATAAGCAGTCACAGATATTTTTTAAGATGGCGTTGAGTATTGATGTTCGTTGTATTATGTTTTGTAAAATGAAAACTCTGTTTCATCATGATGGGTGATAAATATAAAAAAAATACCAGATTTACTTTTATGTATGACTATCAACATATTTACAAAACATTTTTTAAAAAATTATAAAAACAAAATGGTTGCCCCACTCTTCTAACTAACCTATGCTCTACAAGACTTAACCTGATCTGGCTCCAATTTAGACAACCGAATTTCTGTCTGGCAAATTTATATTATATTCTTTGAATATACAACTAAATCATTAAAATTTCAGCTATACTAAAATAGTATGAAAATTATTTTAGTTTTTAATTATATCTGGTTTGGTGCTAGCAACGACAAAACTGTCTGGCAAATATAAATTTATATTGGTAAGAAGACATAAAAAATTATAAAAAATAAAATTATGAAAAAAATAAAATTCATCTTAAAATGATTTCAAAATGCACAGTTTTTTATCTGTATGGAAGGGATGTGCACAGGTAAATACAAGCACTCCCAGGTGCCAGACGTACCACATCCCTACCCAACTTCAATTTGATAAAAAATATCTGAAAACCAGCTGACCTAAAATTATTTCTCAAAGATGTTGCTAACTCTTACTATATCAGAACTTTCATATACAGCACCTGAGCAACGCTGGGTTCTCTGCTATTACAAAAAACGAAAAATATTGTATATATAGGATAAATATTTTAAAATTTAATTTATGCACAAAAAAATCATTTCATTTATTTTTTACATGTAAATGTATCTGCATTACATATATGTATCCACTTAGAAAGAAAATTAATCATTGTAATCCATGCCGGGCAAAGCTAGTTACTGTAGTCACCTGTTTGATTTTAAGTATACTTTATTTCTTACATTAAGGCTCCACAACACAAACTGCGGCTTTTGTTGTAACACCTGATTCCCAACAATATTTCTTTACACTTTGCATAGGACAAATTTTATTCCTATTTAAATTGTTCAATTCCAATTTAAGTTTACTGCTTACTGTTCCAAACATTATTTCTTTTCTTTAAATTGATCACGTCATTCTCTCTGCTGCAACAGTCTCGACAATACTTGGGTTATAGCCCGAAAGTAACTTTATCAAATACTTACCCACTGTGTAGTCCAATTCAAAAGAAACCCGTTTCACTGCTGTTGATATGCTACTCCATTGATTACTTTCTATTCTTTCTTATATCACTGTTGATGATAGCCAATCAGAAGATTTCCCAGTTCATTGCGCGATAGTATATCAGTTAGCTCTGACTACCATCCTAGCACAGATTGACAAATATGAGCCTCTTCATTTACCTTATCATCTGCTAGTTAATCGAAACTTCCACACTCCTTAATTACACAAAATTAATCCTGAAGATGTTACTGAATTGATGAGATATTGAAAATGGATACTCAATATTGTACTGCACTGAAACTAATTTATTATCATCACTCAAGGTAGATCAGTCACAATCATAACATATCACACGAAAATAAATATGAGGTCTGTTAGAAAAGTATCCAACCTTATTTTTTCCCCTCCAAAAACCTGATGGATTTGAATGAAGCATGCTTGCATGAGCTGACCTGGAACCTTCGTGCACATGTGTGAATTTTTTTCCCACCTGTCGATAGTGTCAGTTGCTGGTAAGCAGCATTTGAGTGAGGTTGTGTGTAGTGCTCTCATCAGTTTTTAATTGCAAGGAAAATGACGGAATGACTGTAACAGCGCCCCTGTATCAATTTTGCCAGAAACTGGGTGACAGTCAGATGAAACCATTCAGAAGAGTCAGATGGCTTTCAGTGATAATGCTAGAAACAACATACAGATTAAGGAGTGGTACAACCAGTTTAAAGAGGGCCCACATCGGTGGAGAGAAAACCACGCTCCGGTTGGCCATCACCATGCTGTAATGACCATGTTATTGCCAAAGTGGATGCCGTGCTGATGCGGGACCATTGTGTGACTATCCGAGAAATTGCAGAAGATGAGAGCATCAGCACTTTTTCGGCACATTCCATTGTGATCGAAGATTTGGCCATGAAGAGTGTGTCGTGAAATTCGTACCAAAGCTGCTGAAGGCGGCACAAAAGCAACTTCATTATGAATCTTGCAGAACATTATGGACTTAACAAACAATTAGCCTGGCTTCATGAACACACCAAGCTTGGTGGGTGTGCAGTTAACGCTCTGGCCTCATGTTCAGGAGGACACTGGTTTGAATCCCTGTCTGGGCATCCAGATTTGGATTCTCCATGGTTTCCCCAAATCACTCCAGGTGAATGCTGGGATGCTTCCTTCAAAAGGCCATGGCCAAATTCCTTCCCATTCCTTGTCCTCAGTCCCATCCCACCTCTAATGACCTCGACATTGACAAGGTATTCATGAACACCATAATCACTGGTCACGAGTCCTGGATGTATGGGTATGATCCTAAAACCAAATCCCAGTTGTCACAGTGGAAGCATTCCATGTCACCAGGCACAGAGAAGGCCCGACAAGTGTGCAGCAATGCCAAAGTGATGCTGACTGCTTTTGTTAACTCCTGCAGTGTGGATTACCATGAGTATGCACCACAGGGTCAAACAATCACCAAAGAGTACTACAGGGAAGTCCTCCATCACCTACATGGTGCTGTGCAGCTCAAGAGACTGGACTTATGGTCAATAGGGAATTGGTGCCTCCATCGCGACAATGCTTCAGCCCATTCCTCGCACTTGATTCAGACTTTTTTTTTTCGGCGAAAAGGAAGACTCTACTGGTTCAACAGGCTCCTTACTCTCTTTAAACCACCCCCTGCGACTTCTGGCTGTTCCCCAAACTCGAGGCAATTGAAAGGAAAGCAAAATCAGACGAGATGACATTATGTCTGCAACGACAGCAGAGTTAAACTCCTTTCGGAAAGAAGCTTTTTTTGGAATGCTTCCAGCAAAGCTGACACTGCTGGGACAAGTGAAGTCCCAAGGAGACTACTTTGAGGGTTATTAGGTTTACAATACTCCAGGTATGCCAGTTTTTTTTTCTCTCAGCCAAAGGTCGAATACTTTTCTAACAGACCTCATACATTCCTTCAAATTCTTCACTGTAGCTGAGTTAGTGACAGTTATAATTTATATGACCAGCTACTTTACAGCTTTTATTGACAGTTGCACTCTGTTATCTTTCACTCTTCTGCCTTCTCACACACACACACACACACACACACACACACACACACACACGTGCCTGTCCGAGGAAACTACTACATTATGACTACTCCAAAGATTTAAAACAATTCATGGTTTTGAACATCTTGAAAGGTGAAGCCATCTTTCTGCCATACATGACTTCAAAAGGCCTTTTCTGTGTGCTGTAGTGAAATCCAGAATTGTAAGTTGAGACTGTGAATGGTAGTAATGATTCACAAATTTCACGGGACATAGTAATTAAGTGTTTTGCCAGTACTGTGTACTGTCCATTCACCTGTGGGTGGAAACTACTTTTTCTCAATTTTTGAATATCTAATAACTGGGAAATTTGTGTAAATAGTGAGGACAAGAAATTCAAATTTCGGTCTTTGATTTTAGCTGTGAGACTCCAAATTTTAAAGTCCAATTCAACACAAAGTCTTTCCCCATGGTTACAGCTGTTTTGTCAGCTAAAGTTGCCATTTTTAGGTGTCTGGGGGGAGAAAAACCCTGATAAATGTATATAAGTGTTGCCTTCTTGATATCTAGATCAATTCATTGAAAAGTTTCTACTGTGTCTAGTAATGACAGCCAATGGTTCTATAGCTTTTCACTGTACTTGATACAGCTTTACTCATAGTTTCAGTTACCAGTATTGTGTTAAGGTTTACTGTTTCATTGAATTAAAGCCACAATGAGCTGATAAGACAAAATCATGATGATATTTCATAATTAGTTCTCTCATTTCTACAGAACCTTATCACCATGCTTGATAACATGATATAGAATGTTATCACAAAAATGAACCACTTCTGCTACCTCTACATGCTACATTCCTCACTTTTAGACTTTTCAGTAGGTAGCTCTGTTAGTGAGGGTTTTTCTTTGCTATCTACTACTACAATTGCTTATTTTAAACTGTTGGCTTTTGGTGAAAATTCTGACCTGATGAATATCATATTTATGTTCTGCAAGTTGCAGTGTACAGCTCATCAACCTACTTGATGGATCTTTGAGGTTTAAAACCTTTTTAAGGCTGTGTGACCAGTCATGATCTTAAAGATCTTAAATGTTCTCTGATGCGGATAACCGTTCTAACTTGATATTTTTTTTTTCAACAGTTTGATCTTGAATGCACCGTTTTGGTTAAATTTTGAGTGGTAATTCAAGCACTAACAAAAGATTGCATTTCTTTAATACACATAGCTGTCAGAAAGTCTTTAACTGCTGGTTCTAATTTTGGATGTGCTTCTGTGTGTTCTTTAGTAGTATGGTAATTCAGATATTCAAATCCCAAAACTGCAAAATTACATTTTGCAATAGATAATGTTAGATTAGTTTTTTTTTCCAAACATTCTATATCACCAGAAAACACAATTACATCATCAATGAAATGGATTTAACCGCCTTGAATCTCCATCCGTAAGTCTTTGTAAGGTAGTAATTGCAATTATTTTACCAACTTGAACCTATGCAGTGGCTAACATCGAAATTTGTCTCTCCACTTCTGCTTTACATAACCACAGGTATTACCCAAGGGTACATAGAGGGGCTGTTTTAGCTTTTGGTCATTTAATTCATCAATTAGTTGCCTCTGATGGTATGGAATCCTAAAAGCTTTCTGGTAATTAAGTGTGGCATCTTCCATTAAAGTCCTGTGCTCCAATATATCTATTGTGGACAATTTGTTATTTGGTACAAATAATTCCTTAAATTGATTTAACAACCTTTCTACTTTCTCCCATTCTTTATGTGGTAAATTATTTAGCCTATCTTTTAAAATAATATCTTCCTTCCTTTGAACAGTACACATCTTTCTTTCCTTCAGTGCTTCATTGCTTGTTTCCTTATAATTTCAAAAACACTGCTTGCTAATTCTTTTCCCTTTGAGACTCCTATTTTTGTTCTATCTGTTCAATATACTGCTGCCCACATTGACAAGGGATGAAATAAATACTGGGCTGTCTAAGACCCAAGCCATTGTACACCATAGAAAAAAGTCACCAGTTTGACTTTGAGGTGACACAAATACTGGCGCATACAAAATAACACTGAGGTAGTGTGACTAAAGAGGCTGCAGAGATTCATCTCACGGAAGACATTGTAAACACACACATGGAATCAAATCAGCACAATTTGGGCACCCTAGTTATTAGTTAGTTAAGAGTGCAGACTCACGGGCATCAAGATCATACCAGAATGTGCTCCTACCTGCAGCAGACTTCCTCCTCCACCACCAGTATCTCCAGCACGCCTCCCGCCTCACTTCCATACTCATTCCATTAAGGGCGTAGCCAGGATTAGTTTCAGGTAGCTCAAAAACGAGGAAAAATTGTTGAAAATGGTTTTACTTAAAAAAAAAAAAAATTAAGCACTCGCTTAAATTATTTAAACACTAGTCTGTGAGGGTCCTGACTAAAGTTTGACAAAATTTATTTTTCAATATTAAAAGTGGAAATTTTTATTTTCATATGTTTTTACTCTGCTACTTCAGAGAGGGAGCACCTCACCTTGCCCCATCCTCGTTATACACATGCATTCCACAGTTCTTCTCACTCCACCAGCTCCGCATAGAGAGGTGCTTGGCACAAGTGACTGTGAAATCACTGACAACTGTTGTCCGGTATCTGCTAAATTAGCATGGTCACCCCAGGAACCCCACACTTCATCAGAAGATGAAATTGGAGAGACTTCAAAACATCACATCAGATTGACACGCTTTCTCGATAGGTGGGCCGAAAACATTTTATATAGTCAGATCACTGGGAAAGCCTCCACTCATTCAAAGGAGCTGTTTATCTTTGTTATGAGTGCCTATATTATTAGTGTGTCTTAACTACAGGATATTTTCAGTTGATTTTTTTTTTTTTACATTTGATATATACAGACCTTTTTTCATCTTTCACACTATAAATTTGCATTCTTGATTTCTTTATAATATTTTTATCACCTGAAATGTGTTCCTTAATGTGAAATAGTACTGCATAGCTTGCTTGTGCTGTTTCAAGCTACAACACTAAATGTGGCCATAAATTCCAACAATAAGGCTTTACTGACTATAATGATGTCCAATAACGTAAGTTTTATTTATATGTTACATTAAGTACTTTTACTGTAAGTATTACATATCACACTGAAAAAGTAGACATAGTTGGTGGCAATTTGGATGACTGATTGAATTTTTGATCTGCCCAATAAGGGTTCATTTTTCAGTGATGTCCCAAGTTATACCTTCTGAAATATTAAATCCCATCTCACATTATTGGCAGATCACAATACTCACTTTGTTCCTTCTTCAGAATAAATTTTGCAGTCACCTGTTCTTCAATGATGTAAAAGATTTGGCATTTAAAAGAAATGTCTCTCTTATTCTCACAGCTGTTCAGCTCTTCTCGGCAACAGAAACCCCCACAAGTTACACCAATTAATTCATTTAATAAATTTTTCCATTCATTTTTGTATTATCTTTAATTAGTATTTGCCAGATGCTTTGAACATTGCATGAACGTTGGTGTGTGTAGAAATGCTTTACCTTTTTTCTTCGTGTACCAGATATTACTGCAGAGAAGCAAAAAAATATAAATTTTCATCCAAGAAGTTTTCTTTCTATTAGTTACTTGTGCCAGGTTGTCATGCTGATGTTTGAAAGTTTTGTTTTATTTATATTTTGATGTAATATAAATTATGAAATAATAAGAAATTGAGTTAGTTATTGTTCATAAAGCTACATGAAAAATTATCTGTTTTGTTATATTAAATTAATTGTTGTATATTAAAAATCTACAAGCTGTCAACTATTATGGTCACTTTTCACATACTTTGGTTAGAATTGCACTAGTTGAATAAATTCTGGATACATTTAAGGTTTATTTATTATTTTTACATTATCATAATTTGTATTTTTTATTTTAATTATGGTATATCGAAGTACAATCATTATTATTTATTTTTAAGCTGCATTTACAAAATTTATATGGAAAAGTTCTGTTGAAACACTGTTTTATATGGATCCTTGAATTAAACTGCAGAAAAAATTAGGCGATTTTGGGAATGCAGGTACATAACTTTAATATTTTGTTGTATATCCTCTATTTTGAAGAACAGTTTTAATTCATTGATGCATCGAGTGAACCAGATGTCTCAGCTTATTGATAGTAATTGAATGGTACTAAGCTTGTATTATGACATTAGCCTATCTTGTTTCCTTAAGCGGCCCCAACATGAACAATATTATTGCAAAATAGTTACGGTTGTACAATAATATTGACCATGTGTAGGTTAGGTTGATAGGTTGTGCAATATTATTGAGTGAATCAAAATATTTTTAAATATAATGCAATCTGAAAAATATTGTGCCGTCTGTTGGTGATATTGCGCAATATTTTTTTAGTTGGTCCCAAGACATGTGCATGATCACTAGTCTCCGCTTGTATTTTGTTGTTGGTTTCTTTCTTCTGAAAATGAATGCAAAAAGTGAAGACAGGGCATTTATTGTCGAGGGCATAGAACTGTGCAGCATATGGAACGTCAAAGCATCTGAGTATAAAAACTCACATGAAAAAGTAAGACTTACAAGTTGCTATGCACAAATATAGAGAGAAATATGCTGCTGCAGTGATGGAAGATGTTAAAGGGGACGATTCTTTGAGGACCAACTACAGAAAAGAAGTGAAATGAATTAATGATTCAAAAAACAAAAAAAAAATTGTGGGTGATGAAGTATACTTCAACCAGGCATGTTTTTTTCTTGGACCAGGATGTGATGAGCTCCATACCAATGATGGGACTAATGGAAGAGCAGAGGAAATCAATGAATGATTTAAGTTTCCATTATTCCAATTTTATTATTAACCATAACAATAACAACAAACCTGCCCCTATAAATGGTTAATTAGATACAAATACAACACAAAATTTACTCAAGCAATGGTAACAAAACTGATCTTTCCAACGAACTTTCCCGTCATTGTTAAAATCGTCACGATTGCAAACGCATCGTCACAAACAAAAACAAACGGCGCAAGCTTATTTAGACATTTTGAGAAGGGATTATTAATAAGCATATCTCCAAAATTGGAATAGTTAAGAAAGCCAACATCATATACACGAAAAACGAACATTCGATCTGACATCAAACGTTTAAAACTTGTAATTCACGTTTACTACTCCCAACAGAGCAAAATTATAATAAAGGAATTCAGAGCCATGTGTTTTCTTGAAAACTACATGTTTTCTGTCTATAGCACCAAGACAGTTTGATGACAATTCCCCAATGTGTGAATATTTCCACTTCATATACCAATTGTTTATCACTTTTTTTCACACAGCACAGTAAAGAAATAGCAAAAGCTACTATGTCTTGGTTGTCCATCATTTTGAGTCAACTAAACTATTGTGCAATAATTATTGAGCAATCTAGTGAGAATGTCAATAATATTGCACAACATTATTGACCGTGTATGGGCTGCTTTATTTCTACCTTCCTATAGTAAGCAGATCAGTGAGTTTAGAGAGAAAGGCTGAGGGAAATATTAAACATGACTTTTATTGCAGCCTATAGTTGTCCTGGTACAAGTCCCTGAATAATCAGTCATTACTGGTAGCATATGTATGAGTTTATTTGCAGTAGTTACATGTCCAGATAAATCCCACAGCTACAGATCCTCCACAATACAGCGCTAGTCAAAATGATTGCAGCGATTTCACGATTTTTCTTTGGATGTCCTATTATAGGTATGATGATGGGGTTTGCTGTTATAAGATAAGTGGCTCTCCAGGTTTTTATTGCACTTAATTCAAGCTTTCCATGGTAACCGCTAGAGTGCTAGGGAGAAAGATAGCTAAAAGTGAGAAAGCGTACATTGTTTTCGAATTTCATTCGACTCGATCTGTGGCAACTGTTCTGCGTCACTTTAGAACATAGTTTGGCAAGATCTCCTGCATGTTAACACCATTTGGCGTTGGTATCAACAGTTTATAACCATGGGATGCCTTTGTAAAGGTAAAACAACGGGTCGCCCTCCTGTGTCTGAAGAAACCGTTGAACGTGTGCATGCTAGTTACTTTTGTAGCCCACAGAAGTCTACTCCTTGAGCAATCAGAGAATTAGGTATTCCACAGTAGACCGTTTGGAGAATCCTACAGAAGTGACTGTGTATGAAGCCTTACAGGTTACAGTTGCTGCAGGCCCTGTCGCACAACGATGAAATGCGTCGTTTTCAATTCTGTGCCCAATGTCTAGAACAAGACGAAACATTCACAGAAAAACTTGTGTTTAGTGATGAGGCCACTTTTCATGTGAGTGGAAAAGTGAACAGGCACAATGTGCATATTTGGGGGACCGAAATCCCCCATGCTTATGTGCAGCACATTCGTGACTCTCCCAAAGTGAACACATTTTGCGCGATCTGGAAAAATCTATCTGCAAATGTTGCAGAATTGTTTCATGCCACTTCTGGAAGTTGACGGTAAATATTTCATTTTCCAGCAGGACGGTGCTCCACCCCATTTTTCTCTAGTTATCTGTAATTTCCGAAACACCTGGATTCCAAACAGATGGATTGGTCATGCTGGGGATGCTGATCATCAGCTGATGCCGTGGCCTCCTCGTTCCCCTGACCTAACCCCTTGTGACTTCTTTCTTTGGGACTTCATAAAAAACAGTGATCGTGCCACCGCTACCAGTTGATCTGCCAGACCGGCGGGTTTGCATCACCAGTGCATTTGCTCTCATTGACAGACATGCTGCATTGGGTATGGGAAGAACTAGATTATAGACTTGATGTGTGCATAGTGACTAATGGTGCACATATTGAGCATCTGTAGATGCTCAAAAAAAACTTTCACAGGTTATGTATCTGTGTAATGTTGTAAGTATATGTCAAATAATAAATCTGTAGTAATTTTCTGAAATCACTGCAATCATTTTGACTAGCCCTGTTTTAAGATAGCTGTATTAACAGCTCTGTGCAATAAGCGAGCCAAATCTCCATTAAGCGAAATAAGGGTCTATGAAAAATATATAATCCCGGACCCATCAATTAAATTGTCTCCAACTTTGTAGCTTACACGAAGTACTTCATGGATCCATGTTGCATTATCTTCAGCCTGCTGATCAGACTTGGAGATCTCCTATGCTGCGATGTGCAGGTTTGGCAATGGTGACCATTGCTAAAGCCGATGTTGATGCATCGAGGCAGCTGTCGGATTGTGAGAGATGTAAGTGAGCAAGTGACTGAGAATGCTGCAGGTTTTTTTTTTTTTTTTTTATCTCTCTTCAATGACCCGTGATTATGGATTATGGTCCTTTGCTTATCCAACTAGTGAAGGTTTGATGTGCTTGTTGCACCTTTTTGGTGCATGTCAGCGTTCTACTCTGCAACAATATTTATATAATTGCATAAGAGTTTTGCAGTCCTAAGCATTCATCATCAGTGGTTGCAGTTGTAATAGATACACTTACACCACCTTCCCTCTTTTTTAAAAGACTTTGTTCTCTTAAACCTCATTCCCCATTACAGCAGATATGTACAGCTACAATAACAGTGAACATACTGATGGTGTATAAAATGGGTAAGAAGTCTGCTCCCATCATTTCTGTGTATTTTCAAGTAAGTTATTGCAATGAGTATGGAGAGGCATCTGGCAGTGCCTGTTTCACATGTAGCCTGAATTATGCCAGCATACTGTGACCTTGTTGAGTTGCTCTGTTGGCTGTGATGTCAACGTACATTGAGTGTCCCAGCACTATTGTTGGTTTGCTTACAGTACTGTTCTAAAATTGAATGGTGAACTGACTTGATAGTTTGGGTGGGTATAAGCTTTATAGAGCCCATAGGAGAGGATAACTAAAAGTGTCTAACATTGTAAATAAATTATGCACATAATATTGATATTAAAAGATACTTTAAGTCAAAATCAGACTGCTATTGGTCAGTAAAAATTAAATTGTATGAAAAATGTTACAAATATTTTCACAGATAGTATCCTTGAAAACAAGCATTTTAAAGTAATATTTGTATGGTCTGTAAATTTAAAGGAGATAAATTAGTTTACTCACCACATGCTTTGAGGAAATCGTTAACTTAAGCAAGTAGCCAGCACACAATAGAATACACAATAACAAGTCTTTCATTTAAATAGATAAATGGTATTTAACAATGACAGTAATATATTGTCAGCACCTAGGAAGACTTCCTGACATTAATTACCATTTTTAAAGGTACAAATAAAATTAATAGAAGATTGAAATAATAATTATAATAATAATTGATGAAATAAGATGGAGCGCATGCTCATGCGGAAATCTTGCTACACACCCATCTTTCTCCTTTCCTCTTCCCACCTAATTTTGCCCTCTAACAGTTTTTACTTTAAATTCTTTCAGTGTTTTTGGTAAATTATTCACGATTTCTCTTGGTAATTTATTCCAATCACTTATACCCTTTCCTATGAAAGAAAATTTTCCCATATCCTTAAGCCTGAAATCAAGTGCCAGCTTGTAATCATGGTCATCTTTACCCTTCCACACACCTCTCTTAATTTTACCACTAATATCTTTCCATACTTCATCACCAATATATGCCTAGTATACTCCTATACTCTCTTCACCCTCCTCCTATCCTCCAATGAATCCCACTCCAGCTCCTTTACATATTAGTTACTGATTTTATTTGCAGTAATTTCCAAAGACAAATCAAGCAGCCCTTCTCTGCACCTCCTCCCACTGCTGTATTTGATTCCCAAAATGTGGGTCGCATACTGCATTACCATATTCCAGCAGTGGTCTGACCAAAGTTTTGTACCCCAATTCACTTACTTCTCTAGTGTATCCCCTCATCATTCTTTCCAACAGGTGAAGGATTTTGAACCCTTTTCCTACTACCTGTCCAATGAGTCGTGCCCAGTTAAATCTATCAAATGTTATGCTGAGGTATTTATATGTAGAGTCTTCAATAATTAGCTCTTTCCCCACTTTATAAAATTATGACCAAATGATAGCAAAAATTCAATAAAGTAATAATACAGTAACAGTTTGGAACTAAAATAAAGTTTAGAGAGTGACTTCATTGACATGTGTTAAAACAAAATTAATAATTTGTTAAAGGTGAAATGTGAATAGGTAAATAGAGCATTAAATTCGAAGAAGAATATACAAACTTCATTTTAAATTATAATGATTAAATAAGAGAATTATAGATAAGAGAGAATTTAGTAAAACAGTTGTGAGACACCATAATAATAATAATAATTTGTTATAACAACTAAATTAAACTATCTTCAGAACAAACCCTTATAACAAATTAAATAGGATAGAAAATCGAAATTGTTCAGGTATATAACTCTGAGGGAACTAAAAATCATTAAAGTTACAGGGAAACAACTATAATAGTAATTTCCCAAGTTCAGGAATTAACTGTTAAAGAAGTGTGGCACTCAAGATGTCATAACTTAAAATATTCAGAATATTCCATTCTATAATAATGTTTCAGGAATTTTTGAATAAAAATAATGATCAAGGATTATGGACATTTCTGTTCCCACTGAGAAAATGTACACAAACCTGCCATTTTCCTTGTTTGGTATCAGGCTGTTGTGGTGTTAAACCTCCACCACATAGTTATTAACAGGGAGCAGGCTGTCCTGTGAGCTGGTCCCTGTCGGCTTGCCAGAAGAGAAAGTCTTTCATTGTGAGGGCAGGATGGCTGGAGTGCCAGGCATTCCATTCTTGACAGTGGGATGTGATGGTGTTTGTGGAACCTCCACTGGTGCCACCAGGCTGAGGTGTATCCATTTCCAAGCCACTGGCCTGAGCCTCACAGGACCACGAGTCAACACCTATGCCGACCTGTGCCGCAACCTGTCTGCCTTGAGCACTTCTGATATCATCTGACGCCGAGGTCAATGTCACAGTGCTCTCTGAGATGAGTAATGTGATTTGCAATTGTCATAGCATCATCTGGCAGCTAATTTCAGCACCCAATAAAGTAGCTTGTTACTTACCTCATCCTAGTGGTTGAATCATTCGACGAGTTGAGCGTCCAGAGAGAGTCACTTCCTCTACCGCCTTCACAGTCTCCAGTCCCCAACTGCTGATAATTAAGATTTCTTGCCAAGCCGGTTTCATGAACCTTGTCAAAGTAATGACTGCAAGTTTACAGAATTAGTATAATTCATGTTGGCACCAATTATTTGTCATGGGGTTATTGGTTAATTGTCCGGTCCTAATTGTGACGCCCATGGACTGATGACCTGTATTGAATTATAGAAATGTGTTTATGAAATAAATTCAATATAGAAGTCATATTTTCATGGGATATCACTCTGTATCTAGCCGTTTGATACCCAGTATTTATACATTTTCCATGAGAAACTTGACTTTGACCCCAACTTACTATTTAGGATCCCTTAACAATAATTATTATTACACTGTCAAGGCAGTTCCTGTGTGTCACTTCGTTTTGTGATAGTGAAACAGCAGGAGTTTAGAAAAATTATCATCTTGTAACTTTTGGGACTTAGAAAATTTGACACTATGTAGCATTTGGAACTTAGAATATTTTAGTAAGGTGAAGATGTCCAGTGATGGAAACTTTTGGCAACCTAATGGAACTTAAGAAAATTATCTGTGTCTTTTAAGCTTGCTCTTGGGTTGCAACTTACCTTAATATTTAACAGTGAATACTTCATGTCAGTATATGTTTGTTCAAGGGATAACCTGTAATCTTCTTTACGTTTCGAAGTCTGATTTAACATGTCTAGAAAGTGCTGTTGTGATCTGATACCAGTTTAAATTCCAAGACTTTAAAGAATATATCAAGTGAATTATAGTTGTTACTTATTTTCATGAAATACTTTTCAACCAGTGGCGTAGCTAGGTCAACAAGGGCCCCGGTGCAAAAAATTTATTTTGGGCCCTCAGGCCAGATGGGCGACCTTTTTTTTTTTTGCTTTGTGTTGCTGGTAGGGGCTCCCAGATCTGAGGATGGGGGCCCTTGAGTTGTGCTTAGGGTTAGGGGCCCCTGAGCAATGGTTGGGGGGCCACACTCAGCAGTGAGGGGCTTCCTGGGGCCCCGTTAGACGACTGTAGAGCTAAAAAAAAAAGAGAAAACAAAAAAAAAAAAAAAAAAAGGTCGCCAGTGCCCCGGTGCACTGCACCGCCTAGCCCCATAGTAGCTACGCCCCTGTTTTCAACCATTTTCCCTTGCGGTATAATAATACAAGAGATTGGTGATGGAATTCAGGATTTTGAATCATGCATAAACTCTTAATAAGTATCAGGTTATAGCATTGCATCCATGGCTATAGCTCACATCTGTATCTTTTACCCCATTGACTGAATTGTGTTACATGGTGATTGGGGTTACTACTAGATGTTAACAACCCCATGTTAGATTTAGCAATTCTTAGACATTTTATTGTATTCACAGCAAAAGAATTAATATTTTGAGTCTACAGTATTGCCGCAGGGGGATGAGGTGTGGTGGTGCACCTGCTCCTGCCTTCGATGAGTCATTTCAGTTGTGGCAGTGTGAGGTTGCATTAAACTGTGACTAAAGTTCTTCTGTAGGTTTTGAGAGTGGGCTAGATGCATTACAAGGCAGGATAATAATTTGGTCATCACCAAACCACTTCATGGAACTCTTTGCAGTGAGTGTGGCATGGTGGTCCATCCTGTTGAAAGAAATACTTTCATGGGTCACCATTAGTATTGTAAAAAAACGGTTTTTTTTCTGGCTTGAAAAAAAAACATGAAAAAAAACTGAAAAAAAAAAACATGTTTTTTTTCTGGAACACGTTTTTTTCACAACTACTAAATATCAAATTTGTAAGGCAGTTATCATTTAAAATGACTGTTTTAGAGTTTATTCTACGTACTTATCATAGTTTAAAATCTACTATATTTTTCTGGTTCCTTAGGAAAAAAAAATACAAAAATATTGACAAAATTGACTGAAAGTTTCTTTATGAACGGGGATTTCCCGAAGAGACTAGGTTGCGCCAGAAGGAATCCCCATTCCCCATTGTTTGGATTGACACTTGCTATTTGAAATAGTGCTGCCAGCCCTGCAAAATTACCTACAGATCTTTTTAAAAAATTAGGAATTTAAAATTTATCCACGGTTTTTTTGCCTCTTTTTATTACTTATTGGGCTTTCCTTATATTCGTATACTTGTTAACTCTCAGAGTATAGTGGTACTGACTCATCAAATTGTCAGTAAGGGAGCGTGCATAAACCACATAGCTCTATTTTGGCCTCCTGTGAACCCCTCTCCTCCTCCACGTAGCCCTACGTGGCTTTTGCCTACGCCTACCCCCCCCCCCCCCCCCCCCCGCTCACGTAGCTTTCTTCCGTTTTGATTCCAGAAGACATTTTGTACTGTATTCTCTTGTCAGACTATTGTAAATTACATACGGATATAATTAACTGAGGGAAATAAATACTCACATGCTGTTGTGAGTTCAGTTCATGTTAACTGTGAAAAATGTTACGAAAGGAAAGTTACGTGGCCTGGCTCGGAACCCCCCCCCCCCTCCCACGTAGCCCAGCGTTGCCTTCCAGTTAACCCCTCCTCCCTCTGGACCGAGCCACGTAGTTTGTGCACGGTCCCTAATTATGAATCGTTTCCTGGCAACCGTTTGTGTAAACAAACGATTGAAAAGAAGTAAAGCTCCTATTTTGTATGATAACAGATTTTACTGCAAACTTAAAAGACCGTAATACAGAACTATCGGCGCAGTCTTTATGCACAGTGTGTACTTTGCTCACACTTTAAAATTGCAATCTCAAAATCTTTTGCGTACAATACAAGAACAACCAGTAAAAGAAAATTTAACTATTTCTGAAGTTAATGGATCTAGAGGAGACAGAAAATTCCGACACCGATCGAACAAGTGTTGGTAGTGCTGATACTAGTGAATGTGGTACTGACATAGAGGATGAATAAAATTATATTACCTATATAGATACACTTATGACTCATTATATGAGACATTATATGATTCGGTAAGACTTAAAACACACTTGTAAAAGGGAATTTCCTTAAATAAAACTATAATATATCAAAAATATTGTTTTCTGAAAAAAAAACAACAAATTTAGAAAAAAAACACGGGTGCTAGGTTTTTTTTCAGTTCGCAACACTAGTCACCATCTAACAAATCATTGATCGTGGTCAGCAGTCTCACCTCTGCACTGCTACTTGATAGCTTTTGGCACTGAATTTGCCATCAACAACAGCCAGTCATCCCACACCATGGTTTACCATATTTCCCAACACCTTTACACTATGAGCACTTGTAGTGCACTCAGGCAAAAGATCTTTCCTGGTCTGAACAAATTTCACTCCCTAACTTCCTAAGATGTTTATTCTGGTCTTGTCATTCCCGAATAATCTTGTTCCAATTTTCATCTGTTTACTTCTTCTGTGCGAGAGCCCAAACTATACATTTCTGCATCTGTTTCTAGTTTATAAATACATGTTCTTTCTTGGTGATCTAGCTTGGATACCATTGTCAAAGTTTTCTTTCCTTTCATTTCGTCACAAATTTGGAGACCGGATGTTTTCATTAGTTGATGTATTTTGTAGACCTTCAACCATGCTGCAGGATCAAATGATTCTGAACTCACCATGTTTTGTGAAATGGGAATTCTTCCAGTTCTTGCAGAAAATTTTGGTAATACACTGCTCTCAACCCTAATGCAGAGTTTCCTCGCACCTAATTTCATTGCTCCACCACCCAAATTCGTCTCAGTTTCTTTTTTAGGTATACATTTCTTCATAAGGCATCATGGTTTAACATAAATTCCTAGTCAATCAAACAATTTGTTTCAATAAACTCGTAGCCATTTTAATTGTTATTAACACTTCAACAATGCTATAACCAAGCTTGGCGGGTGAGCAGTAACTCTCTGGCCTCATATTTGGCAAGATGTGGGTTTTAATCCCCATTCGGGCACCCAGATTTGGGTTTCCCATGGTTTCCCCAAATAACTCCAGGTGAATGCCGGAATGCTTCCTTTAAAAAGACCATGGCCAAATTTCTCCCCGTTTCTTGTCCCCCATCCTTTTCCTATCTCTAATGATGTCGACGAGGCATAAAGCCAAAAAAGAAAAGAGAAACAATACTACAGTTACACTCGCATCTTAACTTCTATCAACACAGTAGCTGACTAAAACGGTGATGAAATTAATTGTAATGGTTGCTGTGGCAATGGACCTATTTAGCCCTGCAATTGATTGATTTAAATCATATGGCTTTATTATACAGCTAGTTTACAAAAATTTTAACCTGATTTTTTGAATAGTGTAACTAATAACCATTTTCTTTTTATAAAAATTTAAAAGCATGAACATGAAAAACATGGTTAAATATGGAGTAAGGGTGTTTTAATTAAAAACCATAAAGTTGTGTTGGAATAACAATTTTTTATTATTATTAAATAAAATATTGTTTTATTGAAAGTGTGCAGAATTATTTGTACTACACTGTATATGTGAGGGTGTAACAAAAGGATTTTACTTTTAATATTTCCGTAAAAGTTAAAAATAAATAAATTTAAATGTGGATAAGCAACAAACCACAAATAAAAAAACATGCTGTCAAAATTTTTGTTCACTGTCTCACCCTATAGCAATCAAAAGAATCTGTTTCCTACTAATTACAATCCTTTAAATTAATCAATGTGCGTCTGAAATGGATATGCAGCGGTTAATTATAAATTTGTGTTTTAAATGGTAAATAAAAGACTGCAAGTAAGAATGTTGTGTAAGCTTTAATGATTTGAATGGATTTTCAATGTTTGGAATTGTTTAATTTTGCCAGTTTGATGTTTAAATACTTGTAAATATTTCCTTACTCCATTTAAAAATGTTTGTTTGCTATTGTAAGTAATTGTGTGCAAGTTTTAACTGTTTGTATGATTACTAATGTTGAAACAGTTATCAGCATGCCAGGAGGATCAAATGGCAAAAAAATAACATAAAATTGGTTGATGAGAGTTAAAACATTTTTATTAATATAAAATTCAAAAAAGTTGTGTGAAGTGAAACACAAATCAGATTGCATGATGTTTCGGCACGGTCTAGTTTTTGCTTCATGTGTTAGCATATGTTGACAATCTCTATGTTGTATATTTAAAGTTTTAAGTCAATCCTCCATTACTTAGTTCTGTTCATCAGTCCATAAAACTGGATTTACTAAAGCAAGCAGCTCTAATTTGCAGAAAATTGACATGGCGATGCTGGGAAAGTGTGTGTTTTTGCACAGCAGAGTTATGGAATGTCAAAACATTCATCAAAGTTTATGTACCCAAAAATTGGAATAGTAGTTTTGCGCTGATAATTGCTCGTACTGTCTTATATTTAAGAAAATTTATTTAAGAATGAAGTCTTTCTCGTTGTTGTATATGATTGTTAGGCTTTAGAGGATATATTTCAGAAACTCAAATAGCATTGAAAGAATTGTTGTTACAAGCTAAATATTGTTTCATAGGACCAATATTAGCAGAGGCAGTCATTAAGCTGAAAATATTACTTCTTTTCTTTGTGCACAGGGTACACAACCAATTAGCAACAAGCATTCATCATGACAATATTTCAATTAGATGATATAGTGTGACTATAACGTGTAGCTATATTTATCAAATTTTGACTGTATTTGTATTAGCCATAGGTTATTTGAAATAAATAAATTCATAAATTGCAGGCATTGTTAATGACAAACAGTCCACTTTCAACAGTAATGACATTATGAGAATTGTGGCTTATTTTGGAAATAATTACTGATTTGCTAGATGAGTTGTGACCTTTATACATTTAAATCATATAGAAGATGTCTGTCTAATTTCAACAGGCTATAAACATAAGGTTATGGGAGTACATGATACTAAACTGGAAATTGATAATTTATTGATAAACATTTAAGTTAATTACAGATAAAAATTAAGTACACAATTTATTGAACATGATAAAACACTATGAAAAAACTTGTATCAAATTTGTTTTCACAAAAAATACATTGAATATTTTGCAGACAAATAATCTGGGTCCCATTGTGCAAGTTTACACACTTTTTATATATTTTCCTTGTTTGGAACCTAAATAAACAATCATTTGGTGTTTTAATTGATGTGTTTGCACATCACCTGTAGACTGTAGACCTCATTTTATAAACTGAATGAGGAAACAATCACTTTGTTTGCAATGACATGAACTGAGACATCATGCCACAAGAGACTAAATGATAGGTATGATTATTTTGGAGCTGATTTTAAAATCAACATGTGGATATGCAAAAGTATGTATTTTCCATATATATATAGCAGATATGCAGCTACAACTTTGACTACATTCCCAAAATTAGACAAGTATCCTGTTCTATTATACATGTATAACCTGCTGCTTATTTCGAGCAGATAAGCATGCTCAGAAGAGTGCTAGACAGAATGTTACGTCCTTTATGTTCGTAATGTGCCTCAAATCTTTAGAAAGAGGTCTGATATTTTGTTCTTGTATGTTTTTATGAATGTTGCAATGGAATAAAAGTGAAGATAAAGGTTTAACAGTGTGATTAATTGAGAAGCATCCTGCCTTTGAGAACTGCAAGGAATTGAGTCTAAACACCAGGTAACCTGGAAAATTACCTGCAATTCTTCATAAAACATTTTAAAATCATTGTTTTCTGAGTTTTAAGAACCTGTGCAGAGCTTGTTGCATACAGCAATACTAAGCTTTTTGTTTTTCTACTAGTAGCAAGGCACAAATGTTTTTATATAGGTATCTTTGTAACCTTTGCTGTAAATTAAATTCCACAATTTCATTATACTTTTAAATGTGTTAATGTTTGTTGTAGTGGTTTGATCAACATTTATATGTGTTGTATCATACTGTACTTCAGAAAACTGAAGAAATAACCATATCATAAATTTTGGTTGTATAACTTCCTTAAGAGTTAGCTTCAGTAAAAAAAAAAATATATATATTTGGGACATGGAACAAGCCACGAATAAACCACCACCCTATCCACTTTTAGTACTGACATTACGTACAGAGATGTTTGCTGTAAATTGAATATCATGTTTTTATCACACTTATTAAAGTGTAGTAGTTTGATTGAGGTATTCTGTTTATTTTTATGGACTTTATTGTAATGAATTATATTTCAGAAAACTGAAAAAATAAATAACCAAAGTTATATAGATAGAAAACAGAATTAACAGATTCCAAAGAAGGATTGTTTGTCTGTGTTATAGCATGGCCTTTGGTCGGTATCTAGTAAAGTAGTGTTCATATAACATGCAGTAAGATCTGTGACGCCTATCTGTTCTTGTTATGAACAAATTATTATTTCTGCTTCTGTTCCCTGGTCATGTAGACTGATAAGATATACTGTAGAGTTTGAACCTGTACCATTAACTTTCAATATCTGAAAACTACTTCCAAACTGGTATGTTAGATTTTGCATGATGCTGCCACAAACCTTCACACAGAGACAGCTAATATACATATTTACAATAGTATGGTAACAATGAAATCAATAGTGTAGTTTACAAGTACCATTAATACCCTGTTCTACTACTGCTGTAGATAAATGACATGATTGATATGCAGTTTTAGAGACATATCGTCTAATCTTATGGAAGGTTATGCCATTGTTGGTGTGACTGCCACTCCACATCCTGTGTATCCATTAACATCTGAAGCCACCATCCCAGCTGGTCCCAAACATCTATACTAATATTATAACTGCGAATGTAACTCTGTCTGTTTGTTACATTTCTTGGGCTAAACGGCTACTCCACTTGTGATGAAATTTGACAAGGAGATGTTATTTGGCATTATGATGGACATAGGATACTTTTTCTGTATAAATATTACATATTGTCATTTAATTTTGAAAAATTACTGAACTGGCGATAGACGAATAGGTTGTGCTGTCTCTGTAGTAACTTCCTGTACAGCGGGCTGGTAGCTCATGGTTAAGGCACTTATTTACTGGTGTATCGAGTGTGGTCTCTGATTCAAATCCTGGTGGAAGCAAAGATTTTTAAGAATTGTTTTTGATCGTATGAGCCACGCCTGGACAGTCAGTTGTTTGGATTGTGTGTTAAACTGTAGATCTCACAAATTTAAGGGTGCAATGCGTGGCTCGAATTGTGACAGACGGATGCGTTTGTTAGTCTGTAATGTTACATCAGTTGCTCAAGCTGTGCTTCTTGTACAGTCGGTTAGTGTATGATTTGTTAACAAAATTTTTTAGAGACAAAACTTAATATTTAGTATATACGTCGATTTGCTTTGTTCTGTACTATTATTTTATGCCTGCCTAAATGTTTCTGGCACCAGTTTATTTTGTATTCTTTTATCACATGCCTTGCGGGCATAAATCTGGCCTAAGGTGTAGCTCTAGAAGAGCATGAGCAGCTAAAGTTATTAGAACCCAAGTATCAGATGCTCATGCTGAAGAAAGCAGAAAAGGCCAATCTGAAATAAAGCTGCCTTCAGTCAATCTCCCCCTCCCCCCCCCCACCAACCCACATCCCTGCACCTTCGTTTGTTTTTCTGTTTTTAAATATGTTGGAAATTGTTTTTCTTCATAAGACAGGTTTGATGGTAGAGTGATATAGCAATCGCTTCCCTGTCATATTATGCCGACTCCATGTTGTTTGAAAAAAAATCTTACATTACTAACAGCTTCCTTTATCCAATTCTGGCAACGAAATTCTAAGTCCACTCATACAAAGTCACAGGTAACAGCTAGTATTCTATAAGTGGAACATATGGAGATCTGAGGGACACAGGCAAGGCATAAACAGCATGAAGGCAGTCCTTACTAACCTGTGCCGTATGTGGAATAACATTATTCTGCTGAAAAAATGGCTTGTTGTAGTCATGCTGTGAATGAAAGCACGTGGGGCTGTAAAATCTCTTTAATTATTACTATGTCATCAGTGGTGACATGACAACTGATGGTGCCAACGGAGGCAGACAGAAGATTGCTGCTCACCTTGCTGGCACCAGCTCAGGTGGAGTGTCAGTCAGCAATGAAATCTGAACTTGTTCACTGTCCAGTTCCCCCTCATATCTGAGTTTAGATTAACAAGGTCCCGTCATAACCTAACATCATCGCTAAAGAAAAATGCAACCATCCATGACACTTCCTCACAACAAAATTGCATGTAAAGTTGCTAACATTAACACTACAATGAAAGACTGTTCCAAGTCTGTGTTGGAAAGGGGCTGTTGTAATGATGCTACATGATTATGGATTATTGAAAGAGACATCCTCTTGTTGAGAGTATACCTGCTGAAGCAATGAGCAATCCTTTCTACTTTCTACTTTTGTTGATTGTGCAGAGCATTCCCACAGAGTATGTGTTCTATCATAGTCCTATTTCTCTCAGCACTGCCACACATGTTGGTTAGATCAGTCAAGGTGGTGAACAATTTGATGAAATTAATATCCTGGCTTATGAAGGTGAGTAACCTGGTCTATTTGAGACTCTGCAAGTTGTGTATACCAGTGTTAATAAGACATTTTACCTATTCACTGATGTAAAGCAGATTGAGTATGCTGCATATAGATTAATCCTACAACCGTTCATGTTACCAAGATCTTGGCAATTCTAGGCATCTACCGAGCATGATGGGTGAGCAATAAAGCTTGGCCTCAAATTCGGAAGGATGTGGGTTTAAATCCCTATCTGGCCATTCAAATTTAGGTTTTCCATGATTTCCCCAAATCACTCTATGCGAATGCCGGAATGGTTCTTTCAAAAAGTGCATGGTTGAATTCCTTCCCATTCCTTATCTTCAGTCCTTTCACGCCTCTTAATGACATTTTTGTCGATGAGGTGAAAGGCATATATATATGTATAGTAACAATGAGCAGGAAAATGCTTTAAGGCAATAAAACTAAGGAAGGATAGGGAAATATGACCCAATGCTTACCACAGATGAAGGCGGCTGGGATAGTATTGGAAAACAACGATGTTTCGACAACCAGCTTGACAACCTGATGAAGACAACAGAGCTGGTTGTTGAAACATCGTCGTTTTTCAATACTATCCGGCTGAACTGCAGTGAACAATTCATTGCAAAGAAAACACAATATTTCCTGCTTATTCTATGAGTGGCTGTGTCAAACGCAAGTCTTGCACAAGCCCAGCCACTTACACTTGAAGAAGGGTTTTAGCCCGAAATATTGTATTTTCTTTTTGTTGCAGCTGCCCTCCTCCCTTCAACTTTGGTGAGTGTTGGGTGTATTTCATCTGTCCTTTCTACATAAATATTGCCTCACGACATTTCTTTCCTTTCATTGTTACACACACACACACACACACACACACACACACACACATATATATATATATGGTAGTATGAGCTACCAGCTGAAAGCAGCTCACTGGAGGTTCACTCAGTTAACTGGTGCCTCATGGTTAGAGGAGGGGGGGGGGGGGAAATAAATATGGCAGGGAATATGGAGTGGGGATTGAAGAAGGGCATGAATTAGAAACTATATCACAAAATTGGTAAATGAAACAACAGAAAATATTTTACCCAATTTTTTTGTGAACAAAAATAAGATAAACTGGAAAGAAAATTGAATAAAATTTGAATTAAAACAACAGATATTCAAAAGTATTATGCACTAATTGAAACAACAGGTATGGTGAGTGCTGGTTGATATTAGGAAGAGAAGGTGGCATGGGGTTGGAATAGGGAGGGAAAAAAGAAGATTGCCTGGTACCAGCTTGTACTTGTAAGCCAGTTCCCACTTGAGTTCAGAGAAGATATTTATGTTTCTGAGGACTCTCATAGCATAGACGGTGAAGCAAAAATAACAATTTTTGTATCAGTGGTGGCATGAATAAGTATCGTGCCACCACTCATAAGATGTGTTTCTGCAATGTTGATTCCATTTTCACAATGTTTAGGTTCATAGTCTTCAATCCTCGCTCCACATTCCCTACCATATTAATTTTTTCCCCCATGAGGCACCAACCAACAGCATGAGCCCCCAGGCAGCTATGAGATGCCATCTTGTAGCTGCCACCTCATTTTACATTCATGAATGGACATAATCCAAAAAAAAATCTGCTCTACATGTCAATCCATGTTTCAATGCCACTTCGCACTTCAATTATGGTAGGTAGGTAAACAACTAGGGTAGATAAATGAACCACCACTTATCTTAGATGATGGTTGTATAGCACAAACGCAAAACAGACACAAACAAATGATAAAGAAATCTTTGGGGTTATATCTCTTCTTAACAGGAAAGTGTGGAAGCTGCCCAATTGATGTTGGCAGCTAATTGGAGGTGCAGAGACTTAGGCCTGCAGCTTGTGGGGTATGGGGGAAATTGGCATGGGGGAAGTATTTAATTTAATTGTGATGGACCGTGCTGTCCGGTGGAAATTCCTTACACACCCAATTTACCCCTTTCCTGTACCTGCTTGCCTTTGCTCTCTACAAATTTCAACTTTAAATTCTTTTAGCATTTTTGCTAAATTATTCATCATTTCTCTTGGTAACTTATTCCAATCCCTGAACCACTCACCAATGAAAGAAAATCTTTCCACACCCTTGTGCTTGAAATCGAGTACCATCTTGTGGTCATGGTTATCTTTTCCGTTCTATGCATTACTTTTAATTCTTACACCAATATCTTTCCACACCTTATCACCAATATGTGCCTTTTACACTCCCATGACTCTCTTCATGCTCCTCCTGTCTTTGGGTGAATTCCATTCAAGCTCTTTTATCATATTGTGTTTGTGTTCTGCAGTAATTTCCAGAGACAAATTTAGCAGTCCTTCTTTACAACCCTCAAACTCTTATATTCGATACTCAAAATGTGTGTGCCATTCTACATTGCCATATTCAAGCAGTTGTCTGATCAAAGTTTTATAAGCTAGTCCCCTTATCATTCTCTCCAACAAACATGGATGGTATTTGATAGGCGTAAACCCGAAAATTGTGAAGCATAGTAATGGACACAAGGGGGATGTTGACAAAAATTATTAACAATTAAAATTGTCGTTTCTTTTATATGAATATAAAACATTCATATACAAATTTTGTTAGTTCAGTTCTGGTGATTGATGGTTCATGCGGGCACAGATAGAAGCTTACTAGTATAAATTGGGCACTAGACTTCTGCCGTGTTTAATTTAAGATAACAGCCAGTAATCTTCCTTCTTTTTCACCCATTCCCAAATTCCTCCATCTCTTCCCATATTAGTAGTGTGTAATATCTATGTTTTCATTTTTTTGTATATATGTTTTATATTTATGTAAATATTTTCATATTTATTATCAGGAAACACGGGGAAAATAAATCCAGCAATTAGCATAGATGGAGACAAGTAACAGCCTCTCATGAAATGGTACCTGTAGGTTATGGTTTTGAGGCTGCCTTTTTTAAAATTAAGGTCAAGTGTTAGGTGGTGTGTCATAACAAAAGTTAAACACTATAATTAAAAATTTTGTAGCAGTTAATGTATTACATCAAAATATTATATGGTTAAGGAACAAAATGGATGAATCGCTGGTTCTCATAATTGATTTGAGTGATGTCAGTAGTTTTGAATATTTTGCGACTACTGGAATATACAGGATGTTACAAAAAGGTACGGCCAAACTTTCAGGAAACATTCCTCACACACAAACAAAGAAACTATGTTATGTGGACATGTGTCCGGAAACGCTTACTTCCCATGTTAGAGCTCATTTTAGTTTTGTTAGTATGTACTGTACTTCCTCGATTCACCGCTCGTATTATGGACGGCTGTGATACAATACGCCATTCTCCAGGGCTGCATCAGTGCATCAGGGATTCCATGCGACGGAGGGTGGATGCATGTATCCTCGCTAACGGAGGACATTTTGAACATTTCCTGTAACAAAGTGTTTGAAGTCATGCTGGTATGTTCTGTTGCTGTATGTTTCCATTCCATGTTTAATGTGATTTGAAGAGAATTAATAAAACGAGCTCTAACATGGAAAGTAAGCATTTCGGGACACATGTCCACATAACATATTTTCTTTGTTTGTGTGTGAGGAATGTTTCCTGAAAGTTTGGCCATACCTTTTTGTAACACCCTGTATAAATTAAGCTAAATTAGTCAGTTACATTTATCATTATTATAGAACTAACTTGGAGGAAAGAGGAGTTGTTACTTGAGTTAGAAATGGCTGCAGTTTTAATTATATCAATATTTGAATTGACTTTTTAAAGCCAGTTGTACATGGCTAAATTTAAGTAATGGAAATTTCATAATTTCTACTTATAGTGAGAGGTTCTGGCTCTCTTTCTGAAGCAATTTGAACTCTTATTAAGCTGTTAAGCAGAAAAGTAGCTAAAATAATCTTATGTGGTGGAGGTCTAAACAAATTACTTTGTAAAGTCATGTTGGAATCATTTGTCAGCTCAAGCAGTCTAACTTGTGTAGTTAATTATTCCATTAGAATAAAGACTAATATTTACTGAGGAAAAGATAATGTAGATAAATCAAAATTTATGTATATGATTATGCCTTCTATTAATGGACTTTCTGATAATGATATCCAATTATTAGCCATCAACACTTCAATAAAACCAGTTATAAGAGTAAGTTCAGTAAATAAGAAATGGTTAAACAGTTATTTTAGAAATTATGTCAATACCACAAACTGGAATTATGTTCATGGCACAAAATGTATGATTAAAAAATATAACATTTTTAGTTATATTCTTTTAAATCTCTTTGTTAGTTGCTTCCACAGGTGTCAGCCTTCTCAAAAATTGATTATTGTGGGAATGAAACAACATACATTTCTAAAAGAATGTTGTATATTGCTTCTAGGAACAATCAGTGCTAATATTAAAGCTTATTATAGTGGTACTGCAAAATAAGTAATAAGGTTATGCATGACTATAGAAATAAAATTCAGACAATATGGGATATTGTAAAAAATGAAACAGGAACATGTAACCTAGTTATTACAGAAAAACTGCATAGAAACTAGTTTTTTTAATTGCTGATTTATGTAATAAACATTTTTTATCTGTTGCTGACAAGTTGACTACCAACAACTCAGTGATTCATGAATTGAATTTAATTGATACGAGCTTCCAAAAATAAAAATACACTGTCTGTAAATTTAGCTACTCCAAACGAAATGGAAAAGGTATGAAGTATCATAAAAGCAAATGCTCAACTTTTCATGATGGGATTTCCCACAGATTAATTAATCTGTGCTTCACAGAATTAAGTAATGTAATAATTTATCTAAATATAGAACATGGATGAAGGGTGGAGGGTCATAAAAACATGAACACAATTCGCATAGACCCTTGTCATGACTAGAAGGGGGCATATAACATGGGGATTGGAAATGTATATACTAGCTCTCCTCTAGTCATGATTGTTTATTTTAGAATATTGTTAAGTGTATTTGTGTTTGTTGTAGCTCTCGTGTCATTATCTGTGCTGACAGATTAAATTTCCCCTATCCTTCCTTATACTGATTGTCACAATTACTAAGTTATCTGTTTAGTTTCTGCTTCGGGGGACCTTCCGAAATAGGTTTAAGTGTGCTGTAATTATACTACTGTATAAAAAGTGAGTAAGTCTTTTATATCAAATTACCATCTTACTTCGTTACTAACAGCTTGCTCCAAACTTTTTGAATCAGATAATGTACAACTGATTTTATTAGTACTTTAGAAATAAAATATTGTAAATAAATCACAATTTGGTGTTCAAAAGGATAATTCAATTGCATTCCCTAAGCCTTTTTTTTTTTTTTTTTTTTTTTTTTTTTTTTTTTTTTTTTTTTTTTTTTTTTTTAGAGGGAATAAAAGATAAACTACCGTCTGTAAGAATTTCTTGTGACTTGGCTAAGGCATCATGTATATTATTTTCAAAAGTTTTTTTTCTTTTCTTTTTTCTCTTTTTGTCACAAAGCATTATCTCCTTTAATTCCTACCTGAAATAGATACATGTGATAATTTATTTAAATAAAGAACACACATGAAAAAAGGGGGGGGGGGAAGGTCATAGAAACACAAAAACATGGACACAATTTGCAATGTAACATTTCAAGGATTAAGGACTCCACTTGGTATACATCATATTTTAAGCCTGATTAGGTTTGGTAACTTAGACATTTGATATCGAGCGTGTGGGTGAATGGTTAACACTCTGGCCTCGCATTCGACAGGACGCTGGTTCGAATCCCTGTCCGGGCACCCAGATTTGGGTTTCCCATGGTTTCTCCAAATCACTCCAAGCGAATGCAGGGATGCATCCTTCAAAAAGGCCATGGCTGAATTCCTTCCTGTTCCTTGTCCCCAGTCCCATCCTCTATCCTGTCTTTAATGACCTCAACAAGGCATAAGTAAAAAAAGACATTTGAAAATCAGGATCCTATGATGTTAAAAGTTCAGGTATTTCTTTCCTCACCCTAAAAAGCTCATCTTCATCTGACTGTTGGTAGTAATCTCCTGGAGGCAGAGTTTCAGGCATCATCGCCATGTGGCATTGCATGGGTAACTAAAGGGATGTTGTGGTATTCCATAGTCCCCTTGTTTTTTCTTGAAAGGCCATACTTAAGAGAAGGTGGTCATGCAGAAACAGCAATCATTACTATGGTTCGAAAACTGAGAAGTGGGACTAATATCAAAGAAGAAAGTTCCTAAAAGTGGATCCAGTTGTGGGGATGAAGAGTGGGAGTACTTCAAGAATGCTCTTGTCCAAGAGGCAAAGGAAGTATGTGGTAGGACAGCTAATATGTTACGCGATTAAGAAACTGCATGGTGGAATAATGAAGTCAAGACAGCTATTCAACTGAGGAATAATTCAAAGAGATTATTATACTTGGAAAAGTAGGAGGTTGATACTAACAGAGATGATGAAAAAATTGAGACAGAGAAAAATAAGAAGTGGGAGGAATTTTCCCTGAAACTTGAAGATGCTAAAGGAAATAAAATGATGTTGTACAAAACTGTTCTAAATAGGAGAGGACACAAAAAATTGGCAAAGGAATTAGAGGAAAATAAGGAACGTAGGAAATATCAGGGCAGAAATGTGACGTTATTTTGATAAACTGTTAAATGGTGATACGGTGAATACATATTCCAGAGATTTAAAAGGGCTTACTGAGTCAGAACCTGCAGAACCCTCTGTAACCTGGTCTGGTGTGGAAGCTGCCATGAAGAAGGGTAAATCAAGTGGTTGTGATGGAGGTTAACTCAGACATGATAAAAGCAGCTGGGGTGTATGGGGATGCAGTGGTTCTATAAGTTGTTAAATGTCATCTGGAAGGACAATAAGATCCTGAAGGATTGGTCTAAGGATTTAATAATACCCATATTTAAAAAAGGCAACAGCAAAAAGTGTGTAAATTATCGGGAATCGCACTTCTGTCCTATGGATTGAAGATCTTAGAAAGAGTGATTGAGAAAACATTACGGAGGCATCTGGAAATCTTAGAGGGTTCAGACCAGAAAGAAGTGGTACAGATGGATCTTTGCTGTAAGATGCTGTTTGAAAAACATTTAGAAAAGTTAAAGGAATCATCATATTCTTGAAAAGGCCTTTGTGCGAATAGGCAACGGAGAAAGCAAGTGGTTTGAGACAAGAAAAGGAGTACAACAGGGCAGTCACCCCTACTCTTCATCACTGTAATGGTTGAAATCTTGAAGAAATTCAAAGAAGTGCATGGGAAGGAAACAGAAGCTCCAGTCTTTGCTAATGATATCATGATTTTGAGTAAAAGTGAAGAACAGGTGGAGGAGAAGCTGGAGGCTTGAAACAAGCTGTTTGAGGAGTACGTAATTAAAATCAGTCGAGTAGGACAGTGGTCATGGCAAAAGGTACCAGGACCTCTAATGTGAATATTTACCTAAGCAATCAACAACTCCAAATGTTGACCTATTTAAATTGGCAGTACTGATAGTAAATGTGAGATTAGAAATAGAAACAATAATGCAGCAGTCTCTGTTGTGGGACAACATATTGCCCAGAAAATGCAAACAAGCACTACTCAAAACCTATTACATCCCATATTGACTTACTAGAAACATGTACCTTATCCAGAAGAGACAATAGTAGACTTAAAGACTCTGAAATGAAATTTGTGCATGCCATGATTCAGAAGACATGACAGGACAAAGTAAGGAATGAAATCAAAATTGCAGAGGCCAGTATATACATCAGTGTGGCAAAATCCTTAGTGTTCGCACCTGAGGTGGTATGAACATGTTCAAGGGAGGAAGGAGGAAAGAAAAACAAAGGCCTACTTTAACATGAACAACCAACGGAAAAGACGTGTGGGAAGGCCCAAAAAGAAATTGATAGATCAAATTGAGGAGGATCTGGAAGAATTAGGGCTTGATTGGAGAACTATTCATGAACAGGAAGAGGTGGAGAATGCTCATGACCAGCACGCGGGAGACTGGAGCTAGAGAATAATGATGATGATAGGTATGGTTTGAGGGCTCTCTTCAAACCATTGGAATTGTAAAAGCCATTGTATGTATTTTTTTTTTTTATTGAACCTTTGACATAGATTTACCGACATGGATTGCAGCAAATGGGAAGTGCCCAAGGTTTATCTATTTTCCAAACCTGGACACCAAAATAATGATAGTAAGCAATCTTCAAAAGAGGAGTATGTTGGCATTTCTGGTTGGAAAATGTCACTTATCCACAAACATAAAGGAAACTGTCAGCAAGTACATGCATCCTGACTTTTCTCCCAGTAAATTGCAAACTATAATAGAAGGAAATAGATGATATTCACAAACAGTAAACAAAATATGGCTGACAAATGACTCACAAATCCTGTACTGAATTTTGCTAACCTATATTTTACTTAAATAAAAAATTCCCTTATATATTTGTTGAAAATCCCTGAAATTTCCTAGTATTTATTGAAATATCATTATATCTCAGAACTTAGAGCTAACTCAGTATTTTAAATGTCGTATTTGTATTTCTCAAGCTAAAATTTACTTGAAATAACTATTTTTTTGTTGGAAGCATTTGTGTTAAATTTTCATATTCACAATTTGAAATGATAACTTCATTTCGGATTTTTTTGGTGTTAAAATTAGTGGTTTATGAAGTATTTTTTTTTTCTGTATTAACTGTAACTTTTTTGTTGCAAGAATTGAGTGTAATGCAACATTTATCACTAATTGGTTATTACATTAAACAATAATTTCTTCTGCTTTATTTCTATTCAAATGAAGAAATGATCAGAGGGAATATAATTGTCCCTTTAACATTTTATTTTCATTTCTAATTTAAAGTTTCTGTATTTGATTTCAGTTTGTGGAATTAAAAGGAAGTGTCTTCAAGAAATTTGATAAGAATAACCTCTTCCAAGTTTCATGCAGTGATGTAAGGGAACGTTTCCATTTATTTCTTCTTCTGTTCATTGTAGTTCTTCAAACGATGAAAGAATATTCTTGGAAGGAAGGTAAATCATGCTCAATTTTTCACAAATGAGAAAGAAAAAGGAAACTAGATGAGTATACTTTTAAACTCATTTCTTATTCAGTCATTTATAAATGTCATTACTTTATTTTGAAAACTGTTTTTACTGTCCCATTCTGAAAGTCAAATGGGGTTAAACTTTATAAATATTGCTAAAGCATTCCTGTAAACTATAGCAGTTTATATTTTGAATTAGTAGTTTCAGAAATAAAGGGGGTTAGTGGGGAATAGAATTTTGTAACAGTTTTTTTTGATAAAATCTTCCACAAACATGGAATAAAAATCCAAACATTTTCGATATTAGTGAATGGCCAGCTTTGATTGATACCCGTGATAATTAACTAAGGGAATTTTTTAGCCACCCACAAAATCCTCTACAATTATATTTACCCTCCATACTTTTTCAAAATTCTGTTTTATAATCCTATTTTGGTTAGTAAGACCTGAAGTTGTGCTTAGCTACAAACTCTATGGGTTCGAAAGTTACTAGTATGTGGCAGATTGGCAATTGAGAAAATTTATAATGGTTCTTTTTTTCACTGAGAAGGTTCCAAACACTAAAAAGAAGCGTGTCACAGCAGAACGTTCAGTGTAGCTAATCAAAAAAAGGATTGGTGAATCAGAATATTTGTATTTAAACAGTTTGGACAGCACTAATTCTGTCTTTTGTTCACTGGAATTGAGAATTTCTTCATTATATTCTTCTAAAACCAACAGCACAGAATAAAGTAGTTCTGGCGGTTTTGAATAGTCTAATAGGATCAAATTCTGGATCCACTGTTTTGTATACTGCTTTTGCTCTTCCTGTTGACTACCCACAACTTCTGTCAATAAACAGAAGAATTAAATGCCAAAACCTAACAAATGTCATTGCATAATAATTTGTACATTCTGTTTATCAAGATTCTATTTGCCACAAGTATTCTTCTTTTTAAATTGTAGTTATATACAAAATTTTGCTGGTTTCCACCTAGTGCTCATAATATTTTATTTTTTCTCTGGTGAAAGTTTTAGATCAGAAGAGTCTTTTGTTATGAGTAGGGTTCGGATCTTTATGACCAAAAATATAGAGAAATATGACCAAACATTTAAATTTACTATAAATCAAAACATGCTCAATTATTATACATCATTTATTTTATCTAGTAGTGTCGCTTTCATGTAGACAGCATAATTTACTTCCGTGCACTCGCTGCTCCATTAGCAAATTAAAATTTAAATCGTTTTGTGGAAGTCACTATAATTTAAGTTAATTTACAGACTAGAACTCTTTCAGCTGTGGGTAACACTCTGGCCTCCCATTCGGGAGGACGGCGGTTCGAATCCTTGCCCGGGCATCCAGATTTACGTTTTCCATGGTTTCCCCCAATCACTCCAGGCGAATGCTTGGATGCTTCCTACAAAAGGCCAAGGCTGAATTCCTTCCTGTTCCTTGTCCCCTGTACCATCCTGCCTCTAATGATCTCGCCGTCGACGTGGTGTAAAACCATAAGCAAAGAAAAAATCTTTCATCTGTACTAAAATACTCCTCTAAATTCACTTACATAAGTTCGCACTTTCAGAAAATTTTATTTTTGGTAGTAGGTCTACTCACTGATCCACTGCACATTTAACACTGACTGAGGATATTTCATTGAGGTATTGAATGATGCCGATCGATACATGCATGCATCTGCTGCATTGTCAAGATTAAAAGGCGGAACATTACGTTTTTAGAGTGACCATAATTTATAACTTTAATCCTTGGCTGGTGAATTCTGACCAGCTTGAAAATTAAATTTTTTCCCCACCTGTATAGCAGAAGTACATTTCTGTGAATAATCATCTTAATTTCTTCTCATTACATCTAGTGAACTCTCAGTATTATTAAAATACTACCAGATTTTTCCTCGAAATATGACCATATGACTACAAATATTATCGAATAAGACAAAAACTAAGAAAATGGTCTGAATATACATTTATATGCTATATAAAATACATTTAAATACAATCAGAAATGTTGAATCAGTGTTTAATTCATCATTTCATCTCAAACAGAAGGCAGGAAAAAAAATATGACTTGTTCTAAAGATCTGAACCCTAGTTATGAGTATCTAAAGGTTTGGGTGCTTTGTTCTTAATACATATTTTCATATATTAGTGTGATTCTGTTGATTGTAATAAGTGTTGGTTCCTGTATCTAGCCTTATTTAAATTTGGAGTTGTGTGTAAAGGTATGAGAATTGTTCTAGCTTTTATTCAATACCAGATCACGTACTTGTTTGCTGTCATCAGTCTCTCATCTGGTTTGATACAATCTTCTATCCATTCCTCTCTTGAGCTGACCTCTTCATCTCGACATATCCGTTACAACTTACTTCTTCAAATACACACTTTATATATTTTAATCTTTGTCTGTCTCCACTGTTCTTACCTTCGACTGTTCTCTCCTCTAATAAAGTAACCAATCCCGTATGTGTCAAAATGTATCCTACCACCCTGTCTTTCTGTAAAACTCTTCCACAAAAATCTTTCCTCATCCATCATTTCCAAAACATATTCATTCTGTACTTTATTTGTCCATTTAATTTTCAGCATCCTTTATTGCCCCATATGTAAAGTGCTTCAATTTTATTTCTTTCTGGTATTTCTAAAGTCTATGCTTTGCTGTCATAGAGTGCTGTGCTCCACAAATAGAGTTTTCAAAAGTACTTTCTGAGTCTTAGATCAGTGTTTTAAACTAAAAGATTTATCTTTTCCACAAAGACTCTTTTCGGTTTTCTGCTTTTAGCATTATTCTTGCTCAATACAGCAGTTATAATTTTATTTCCTAAGTAGCAGAATTCATTTATTTCTCCTATCATATTTTTTATTTAATCTACTATGATTGCAATTCAGTAACTTCTTAATATCCTCAGTCTCTTCTGCTAACAGCACAATGTCATTAACAATTTGTAATGTACTGATTTCTTTCTCCACACTTTTATTTTTCTTACTTTATTTCTTTCTCCACATACAAGTTGAATATTAATGGGGATAGACTAGAACGTTGTCTCACCCCATTTTTAACTAATGCATGTGTCTTATGATTCTCTACTTTTATTATAACCACTATTTTGATATAGATTGTAAAGTATTCTTGTATCTTGATATTATAGAACTGACTTCTTTATAATTTTGAACATCTTGTCACACCTAACATTATCAAAAGCCTTTTCTAAACCAACAAACACCATAAAGTATCTTTGTTTTTCTTGAACTGTGGAGTTCAAGTTTTAATCTTAAATCCAGAATAGCTTCTCCTGTGCTGCAGTTTTTGCTAACCCAAACTGCTCTTCAATTACTATCTCTTCTACTATTCTTTGTATTCTTTTGTATATTATCATGGGCAGTAATTTCGAAACATGACGTCAAACTTAAAGTGTAATAATTCTCAAAATAGAGTACTTTTGCTCTCTTCAGAAAAAGATAGTTTTTATTAAAATCAGTTGGAATCTCTCCTGTTTCATAACTGTTTGGTACCAGTTTGAATAATCTTTAGGTTCCTTCTTCTGCTAGGGTTTTCAGAAGTTGTACAGGAATCTCGTCAATTCCAACCACCTTACTTGATATTAAATCTTTAAAAGGTCAATCAAATTCTGTCTTTATAACAGGATGTCCAAAGTCATCAATGTTTACATTGCCTTCTTTTTCCAGTACATCCTCATCATAAAGAAAAGATGACCATGACCACAAGCTGGCACTTGATTTCAGGCACAAGGGTGCGGAAAGATTTTCTTTCTTAGGTAAGGGTGTCAGGGATTGGAATGAGTTACCAAGGGAAATGATGAATAACTTACCGAAAATGTTAAAAGAATTTAAAGTTAAAATTTGTAGAGGGCAAATGTAGGTGGGTGCATGATAGGGGGAAGTTGGGTGTGTAGGGAAATTGCCACCGGAGCGTGTGCTCCATTGCAATTAAATTAATTTAAAATTAAATGAAGTTTT
This sequence comes from Vandiemenella viatica, assembly GCA_031002005.1. Lineage (NCBI taxonomy): Eukaryota > Metazoa > Arthropoda > Insecta > Orthoptera > Morabidae > Vandiemenella > Vandiemenella viatica. Next base: position 252,805,161 of record JARYHS010013630.1, on the reverse strand, counting down.
TTTTTATGTATTCCTTCCATTGGTTAGCTCCATCTTCTGTGCTTAAAAGAGGATTGCCATTAGCAGCTTTAGTGTTTATAATCTTTAATAACACAAGGAAACAGAGATTTGCAAATACCTTAGTGAGAGAAGGAGGCTTTACACAAGTGGTTGAGTGGAATACAAGGGGACCAAACATGTTGGGTATCTTCCTAATAAAGCCTGATGATAACCTTATTAGGTGTCAAGTAAGTGAAGGCATAAGTGATCACAATGCAGTTCTAGATATAATGGGATACAGTAAACCAGTGGCCAGAATTGAAGGAGGAGCTAGGTAAAAAAGCACAAATTTCAGAACTAAAAAGATATTTCAGGTATGGAAGAATGGCATAAGTACAGTGGAGATAAAGTAGGAAGAGTTCAAGTAAATAATAAAAAAGTGTGTAGAAATGTTTATTCCAAAACAGAAAATAAAGAGAAGTACAGAACCTACATATTTTAATAGGGAGGAGAGGAGGTTAAGGACTTTGGTGAGACGAGAACACAATAAAGTTAAGAGACAGCACGGCAGTAGAGAATTCTTGAAACAACTAAACCAGAAATTAATAATGTCAAAGAAACTGACTAAGGATGAGTTTATGAAGAATATTATTGATGCTTGGGGACCACTAACTGATGCATCTAGACATTTCTATAGTTATGTCGGAAAACTAAGGGAAAGAGAGGGTGATGAGACAGTTATAGATGAGGAAGAAGTAATTGAGGATTTAAAAAAGGCTGAGTTATTAAGTAAATGGTTTAGTGAGACATTTGGGACTATGATTCAACAATGGTAGGGGTTATATCAGAATATAAACCTAACTGCACAGTTGGAAGGAAACAGAATATGAAGATATCACGAAGGAGCTAAGGAATCTTAAAAAACGTAAAGGGGCTGGTGTGAATAACGTTACTATGGATATCTAAAAGATAGCATGGTGTGACATTGTTCCTTATCTTGAAACATTATTAAAATTGAGTCTGGATACTTGTTGCTTAGGGATGACTGGAAAAGTTTGATAGTCATACCGGTCCATAAAGATGCCGTGGAAAATAGGGTCGAAAACTGCAGGCCAATAAGCTTGACATCAGTGATAGGAAAATTAATATGCAACCATATCAGATGTGTCTGTGAGGAATGTAAGTGGTTTCAAGTTTGCAAGTTAATTCGCGGCCTTTTTTAGGGTAAATAAAATAAATGTATTAAGATGTCTAAAAGAAATTAACGTCTCTCCTGATCAAAACTTATTGAAATTAGAAATTCCAACTGACATATCAGTATCCTATTATATAAAACGCTAACGTGGAGTCTGGATGCATCATCTATAGCTGCTACAGCTATTGGCTAGAGAACGGTCACGTGCCAGTTTTCACTCGCCAATCGACAGCCACCATTATACATTCCTTCCTTCATCTTGCTTTTTATTTACAGCTAGACGCAGAAATTCATATAAGGAGGAGGGGATTCAATATTTACACTATTTTATCTGTATCAGTTATCAAAACTAAGTTAAACCATAACCTAAGAATTTATTTGGCACATGATAAGAAACAATAAAGTTTATTAAAAACTCAGAGAAATGTACGTAATCGCACAATGTATCAGTCAAATAAATAACAGTTATCTGTTTTCGAAATTATAGTCCCCGTCATCTAAAGTGAAATTCATTTATTTTAAAATACTAACCAAATGTTCAGATAATCTAACGTATTCATATAACGAAAGATATCATTAAAGATGACTTATTCATTTCTCCTTATAATCTTTTCCATAATAAATTCCTACTACCATTATATATGATACCCTTAGTTTTAGATACATGTGTTAGCTATTAAATGAGATTTAAGATAACCTTTTTATCAGATCAATTTATAAATGGCAATTCTACAACGATATTGTTGCACCCAAATAGTGGCCTCTGCTATTGGTAAATTCCAAATCTCATTCCGGCCTTGTTCAATTTTAATTTAATTAAAACTTACGCTGATGTTGCGGCTTGATTAAAGATTATTTATTACGGTTTATTTCCTTTTTGCATATTTTAGTGAACACTTTCGTTAGTGGTATTTGTTCACGTTTATCTGTTTTTGATGTTATACTTACCGTCATTTAATGTAAAATAAAGTAAATTAAATAAATCATGATCATTGGAGATCACGATTCTGCCAGGAATTGCCGTGGTAAAACACAAGACTTCTCTAGAAACACTTTCCGAAATACATTTAACAGTATTATGCCTGTCCAGGCTGTAATACAACCTAATTCCTGCTTGAAAATAATGGTACAGGCTGTATTACAACGGAATTACTGCTTGAAAATAATATGTCTTGCGACTGACTACAGCAGTTTTACTACACCATTACTGAATGTTATTTTGGCGGAATCGCGATCTCCAGGAGACCTGAACGTTATTCATTTTTCCTTACAAGCTTTTCCTGAATAAATTCCTACAACCACCACAGGTGATACCCATCATTATTCATGTGAGGGTAATAGAAGCTGTGATTTTCGAACGCAATATTAGTGGAGGTTGTGGTTATGATGACCAGAATCACACCTGACACATTTTGTTACAGCATAATTCACTTTGAAATCAGTTTTACAAACCAATTAAACTGCTTTCATAAGCGCCATGTTACTAAAGGTATTAATTAATTCGGGTGGAAGTAGTTCCATATTTTACGTGCTGAATTGGGCCTGGACCAGGAATAAAACTGATATTACATGGATAGCAAAAGTTTTTGGGATTCCTAATTTGATTTAATTTCATTGGTTCTTTACTTACGGTGTCATTAATTCAGTAGAAGTTACTACTATATGGCTATGTGAACTGCAAATGAAATATGTAGAACATTGCAAAAATCAAGGCCATTAGCATTATGTAATATCAATACTGTATAATTAACCAACTGAAAAAAAAAAAGAACTACCAGAATATTGCGTTCAAACCGTCATTTTTGATGGGCTCGAAGCTAGTTTACTAATAAAGTAAACAATTTAAATTCATAGAATCAAAGTGTTCAGACCACTATTCTCCATCAAAATATAAGAGGAATATTTAGTAAAACTGATGACATTACCTTATGCCTAGAACAGATTCAAAATTTCAATGTAGATGTTTTGTGCATATCTGAACATCATTTGTCTGACACAGGAATATCTCAGCTGTCCGTCCCAAATTATAAACCAAGTTCTCATTTCTGTAGATGTAAAATGGAGAAAGGGGGAGTTGCCAATTTTTGTTAAAAATAATGTTCAATGCAACAGTGTAGGTGTAATTAAGTATTGTAGAAAACAAACTTTGAATGCTGTGTTACTAAACTAGAATATAGTAAGGAAGAGCTCATAGTAATAGCAATTTACAGGGCCACCTCAGGAAATTTTAGACTGTTTTTATCTAAGAGTCTTTGCTACTATGTTTCACAAATAGTTTTATGTGGAGATTTTAATGTTAACTTTCTCAATCACAGCAATGAGAGGCCAGATATGGAAGCCTTGATGTTGTCTTTTAACTTAATGGCACTTGTAAATTTCCCTACTATAATACTACTAGGACTGCAATTGATATTTTTTATCAATATTTCTCAGTACAGTAATTACAACATACTTCCACTAATAAATGGTATCTCAGATCATGTTATGTATCGAGTCCAGAAACACTATTAAACAGATAAAGAAAAGCTGGGTATATAGAAGAAATATTCATGAAAACTATATAAAACATTTCATAGATTCCTTAAATAATGAACAGTGGTCAGAAGTGAACAATGCACAGGGTGTTACTGCAAAATTTGTTTCGTTTCTCAATATATTTCTAACACTTTTCGAAGGAACTTTCAAAAAAAGGAAAGTTGTCAATACTCCAAACAATGAACTGGGTAAGGGATGGATAACAAAGGGAATTAGAGTATCTTGTAGAACAAAAAGGGACCTGTACTTAAAAGTAAGAGAATCAGATAACTATACACTGAATGCTCATTATAAACTTTATTCTAAAATATTAAGAAATGTAATAAGAAAGGCGAAGAACAGGTATATATGAGAGACAATAGAGAATTTAGGCAATAAGATGAAAACTATATGGAATCATATATATTATTTCTATAAGGTATTTTTTTTGTCACAAGCCTGTATTTTCTTTCATACTTAACCGAAATCAATGAATGAGGTGTCATTTTAAAGCTTATGGTCTCCACTTTGGTCACATCATATTTTAAGAAATTAAGTTTTCGGAATTCGACCCTTAAAGGGCAAAAATGTCAATCTTTCTAAAATGTTGTTTTCTGTGTTACAAGTCATTTATCTCCCTGGATATGTATATGAAATCGTTTAATGTAGTATCATTTTAAAGATTAAGATCTCCGCATTAGTGACGTCATATATTAAGACAGATATTTTTCGGAATTCGACCCTTAAACGGCAAAAGTATCAATATTTTTGCAATGCGTAATTGTGTCACGAGCGATTTATCTCTCTTAATATCTAACCGATATAGATAAATGAGGTATCATATTAAAGATCGAGGTCTCCGCTGTGGTAACATTATATTTCAAGAAAAGAATTTTTCGTTTTTCGACCTTTAAAGGGCAAAAATGTCGATTTTTCTAAAATGCGTTTTTTGTATCTCAAGCCATTTATCTCCCTGGATATCTAAACAAAATCGACAAATGAAGTAGGATTATGAGGAGTAATATCTCACCTTTGTGACATGATATATTAAGAAAGAATGTTTTTGGAATTCAACCCTTAAAGGGAAAAAGTATAAATTTTTCAATAACGAATTTTTGTGTCACGAATGATTTATCTTCCTTAATATCTAACCGATATAGATAAAAGAGGTATCATATTAAAGAAGAAGGTTTCCGCCGTGGTAACATTATATTTTAAGAAAGGAATTGTTCGTAATTGGACCCTTAAAGGGCAAAAATGTCAACTTTTCTAAAATTCGTTTTTTATGTCTTGAGCAATTTGTCTCCCTGGATATCTAACCAAAATCCATAAATGAAGTAGGATTATAAGGAGTAATGTCTCAGCTTTGTGACATCATATTTTAAGAAAGAATGTTTTTGGAATTCAACCATTATAGGGAAAAGTATAAATTTTTCTATAATGCATTTTTGTGTCACTAGCCATTTATCTCCCTTGATATATAACCGATATAGATAAATGAGGTATCATAGTAAAGATTAAGGTCTCCGCCATAGTCACATTATATTTTAAGAAAGAATTTTTCGTTATTCGACCCTTAAAGGGCATAAATATCAATATTTCTAAAATGCGTTTTTTGTGTCTCAAGTTATTTACCTCCGTTGACAATTAAACAAAATTGATAAACGAGGTATCATTTAAAAGATTAAGGTCTTCGTAATGTATTCTGTTCCGTTACCACATTTTAAGAAATAAATTTTTAAAAATTCTAACCTTGGAGGGCAAAAGTATTAATATTTTTACAACGCATTTTTCTGTCATGAGCTATTTATTTCCCTTGATACCTAATCGAAATCAATGAATGACGTATTGATTTAAATATTAAATAATCCACTATCGTCACATCATATTTTAAGAAAAAACTTTCTCCAAATTACACCCTTAAGGGGCAAAAATAACATCATTTCTCAACATTTTTTTTTTTTTACCTTGCTTGATAACTAACCGAAATTGATAAATGAGGTATCATTTTAAAGACCAAGGTGGTTGCTTTCTTCACACCATATTTTATAAAAGAATTTTTTTGTAATTTGTCCCTTAAAGGGCAAAAGTATCAATATTAGTTATAGAACGTGTTGATTTTTTAAATTTTTGTTTTTATTATATGCCATTTATCTTCTTCGATACCTAGCTGAAATTGATAAATGACATATCGTTTTAAAAATTAAGGTCTCCAGCTATGTAAAATCATAAATTAAGAAAAAAATGTTCCAAATTTGGTGCTAAAAGTGGTAGCGTATGAGACTATTCAGAGCCAAGTCCCCAGATTTCAGCAGCGGATATCACAGAGAAGTCAATAAACTTTTTTTATTCAATAAGTAGTTTTTCATATATATTTTTTTCTTTTATGGAAACACTGTCATTTTGCTATACAATTCCAATGTAATCAGTTTATTCGCTCAGCAACAAATGTCACAGAGATGTTGATATGTTGTGTGCAGTTTGTTAAGGTTTGTTTTATTCTACCAAGGTCAGTGACAGTTTGTCATAAATAAAGTGTGTTTTAAATTTTCCTAACTGTTTCATAATATGTTGTGAGTATTTTGCTGTGTACCTATTACACTAAAAAAAAATATTTGCTACAAAACTACGGATTCTACAATTCATTATATTACATGCATTCACCCTCACTATTCGTCTTATTTTATTCGTGAAATTTTCGCACGGGTCGTCTAGTATAATAAAAATTGAAACAGGAAAATCTGTAAATCACTCTAAAGACATAAAAATAGAACAAGTTGGATCTGTTCATAGTGAAGTAGGGGAAGTTTTGAAATATTTATCAAACATTTTACTTCAGTTGTAGAGAAATTAGACATAGAAAAGCAATCCCCACATAGTGCCCTAAGGCTTCTTCAGACTGCTTTCTCAAATAGATTTTTGGAGATGCAATTGCCACCGGTAACAGTCTCAGAAGGAAATAAACACATGAAACAATTAAAACTTAAAAATTCTTCCAGCTATGACAATATTTCAAGTAAATTACTGAAAAGTTGTTCAGATTGTATCAATCGTGATACTTGCCACACTTGTAATGAATCCTTAATGCAAGGTGTGTTTCCAAATACACTAAACTATGCAGTTGTAAAACTGTCGTTTAAAGAATGAGGAGCAACATGTGCAGATAACTATCGTCCCATTTCATTACTTTCAGGATTCTCAAAGATTTTTGAAAAAGTCATGTGTTGTAGAGTAATAAACATGTTACACAAAATAATATCCTCACTAAATCACAATTTGGACTCGAAAAATATATATATATATATATATATTCATTTTTAAATAACACATTTGAGGAACTGAATAATAAAATGAGCCCTGTAGGAATATTTTGTGATCTTGCAAAAATGTTTGACTGTAAATCATGAATTACTTTTGAAGAAAATGGAATACTGTGGTATTTATGGAACTGCAGGTAAATGCTTTAAATCATACATGGAAAGTCAAATGTGAAAAGTTTCCATTTTTGATTCTAAAATAAGTAAAGATGCTTCATCAGATTGGGAGAAAATAAAACACGGAATTCCACAATATTCCGTCCTAGAACCCCTCCTCTTTTTGTTGTACATCAATGACCATCCTGGAAACTTATCTGACAAAGATAAGAGTGTTTTATTTACAGATGACACTAACCTGACTGTGATAAAAACATCAAACAGCAATCTAGAATTTAATCTAAATGAAGTTTAAGGCAAATTCATTAAAATTAAATTTTGGAAAAAGAAAAAACCCATTATATTAGTATGAAAGATAAGTCTTTCCCGGCAGTATTATTGATACATATTCTTCGCGGGTTTGCCGCCGGATCACATTTTCTAACCACAAGAGTGGAGCGTGGCGTATCGGTCTGACTACATCTACAGCTGAATCTGTAGCCGACCAATCACTGACAAGTATTACAGAACTGGGGTTATAGTCAGCCAATCGGAAGACCGCATGCTCCCTATGGATTTCTCGAGCGTGAGCATTTCTCGAGTTAAACATCATAATTAATGATAGTAAATGTTTTTAAGAATATATAATGTGGGGTATTTCATTAAAGAAGTCTTTGGATTCTTCTGTGTGAGAATAATGTGAACGATGACGCTATGAGAACAGTTATTGTGTCAGCCAATCAGAATACCGCTTGGCTTCCTAAGGTTTCTCGAGATTAAACATCATGATTAATAGTGGTAGAATAATGTAAACGGTGATACAATATGAACAGTGACGTGATGCGAACATTGACGTAGATAATCCATCTTCTTTCCATTTTAACAACCTGGGCTTTGGTTTCGCTGTGTAGCCAACTGTCAGTACAACGCTGGTGTATATCTATGCCTGGTCCCACAACCGACCAATCACAGCAACGGAATGGTTACGTCATTGGAGTCAGCCAATCGGAAGTCGTCAACGTTCCTGGCTCGTTTCAGTTCCACTATTCAATCCAGTTCTCGTTGTTCCTTCAGTTACAACAGACCTGATGATGGCGGCGGTGCAAGTTGCCGAAAGCTTGTGTTTAGAAAATGTGATCCGGCGGCAAACCCGCGAAGAATATGTACCATTATATTAGGTTTAAAAAAAAAAAAAATTCACAGCCAGATTTACAAGTAAGCTATAAAAATAACACAATCTTGGAAACAAAGAGTATAAAATTCCTTGGTATTAAAATAGATGAGAAACTCTGTTGGCACGAACATATCACTTCACTACTGAAGAAGTTAAGAGGTGCCACCTTTTCAATATGAACACAGATCTAGATTTAACAAAACAGGTGTATTCCTCTTATTTTCATTCAGTGATGTCATATGGCATAATTTTTTGGCGAAACTCTTCACAAAGTAAAAAAGTTTTCATAGCACAGAAAAGAGCTATTAGGATGTTGTGTAGGGTAAAACCAAGAACTTCTTGCAGACAACTTTTTAAAAAACTTAATATTCTTACAATAACTTCTCAGTATATATATTCTCTCATGTGCTTTGTCATAGATCATTTTAACCTGTTTACTTCTAATTCACAGGTACATAATTTCAATACAAGAAACAGAAATAACTTGCACAAAACACAAACTTCTCTGTCATTAGTACGAAGATTAGTTAATTACTCTGGTATACATCTGTTTTATAAACTTCCCAAGAGTATAAAACAGTTTGCAGATAATAAAGATATACTTAAAGAAAAACTGAGAGATTATCTTATTGTAAACTCCTACTCCATTCAAGAATTTTTAACAAATTAATTAATTGTATTCAATATAACTTTTGCAAAATTCAGTTGTAAAAATTAATGTTTATTGTCCTTCTCTTTATTTGTCTTTGGAACGTATAATTGTTTTTTCTATGATTATGACTCATATTGTATGTATGCGTATTAACCATGACATGTTTCACATCCCAGAGGTCCTTCCTCAGCAGGGATCCATTAAACAAGATTGATAAATAAATAAATAAATAAATGGCTTTAGGCAAAGATATTCATTTGAATCTCAGTTAATAGGCTATATGCAAGATATTTCTGATGGAATGTACTGGGGAGGTCAGATTGATAATGAAGCACTATATCTTCCAATGCTTTTGCCAGAGCAAGTCATAAAATGGGGCTAAATAAGATAAAAACTATTGGAGTTGATGAAACGGTGATTGGCTGGGCAGAAGAATTCTTAAAAGGTAGAAAGCAAAAAGTTATGGTAGAAGTGAACATGGGGGTTCCACAGGGTAGAGTATTGGGACCACTGCTATTTGGTATTCTAATGAATGATTGTGTTAATGGTTTACTATCAGAAGTTAGATTGTTTGCAAATGACATAATGTTATATAATAGGATCAAAATGGTGGAATACTGTAAATAGCTGCATGTTGATCTAGATTAGATATCTAGCTGGGTGTGTCAATGTGGGATGAAGATAAATGCAAAGAAGAGCTAGCATATTAGGTACACAGATAAAAAGCTAAAGGCTGTTTATGATTGTAAAGTAGGGAAGGAATTGCTTGTTGAAGGTTCGAAAGGTGTGGAAAGACATTGGTGGGAGAATTATGAGACTTGCATGACCACAAGCTGGCACTTGATTTCAGGCATAAGGGTGTGGTTGAATTTTATTTTGTAGGGAAGAGTGTAAGGGATTGAAATAAATTACTGAGATGAATGATGAATAATCTACCAAAAACACGGAAGAAATTTAATTTTGATATTAGTAGAGTACAAAAGTGGGTGGGAAGAGGAAAGTAGAAAGATGAGTGTGTAGGGAGAGTACCACCAGAGCATGTGCTCCATCGCAAGTATGTCAAATTAAATTACATTTCTCTCTTCAATGCATTCTATTTGTCCTCAGTTGAATTCCTTTCACAGTTATTTCTAAGACCCACTTCTACCATCTCTGCAAATTTTTCTCTCATGTTAGATTCCTTCAATTTGTTCACTTCCAGTCTGTTCTGCTCGTATTGCTTCTTTATTCACTCGTATTTTAGCCTTTGCTTCATAACTATCAGATTGTGGTCGGAGATCCTGGGTATGTTTTACAATCTTGAACTTGTTCCTAAAACTGTTTGACTGTGATATGATATAGCTGATATCTTAATGTATCCTCTGGATGTTTCAGAAGTTATAAACCCACCCTTCATGCATGATTTCTAGCAAGTTTGCCTCAATGAGTTTGTGTTTTTCACAAAAATTCTAACAACCTGCTTCCTTGCTCATTTCTTTCCCCTAGTCCAAAACTTCCTACAGTATTCACCTCTTTTCCTTCTCCCACTATCACATTCCAATCACCCATCATTGAGGTATTTATTTCCTCTCCAAAAATTGGTTAAGTCTTTAATTTCATCATATATATTTCTCTATTTCTTCATTATTTTCCTGTGATGTCCACATATAAACTTGTACTAATGTAATTGTAGCAGGCCTAGTAACTACCCTTATTAAAATAATCCTGTCAATTATCTGTTCATAATATTTCACCCATTTCCCTACACTCTTGTTCATTATAAACCTTACACTAGTAACGCCACTGACAGTTTGTGTGTTAATTATCCTGTGCATCCTTCCCATTAATCTCCATAATCCCAATGACATCTAACTTAAGTCAATCCATCTCCCTTTTTTTAAGTTTTCTGATCTACCTGCTCTATTTAGACTTCTAACATTTGATGCTCTGACATGTAGAATGTTTCTATCGATTCTGATTACTCCTCCCTGAGCTGTCTCCACCCAGAGATTGGATTTGTGGACTATTTTGCCTCCACAATATGTCTCACATCCATATGTTATTTCAGATTCTGTACATTATTTGAAAGAATTACATATCCTCAGGCTATCCTTTGTGTATTTAATGTAGTGACTTCTGGGCTTCTGCACCGCAATGCCTTTGATTATTACTGATTCATCCGCCTTTACGGGTCATTTCCAACTCTGAGGGCAAGAGGGTGGCCTAAACTATTTTCTCCTCTTCTGCCCTCCTTTCAAGAGGCCATTGGCACTCAGCGGGTGACTCCCTATACTGGGAATTATTCAGTCCCAGAGTCTCATCTGGTCAAGGGAATGCACCATCTGGTTGGAAGAGGCTAATACAAGGTGATTCAGCATTACCTGATGGTTTTTGAAATATGGTAACAATGAAATATTCAAATGTAGCAACATTTTTTATTTTAAAATTTGGACATTGAATAACAATTCACACCTCATATGTTTCTTTCACAGAAATTAATCAAGTTTGAAGGAAAATGTCCTTTAGGAGCTGACCCTATTTTTTTTGGCACACTCATGCACCTTCTGCGTGAAGTTTTTCATCACTCTCTTCACCATGTTATGGGAATGCAGTGGACGCTGGTGCAGTTGTTGAGGGTTATGAGCATTATGAAGGCTGTTAAGGGACCAATAATGACAGTTTTGTTTATTACACAGCCGTTCAAGTGAAAATGAGCCTCACCTGATGTTAAAATCACAGTCACATGTTCTTTGTCCAACATCTCACTCGTTATGTCAGCATAAAGTCTCCATCTTACAAAATCTGGAGACTTCACTACTTGGGAAATCGCGATTTTGTTGGTGTGAAACTTTAAACTGTGTAAAATGTGACTGATGGAAGAACCCTATAATCCAAGAAACTGAGCATGCCATCTTGCAGATCGGCGAGGCACTTTTGCATTGCATGACACACACGTTGAGTGCTCTTTTATCTTTCTTTTATTTTTTTAAATGCACAACCAGTTTCACGAAAGTTCCAAACCCTAGCAGAATGGTTTTGCGGGTTGGAATTGCATCATTGCATGGAATGTTGAACTGGAGATGGAACTTTCTTTAAGTGTGATCACAGATTCTGCATTTTTAAGAAATGTTTCTACAATGAGCATACAGTGTTCCTTCGTCTAGGGAAATGCAGTGAGACAACCGTGTCCCCTCTCCTACAATTACAGCTTCGCTACCATCCAAACCAAAATTGACAAGTAACACTGACTCACCTTGTATAGTATCTTCCAATCACTTAAACACCAATCACCTGCTAATCTATATGTAACCCAAATATGTTTCTTTTAAATGCTTAATTGTTTGTATGATTCATAACCATTTTCAGTAATTGGTATGCTTTGTCCTAGCTTGAATTAATATTTAATTTTCATGTTTATAATTTTAAAATATGAAAATTGAAATTAATTTTAACTTCAAATTTTTCTGTTTTGCAGAGAGATTTTGGGTGTTAGTACCAGATTGTATGATGGTTCTTCTAGCAGAAGTTCTTGTAGACTGGATTAAACATGCCTTTATTACTCGATTCAACGAGTTGCCTGTTGATGTTTACAAAGATTACACTACTAGCTTAGCTTATGACATGGCTGAGACTCGACAGAAACATGTAAGAACTATTTATTAGTTTAATCCTGTATATAGCTTTGTGTATTTTGATCTGTCCTATAAACTACTTCAGTACAGTTGGAGCTAATTTTGAAGTAATTTTAGAATTTCGACATTGGTGGTTTGCACTATAATAGATTATTTTTTAAAAAATGTTCTTTTTTCTTTCATTTATTATACTTATTGAAGAGTTACTGGTAATCCCTTATACTCATATAATTCTATTTTAGACTGAAGCTCCTTTGAAAGCTGAATGCTTGTTACTGGAGATGGTGAAATTTTTCTGTGGAAATGTGTCAAGGAGCAGATGTTGCATATATTAATATTAGTATAACAGGGGAAGCAAAACCTATCACTCACCACAATTCAGGAGGGTAGTGTCAAACAAGATGAGATGTGTACACACAGACTCATTGCATGATCAAAGTCAGAGATGGATAAGGTGGGGAAGGTGTGTATGGCATCGGTGAGGGAAGAGGTGGACAATAATAAATTTATTATTCCAAAATAAAATCTCATAAAAGGCCATATAAAGTAAAAAATTAAATAATACAAAATTTGAATAATAAGGAAGGATGGGAAAAGTAAACCCACAATTCACCAGAAGATTAAGGCAATGAAGAACTTACAAATACGAACACACTTAACAGTAATTTGATATAAACATTAATCATATCTAGATGAGTAGGACATATGGCAACAGATTGGATGCACACACACACACACACACACACACACACACACACACACACACACACACACACACACACCAAGATTTTCCACATGTCATGTGTTGAGTCTCCCTTTTGTCATATATTCTCCTCCAGTCTAGATTTAAGGTTTATACTCTAATGTGTGAGATTCCTAGGGTTTATAGTGGAATCAAAATGTGATAATGTCATTAACAGTGTATTGGGAAAAAAAAATGCAGTGAGGTGATATTTATATGGAAAGGAAAGAGAAACTATACCCACCACATATCAAAGTTAAAAGGAGGAGGGCAGCAAAAAAAAAAAAAAAAAAAAGAAGATAGAAACAAACCCTCCACAAAAACAATATTTCAGGCCATGGCCGTTTTCGAGAAAAGGAAACATTTGATTGAGCTTGCACACTGCTGCACTTCTCCCTTTAACTTCTGGTGAGCGATGGTTCTGTGGGGAAAGGTAGGTTGCAGGAATGCGTAGAAGAGGAGGAGGAATACGATTTTATCTTAAATTAAGTCCTGGTGGTTGTCTGGTAACCAATTTATACTGAAAAGCCAGTTCCCACCTTATGAATTCAGAGATGCTGCCAGTTTCCGTACGTCTAACAACATTTGTAATTGTTTTACAGTGAGAGCTGTCAGTTCTTCCTAACCCTTCTGAACTCTATAGATGGGAGGTAACTAGCCAAACCAAACAGACCTTGATAACATGCATATCCCTTGCATTAACCTCTGCTAAGACCACACCTATTTTTAGAATACATGCCTGCAGGGGCCTGGTATACAAGTTTTGGTGAACCCGTGTTGCCCGAACTGGAAACTTGTGAACTTGTGAGCACTGCAAGTTTCCCACACCATAAACTCCTTGCATGCTTCAACAACCACCGAAGGGTGTGACGGTGGAATATTGTGTGTCTAGGAGAATGGAAATCTTAGCTTTATCACCCAGATTGCAAGGATGGATCAAACATAAAAAAAACCTCAACCTCAAGGTTTGACACTTGCCAAGGAAGTGAATGGATGATGCACACAAACACTCACTAGCGTGTCAATTCAGGGGCACGTGTGTACCCCTGTTGTATTAGCCCAGTGGGAATTCAATGGAGGTACACACCACCAGAACTTTCCTCTTAACTCGTGGTACAAAAATTCAAGCTCAAACATAAAAAACACACAAAAAACAAATAAAACCTCAAATACCTGTGGTACAGGTGTCCCACAGGATATTATAAACACACAGAGTTCTAAGAAGCGGGTGAAGGTTTGTCGGGTTCTTTGTGGTTTAATTAATCCAGCAATTAAGTAGTCCACAAGGTATTTCAGTTTAAACTATCATTTATTTTCAAAACATCATCAATGATATTGTTCACATGCATAGATACAATCCAGAGATACTACTAACGCAGTCCTTGGCAGTTTCAAAGTGAATCTGTATAAACTAACTAACTGTCCTTCTGCTGATTTCTTTATATAGGCTCTATCGAAATTTCCCGAACACTTCAAAGATTCCGCGGAACATTTCTCGAACATTAACAATTACTCAAACAATTAAACATGTTAAAAACAATCGGAAATAGTACTTAATCATTTAACATCATTACAAAATAGTCAAAAATGGAAATTAAAGATACTTTAACACAAAATTATTTACAGAAGTCATTTTAAACTGTAGAAAATTGTCCTGTTGGCATCGTAACGTGCATTAATACTTGGCATTACAAACATTTAAGCAATTTTCTTGCACAATTCGCTTCTTAGACATATTAAATGACCTTTAAATAATTTCTTCTCATTAAACAAACTGATTTACAGTTAATTGAAAAACAAACCTACAGAATCACATTCAAGCAAACTTTAGCTCACTACAAGTACTTCATTAAATACAATTCTATTTAAAGTTCAGGTATGAGGGCTGTTACAACCCCTCCCCAGGATTCACTTAATTTTACACAGTTAAAATTGATTGAATTCATCATGAATCTAAGCAGGTTGAATGTACACATAATGCCAACACAAACAGATTACAATCAATCAACCATAATGACTTTTACAATTATACAATGTACATATACAAGTCTTCCTTACATACAACATCTATACATAGTTCATGACTAGTGTTGTAAAAAAACGGTTTTTTTCTGGCTTGAAAAAAAAAAACATGAAAAAGAAAAAAAAACATGTTTTTTTTTTCTGGGACACGTTTTTTTTTTCACAGCTACTAAATCTCAAATTTGTAAGGCAGTTATCGTTTAAAATGACTGTTTTAGAGTTTATTCTAAGTACTTATCTTGGTTTAAAATCTACTATATTTTTCTGGTTCAGTAGGAAAAAAAAAATGAAAATATTGGCAACATTGACTGAAATTTTCTTTTATGAACGGGGATTTCCCAAAGAGACTAGGTTGCGCAAGAAGGAATCCCCATTGTTTGGATTGATACTTGCTATTTGAAATAGTGCTGCCAGCCCTACAAATTTACCTACAGATCTTTTTAAAAAATTAGGAATTTAAAATTTTTCTATGGTTTTTTGCCTCTTTTTATTACTTATTGTGCTTTCCTTATATTCGTATACTTGTTAACTCTCAGAGTATAGGGGTACTGACTCATTAAATTGTCAGTAAGGGAGCGTGCATAAACCACGTAGCTCCATTTTGGCCTCCTGTGAACCCCCCCTCCTCCCCCACATACCCCTACGTGGCTTTTGCCTCCCCCCGCTCAAGTAGTACGTAGCTTTCTTCCCTTTTGATTCCAGAAGACATTTTGTACTGTTTTCTCTCGTCAGACTATTGTAAATTACATACGGATATAATTAACTGAGGGAAATAAATACTCACATGCTGTTGTGAGTTCAGTTCCTGATTTTAACTGTGAAAAATGTTACGAAAGGAAAGCTACGTGGCCTGGCAGTTTGCGAACGGTCCCTAATTATGAATCGTTTCCTTGCAAATGTTGGTGTAAACCAATGATTGAAAAGAAGTAACGCTCCTATTTTGTATGATAATAGATTTAAATTCAAACTTAAAAGACCGTAATACAGAACTATCGGCGCAGTCTTTATGCACAGTGTGTACTTTGGTCACAATTTAAAATTGCAATCTCAAAATCTTTTGAGTACAATACAAGAACAACCAGTAAAAGAAAATCTAATTATTTCTGAAGTTATGGATCTAGAGGAGACAGAAGAAGAGACAGAAAATTCCGACACCGACCGAACTAGTGTTGGTAGTGCTGATACTAGTGAATGTGGTACTGACATAGAGGATGAATAAAATTATGTTACCTATATAGATACATTTATGAATCATTATGTAAGACATTATATGTTTCAGTAAGATTTAAAACACACTTGTAAAATGGAAGTTCCATAAATAAAACTATAATATATCAAATATATTGTTTTCTGAAAAAAAACAAATTTTAGAAAAAAAACACGGGTGCCAGGTTTTTTTTCATGTTTTTTTTCACAAAGCTGAAAAAAAACATTTTGTTTTTTTTCAATTTGCAACACTATTCATGACACTGATTTTGGTTACAATAATTGTATTTTTTCAGATCCAATCTTTTTTTTTTCAGTTACTGTTTAACACATAAAACATTCAAAGCCATCACCTTAAGTTACAATTTAATTATTCACTACAGATTTCACACTTGATGTCTGCTTGTTAATGACAACAGTCTGTTTACATTTTACAGCTGATCATTTGTCACCACAATGTAGCAAGTCACAACATCATGAAAACACCACAAATCTCTAGACAAAACTGTTACAAATTGTTTTATACATAGGAATTCTTACATCTTAAACATCCTGTATCATTTTATCTACCATTGAACTTTAGTACTCACACAAACTGTCTATATGCATCAACTGACAAACTTATTTACAAAATTAGATATTTACACATAGTGACACCTTTTATAAGTGACTAATTATTCATAAAAGGGTTTTAGGGCGTCAACATTATACACACCCTTACATTTACCACTCTCAGGGTCTATTAGCTCATAAGAGTTTTTCCTTGGCATAGACTCTATCCTGAAAGGGCCTTCAAACAAACGGTTAATCTTACGAGTCTCTTGTCGCAAAGCTGATGACTTACTATGCACTTCAACTAACACCAAGTCAACCACTTTATATTCTGTACATTTCTGACCTTCATCATGCTTTTTCTTTCTCCTTATTGCCTTCTCCTTTAAATTTTTAAGAGCTAAAGCTACCTTTTCTTCATAGTTGAAACTCTTTCTATTTGGAAAACTAACACATTCTTGAATTAACCTATTAGTCGGTTTCTTAAACATCAGCTCAATGGGTGCTATTTCAGTTGTATCACTAGGTATAGAATTAATTACATTTTCAAAATTTTCTACTTCATATGCCCACTTACTGTGTTGGGCTGTGCAATATGTCCTAAACCAACGTCCTATTTCCCTCTACAGAATTTCCTGCTGGATGATAAGCACAAGTATGTACAACCTCTATCACTTCCTGTTTGAGTTATTCTGTCCATACCTTACTAGTGAGTTGCGGGGCATTGTCAGAAAGCACCCTCCTAGGTTTACCAACCTTCTGACAATATTCATCAATCACTTTTCTAACCAAAATTTTAGCCGTAGACTTCTTTACAGGATAAAGTTTAACGAACTTGGAAAAAACATCAAATAAAACTAAAACCTGGGTCACCCCTCCCCGAGACATGGGTAGGGGGCCAAGCACATTAGCAGAAATTAATTCCAATACACCACTTGGGATGATATTTTGCATTTTCCCACTTGTTTAACACTATCGATTTTAGATCTTTGACACACTTGACAAGATTTTAATAGCTTGTAATTTTTTTTTCTCATATTATTGAAATATGTATCTTCCCTTAACACTCGGTAACATTTGGATGGCCCATAATGCCCATAACTATAGTGGTGATGCCAAACAGTTTTTTCAACCAAACTTTCTGGAAGCCATAACTTCCAACCATCATCCTCTTCATTGGTCCTTCTAAATAATACTCCTCCATGCAAAGTATAATGTTTCTGAATCTTATCTTTCTATTCTGGGTTATCAAGATTAGTTTTTACTTCTGCTATAGCTACAACTTTGTCCTGTTCCTCGTTGATTTGTCTCAAGGAATACTTAACCTCAGTCTCATACGGTACTCCTTTTAGAAAAGCAATTCTAACCTCAGTCTGTGGTCCTAGACATCTCTTTTCGGAATCCAGACCTAACGGTAGAGGTGACAAAAAGCATCTGCAACTTGATTTTGACTAGCAGGTCTGTATCGAATCTCTAAAATGTATTACTACAGAACCAATGCCCAACGGGTTAACCGACAGTGGACTAATTTACACTCTAACAATAAATGAGAGAGCCTTATGGTCCGTATATACAATAATTTTTCTACCTAACACTAGGTACCTAAATTTAGTCAAACCCCACACAATAGATAAGGCCTTCCTTTCAGTGATTGTGTATCTAGTCTCAGCTGGTTGTAGTTTTCTACTGGCAAAGGCAATAGTCCTAGAATCTGGTTCTCCATTGATTTCTACTTCCTGGAAGACATGTACTCCTAAACCGTAGTCAGAACTATCCACGGCAAGGCAAAAATCTAGATCCCAATCTGGATAATAGAGGATATTGGCATTACACAATTCATCTTTGATTTTCTGAAAATCTCTTTCACATTCTGAGGACCACACCCACTTGACATTTTGTTTAACCAAATCTCTTAAAGCTGGGCTATTTAAAGCTTGTCCCTGAAGAAACCTCCTATAATATTCACACAATCCAAAGAAACTCTTTAGTTGTTTCCTATCTCTAGGTCAGGGAAAATTCTTAATGGCATTTATTTTATCATCATTGGCAAGATCCCCTGTGGCCCCCGATGGCCCAAACATCCAACCTCTTTTTGCAAAAATGTACATTTCTTTAACTTAATAAGTCATACCACCCTTTCTCAATGCTTATAAAACTTTCCTAAGTAGCACCCAATGTTCCTCAAGTGTTTCTGGCATTATAAGAATATTGTCTACATACTTCTCTACTTGTTCAAGCAGTCCCTTTCCCAACACACTATACAAAGCATGAATAAATGTGGCCACTGAAATATTTAACCCAAATAGTAAACCTCTAAAATTATAACAACGGCCATCAAATTGAAAGGAAGTGTATTTCCGGGATTCTTCTGAAAGCGGGACTTGCCAATAGGACGCAGTCAGATCGATAGATGAAATATATCTTTTACCTTTAAACCTGCGCAACAACTCACTGATAGGTGGAGGATGATCCCGTTCTGTTACTAAATGCCTGTTTAATGTGCGAGCATCCAGCACTAGTCGCACAGAATTGTCCGGTTTTATAACAACAACCAAGGGATTATTGTAGGGACTCCTTGACCTTTCTATTACCCCCCCCCCCCCCCACACACACACACTAGTCGCACAGAACTGTCCGGTTTTATAACAACAACCAAGGGATTATTGTAGGAACTCCTTGACCTTTCCTCCCCCTCCCCCCCCCCCCCCCCCCCCCCACTCCAACATTCGATTTATCTCCTTATTCACTTCATCTCTCTTGGCCAAAGGAATTGGATATACAATACAATACAATACAATACATTCATTTTCCATTGATCCCAATATAAGAGACTGGTTCTGTGGGATGTAGAAAGTTGTCAATTTACAGTTAAACAGTTGCATAACAAAATAATAAGTACACCACTAGATGTACAGTCATAGTATACATGGTACATTAAACACTTCCATTACAAAATAATACATACACCAGAAGATGTACAGTCATAGGATATATGGTACATTAAAAAATTTTTTAACAAAATAATACATACACCACAAGATGCACAGTCGTAACATATATGGTACTGTAAACAATTACGTAACAAACTAAATACATGCACCAGGAGATGTACAGTCATAGCAAACATGGTAAATTAATTATTTGCACTATATTTACACAAGATACTGGCAGTTATTTTTTAGATACCTTAGAAATAAATTCTTCGGCAGAGTAGGAGTTGTCAATTAAAAATTCTTTCAATTTTTTCCTGAATTTTTTTCTTATCATCTACTAGACATTTAATATGTGTTGGGAGCATATTGAAGATATGTATCCCTGAATATCGGACCCCATTTTGAACAAATGACAATGACTTGTAAGTCTTGTGAAGATCATTTTTACTTCTAGTGCCATAATTGTGTATTTTACTATTTGTTTCAAACAAAGTATAATTTGTGACTACAAAGGACATTAATGTGTATATATACTCAGATGCTAATGTTAAAATCCCTAACTTCTTGAACAGCTCTCTACATGAAGTTCTATTACTAACCCCACACATAATTCTTATTACACGCTTTTGGGCTCTGAACACTTTGTCTCTATGGCTAGAATTGCCCCAGAATATTATTCCACATGACAATAAGGAGTGAAAATAAGCAAAATAATCTAGCTGCCTCATACGGAGATCACCTAAAGCTGAAATTGTACGAATTGCAAATGTGGCTGCTCCCAATTGCTTTAGTAAGTCAGAAACATGTACTTTCCAATTTAAATTATGATCAATATACAAACCCAGAAATTTCACACTATCTACCTCTTGAATGGACTAGCCTGCAAATTTTATGTCTATGTCACGTGTTAATCTGTTGTAACACATCTTAGAATTTCGCATAACGAAATTAGTTGCTGAGATAGCGAGTTCAGTTGAAGTATATAGGACCATCCTTTTAAAGTCATTTTTATAGTCAATTTTGATCATATTTCCCATTAATATGTCCTATATAAGTATTTATTCAAGCGTTGACAGTAAATTCAATAGTTAAATTCATTTAAACAGCTGTTAAGAAACTTAACCTTAGATTTGAATATGTAGTATTTGACTTTCATTTAAGTTCACTAAATCAATATATTTCTTTAGTTCAAAAAATGTTTAGGTAAATAGAAGATGATTAATTTTGTTGTTAAAAGATCCTACTTAGAGTCTGAATATGTTTAAAAGTGATTTGCCAGTTTAGAATTTTATCACGTAATTTTCCACTCTAAAATCGAAGTATTTAGGTATTAGAAAACAGTTAAGAAGTCAAGTGATAGATAGAAAGTATCGTAATTTCAGTTTAAATAACATATTAAAATTTTAGAAAGATTCATGCATTCTAAAGACCGTTTTTGAATTTAATTTGATATAGCCAGACGTGATTCAGGTAAATGTTCGATATTTCAGTCTCTTTCGGGGATTTATGAAAAGAAATTATATTCAGAGGAAAGTTTATTTAAATATAAAGGTTTCTGAAAAAGTTCTATTGCAAAATATTAAAGCATTTAATTGTAATAAAATAAAATGGGTTTTGGCGCGAGTAAGCGCTTGGCCAAAATGATGCAATTGCTCGGCATTTGCTTCGAGTGATATTTATAAAAATTCATAATAAATCAGGGAATAGACTTAGAGATTCCAAATTTTTACAGTAATAGTTTTTCATTAGGGAAATTTGTTTAGAGTTATTTCAAGTTGATATTTGAAATATTTTAAGACATTAAATTTTATTTTCGAGTTTTAGACCACTTTCAAAAATAGGTAAAATTCTTTATTTAACATCGGAGTAAAGATGAGCAATAGGAGAATAGAATCAAATTTGTTTCAGCTCGATAGGAGCAATATTTCGGAAGTTATGGCAATCACATCTTTACGACTCTTTTCTCGCTAAACTATTAAAGTTACAAAAATTATTATAATAACTTAATTTGACGTTTGTAATAATATCTTGCTACTACCAAAATTTCAGAGAGCTAGGATTATTTTTACTGTCATGATCAAATTAGATTCGTAACATTTATCAGAAACTGATCAGTATCAAATCCCTGGGAAAGTCAAGATCAGGAAGTTCTCACGGTCCAAGAAGAGGCGATCCTATATATACCCCCTCCATAGCCTAACCTCCCCCATTCTAGAAGCAGCAGTTAGTCAATGTAGATGCATTATGTAGTAAGGTGGCCAGCTCTGGGCTCGTGGCACGGCAAACTGCTAGTTTGTTTAACATCGGTAGAAATTTTGGCATCATGGGAGGAGCTTTGATTGAAGAACTCATGTAGCTAAGAAATCGTGGTAGCGTGGGGTTCGGTCGTGCTCGAATGGTCAGTCGAATCTGTAAAGTAAATTTGGAAAGGTAGTCTGAATGCCTGTGCAGAACATTGACTTTGTAACATTATGAAGAATATATTCTTCTTAGCAGAAGTGAACTTTCATCATTGAACTATCACCTTTCCCTAGTTTCTTGGTTAAAACTACGGTGGCGACTGTGTTAAGAGCTTAGTCAGTACTGCAATTTATTAGGTTTGCACGATCACAGTTAAGACGCCAGTTTATGCCACACCCCACCATAGGCTGTTTGTCTTACACTGTGTGATGTACTGAATTGCATATACTGAGTTTTATCAAAGTTTAAAGACAAGCCATTAGCTGTAAACCATTTATTAATAATTTCAAAGACATAATTTGAAATATATTCTGTAGATAAATCTGGAGTGTTTTTAATTCCTATGTTTGTGTCATCTGCAAATTGGACAAATTTTGAGTTTTTAGATGAAACACAGGGTAGATCATTTATATATATTAGAAACAATAGTGGCCCCAATATAGAACCCTGAGGTACTCCACATCTGATTAATTTCCACTCTGAAAACAGTGGACCTCTTAAGGCAGCCTTAAAATTCTCCATTGACACTTTCTGTTTTCTATTTAGAAGGTAAGAACTAAGCCATTTATTAACAATGCCATCTATACCATAATACTTAAGTTTCTGTATCAGAATTTTATGATCTACACAGTCAAATGCTTTAGATAAGTCACAAAAAATTCCCACAGGAATTAATTTAACATTTATTCCTTCTAAAATATTGTCAGTGAATGCAAATATAGCTTGTTCTGTTGAATGACCCTTTTGAAAACCAAATTGTGATTGAGTTAGAATATTATTATTTTTTAGATGTTCAAAAACTCTATTGTACATTGCTTTCTCAAAAACATTGGAGAAGGCTGTTAGTAATGAAATTGGTCGGTAATTCGATACGGCTGCCTTATCTCCCTTTTTATAGAGTGGTTTAACTACAGCATACTTAAGCCTTTCTGGAAAAGTACCCTGAAGTAAAGACATATTGAATAGATAACTTAGTATATTACTTAATTCTGTGGAACACAATTTAATGAATCTGCTGGAAATCCCATCATAACCACTTGAGTATTTGCTCTTAAGGGATTTGATAATTTTTCTTATTTCTTCTGGAGTAGCTAATTTTATAGACATAGAGTTAAATTTTTCTTGGAAGTCTTTTTTGACAAAATCCATACCGTGTGTCACTGAGCTATTAGCAGTCAACTTATCAGTAACAGATAAAAAATGTTTATAAAAATTTTCAGCAATTGAGAAATTAGATTCTACTGAATTTTCTTTGACAAAAATATCATTACTTGTTTGATTACTCTTTCCTGTTTCCTTTTTTACAATGTCCCATATTGTTTTAATTTTATTTTCAGAATCATGAATTTTATGTTTGTAGTACATACTTTTAGATTTTTTAATAACCTTTTTCAGTATTTTGTAGCACTGTTTGTAATGTGTTTTAACATTAGCATTCTCACTGTTCCTAGAGGCAATATACAACTTCCTTTTATTAACGCATGATGTTCTAATGCCAATAGTTATCCAAGGCTTTTGTTCTTTTTGAGAAGCACGACACTTTTTCAAGGGGAAGCAACTTTCAAAGAAATTTAATACAATGTTACTAAAAATGTATTTTTCATCCATACCTTGAGCACTGTATACCTGTTCCCAGTTTGTGGTATTCAGGCACTTTCTAAAACAAGTAACTGACTCATCATTTATTACACACTGAAGTTTAAAGACATTACTCTTAGTGCTAGTTCCTATTGAAGTGTTGATGGTTAATAACTGGGCATCGTGATCTGAAAGTCCATTGATGGATGGCTTGATGTTATAACTGAATTTTGAGGTATCTAGGAAAACACTGTCTATAGCTGAGTGACTATTATTCATTATTCTAGTTGGAAAATTAACTACCTGAGTTAAATTGAGTGAACTGACTAATGATTCTAACATGACTGTACAGGGTAAGTTATTTAGAAAATCTACATTAAAATCACCACATACTACTATGTTGACTTCTTTTCTGCTTAAAAATCTTAATAAGAGTTCAAACTGGTTCATAAAAAGAGAAAAGTTTCCCGATGGTGCTCTATATACTGTTACTATTATGAAAATTTCATTATTGAATCTTAGCTGTGTAGCACAGGCTTCAAAATGTTGGTCAACACAATATTTGCTAATACTTATATCCTCAAAACTATAACCATTTCTAACATAAGTGACAACTCCTCCTTTCTCCAAGTTCGTTCTACAATAATGAGAAGCTAAATTAAAATCAGTTACATTTGACATACCTATTCCTGCAGTTATATGGTGTTCAGACAAGCATGAAATATCAATTCTACTGATATCATTTAATTCATTTATGTGGACTAGCAATTCATCCACTTTATTTGTTAACCCTCTGATATTCTGATGTAATAAATTAATCCCTACACAATTTTTAATTTTTGTATCTGGAAACTCATTATTGTTTAAACTAATTTCTTTTAAAACTCTCTGCCTAATACATGATCCTAATCTAAAAAAGGAGCTGCCCTAACACCATTAACAACAGGCTTAATAAAGAAAGGCTCTTCAGACTTTACAGTAAGCTTACATTCATAGTTTTTATTCAGACCTAGTTTGTCAGAAAATTCGTCCCTATATTCTTCAATTAGACATTACAGCGTCTCTTGTTGGTCTGACGGCAATAGTTTCATACTGTTTGGGTAATTAATAACCTTTCCTTCGCCTATCTCCCGACCGTCAATCAGACTATTATTCTCATTACTCTGCCTTCCCAAATTTACACAAATCTGTGGTAATAGTTCGTCACAAACTCTAGCTACACCAGCATTCTTATTTTCAACCTTCAAATGATCTACTTATTGTATCCCTTTCCAAACAGTCTTCTCAAAATTAACCTAGTATTCCCCACTGTTTAATTTAATCCGTAAGTTACCTTCCCCACAGTCTACCATAGCCAATCCATCCCTAAAATGCAATTAACTTTCAACTTAGGGACTACATACATGGGTATTTATACATTTACAGTCCCCATACACCCTTCCATCATTATTTCCTGCTTAATTCTCTTACTTCTAGAACCAGTAGCAGTAATAACTGTCATACTATTAACTGGTAACACTTCAATTTGATTGGTGCTCTAAATTTCATTAAATAAACCCTCAGCAAGGCAAGAAACCTGTGACCCAGTGTCAATAAGAGCATCTATTCATTTATTAAAAACATTAATTTGTACTATGGGTACTTTATCTAAAACTTCATCCTTATCCTCTACCTCTTCCAATAAATCTTCTCGGGGATTATTCATAAAAATGGTATTAACTCTACAGCAGTTGGTACCTGAACCCACATTCTTGTCCACCACTGCAGGGCCCAACACAGAGGCAGTCTTTAGTTTGCCTACCCCCCATGCTGCCTTTCCCTTTCCGATTGAGGGTTCTGTTCTCTCACTCCTCCTTTATCATTCCTCCTTGCATAATTATCACGTCCTCTTCCCCTGGATCTACCATCCCTTGCCCCATTACCCCTTCTAGGGGGACTCCTGCTGCCCCTCCTATGGTGTTGATGGTGGTAATGTTATTCATTGAATGACTCATGGGCACCCAAGTGTCTCAACAATTCAGAAACCCTATCTACATTGATTACATCCAAATTAGCAATTAAATTTCTTGTTTGCTGAGGTAGTCTAGCTCCTATCAAATCAATGATTTCTTCCTCCCCATAAGGATGGTCTAAGAACTTACACCGAATCCAACATCTATGAAAAAATCATGCTGAGTTTCTCTACCAGGTCTGTATGGCCTAACCGTCATCAACTCTCTCTTTTCCTGAATTTGTCTACTAGTTGACCAAAAATGTTTCAAAAAGTTTTTTTTAAACAGCTTATAGTCAGTCACTTCCCTAGTTTGCCTATCACCCCATGTCCTAGCATAAGACTTTAGATGTTTACACACAAGTGCAATTTTCTTACTGTTGGGTAACAAATTAAAATAGTCCGATCTTTCAAAATTATCTATAAATTCTATAGGGTGAAGTCTTCCACTGTCATCATAGAATTCAAACTCTTCCTTAATGTCAGCACTGATAATTGGATTACCTGCTAAGGGAACCCCATGACCTAGCTGAACCTGTAACCCAGTAACCCTTTTCTCTAACTGATTTACATTAAATTGGGTTGCCTCTAATCCCTCGGTAAGCTGTTCCTGATGATGTACCAAAGCATTAACATTTTGTTTCACCTCATGTCTCAGCTCAGTAGCTTTAATATCACTGGCTTGGAATAAACTGACATATTCCTCTCTCATCTTATCAAAATTTTCACTGACTTCCTTCACTGCTTTGTAAATCAAATTTTCACATTCAGCCTTATTCTGTTCACAAATTTTTGTAACCTTTTCAAATTTCTCCTGACACTCTACAACTGCTTGCTCCAGTTTCGAATTTAAATTACTAATATCCTTTTTAAATTGAGAACTAAAACCCTGAAATTGCTTACTGATTTTCTCATCAAAACAGTCAGCCAATTCAGAGAATTTGTCTCAAAATCCAATTCAGAAAACTTACTGTCAAATTTACTATCAATTTCGGAAAACTTACTATCAATTTTACCATTGATTTCAGCAAACTGAGAATTAATCTCAGAAAATTTGCTGTCAAATGTACCATTGATTTAAGAGAATTTGCTATCGAAACTTTTAAATTCAGAAAATTTAGCGTCAAATTTGGCTACAAAAGATTCTAGAAATGCTTGTAGATTCTGACTATCAGCCATTTTCAGTTATTAGCAAAATCAGTATGAAAACAAACTTGAAGAGACTTAAAATTTTGTTAACCTGCCACAAATGAACATGCCATAAACAAATATATGAATATTCAGTACTTACTGTTCGTCGTCAGTTTGGTATGATTTAAATACTTTCTTTCACCTTATTTTTCTCCACTTAGCACTTTTACACCACTAAACGCCACATTTTTACTGATTAAAACACTTAACCAAACTTTTCACACACAAAACACTGCACTGCTAGAAGACGTTGATTTTCTAATCGCCCAGTTTCTAAGAAAGCTGGTATCCTGAGGCCGAAGAAAATCCGCTAGCTGTCGGAAAATTATTGCCGATTCCAGATGTTGAAGGAAAATCTCCGATGATTGCTGTGTTTAGCCACTCGTACCCAGTTACAAGTTGTCGCTGAATAATTCACTCATCGAAATCCTCCAACTCGTGCAGCCTTTATAACCTCTTTTAAATGTTGCGTTGTAGTCCGTTGATAACTCGTCACAATTTGCTGCAGATTCTATTAGAAAATTAACATCTCACAGATGATTAATGATTTCTTGTCGCTGTCACCGGTCACCGTGTCAGGTTCTTCATGGTTTAATTAATCCAGCAATTAAGTAGTCCACAAGGTATTTCAGCTTAAACTTTCTTTTATTTTCAAAACAACATCAACGATATTGTTCACATGTATAGATACAATCCAGAGATACTACTAACGCAGTCCTTGGCAGTTTCAAAGTGAATCTGTATAAACTAACTAACTGTCCTTCTGCTGATTTCTTTATATGGGCTCTATCAAAATTTCCCGAACACTTCAAAAACTTCCACGAGATATTTCTCGAACATTAAAAATTACTCAAACAATTAAACATATTAAAAACAATCAGAAATAGTACTTAATCATTTAACATCATTACAAAACGGTCAGAAATGGAAATTAAAGATACTTAAACACAAAATTATTTACAGAAATCATTTTAAACTGTAGAAAATTGTCCTGTAGACATCGTAACTTGCATAAATACTTGGAATTACAAATATTTAAGCAATTCTCTTTCACAATTCGGTTCTTAAACATATTAAATTACCTTTAAATAATTTCTTCAGATTAAATAAGTCTGTATACACTGATTTACAGTTAATTAAAAAACAAACCTACAGAATTATATTCAAGCAAACTTTAGCTCACTGCAAATACTTCATTAAATACAATTCTATTTTTAGTTCAGGTATGAGGGCTGTTACAGGTTGATAACCCCCCAGCTTCTGAAATTGACAGTAAGGGGAAGGTTTGTTCATTTGCTAACACCTTTGTTGTAATGCATAGTGTGGAAGGATCTTT
The DNA here is from genome assembly GCA_031002005.1 of Vandiemenella viatica. Taxonomy (NCBI): domain Eukaryota; kingdom Metazoa; phylum Arthropoda; class Insecta; order Orthoptera; family Morabidae; genus Vandiemenella; species Vandiemenella viatica. The sequence goes on along the minus strand of JARYHS010013630.1, from coordinate 252,776,613 downwards.
TGAAAAAGTTTATCCATTTTACATCAAAAATGGTTTAGAGGGTCTTGTGAGGATCCTGAAGTCATAAAGTAGCTGAGGAATGGGACGTTGCTGCTGGAAATATCCACCAGTAAGCAGGCTACCCTACTCCTTCACTGTGTGATGCTCAGTGAGTTTGCTGTTACTTGCAATCTTCACAAATCCCTGAACTGTATTAAAGGCATAGTCACCTGCTGTGACATAATAGACATAGGGACTGAGGAACTCATTAAGGAGTGGGAACATTGGTCGAGGTACATCAGATAACACTAAGGGTGAATGGCAGTATTGTAAAGACTGCCTCCTTCGTCCTTATGTTTGACACTCCAGTATTGCCAAAGAACATAAAAGCAGGTTACATTAACCTGAAAGTCCACCTGTAAGTTCCACACCCAATGCTCTGTTTCCAGTTTCAGACATGAGAGAGCATCGTGCAAGTGAAATGTCACCTGTGGTAAGTGTGGCAAGGGCGCATATGAGCCGGGTGTTAGTTGTACGCAGTGTTACAGGTTGCATCCTGCCTGGAGCAGGGAGATTCAAGTGTATCTTGAAGAGCACAAGATATAGAAGTTGAAGACCAAAAAGTGATTACCATATGGTGAAGCGAAATAAAAGGTTAAATTGCTTTCCACTCCTGTTTTCGTAACTAGGTTTGCTTAGATGGCTTCACTGCTGTTAGGAAAAAGAGTGTCGATACCCACATGTACATTGCAGGCATGAGCACAAGTACAAGGTGCTCATGTCATTGCAAATGCGGTATGAAAGCCGCTATGATCATAACATCTAAGACTGCGGAAGTCAGTAGCAACACGTCTATGACCTCGACCACTCCAGTAGTAGTCACAAAAAGTTCCACCAGCAGCAGCAGTCTAAGTAATTGCTCCTCCAATCCACCACATGCAGTGACAGGGGGAACAACAATATCTGTTCCAGCTCTAATGGAGGTGATCAGAAGGTCTGGGGCCTGAAGTTTAGGTAGACGAATCTGATTCAGTTGTGAAATCCTCCTCTTCATCCCCTCTTAGACTACCTAGTAGCAGGGAGAAGAAGGGAAAGAGGCTGAGGAAGAAAAAGATCAGGCAGGTGTTTGATGAGTTCACTGAGTCAGAGCTGTCTGTCTCTTCGGAACCAGAAGAAACTGAAATGGATGAGACTGGTGCCTTTCCTCAGCAGACAGTAAGCGAAGATCCACGCGAACTGGGGCAAGTGAGGATCAGCAGGTAGTATGGTCTCATACTTCAATGGAACATTAATGGTTGTAAGACTCACAAAGAGGAGTTAAAATTCTTAGCAAGGTCTAATCCTTTGACACTCTGTATCCAAGAGATGCATTTCAAATCAAGAGGATGTTACATGTACCGAAAGGACGATACTGAGGGTGATCGAGCAAAGGGGGGAGTGGCTGTGTTTGTCCGAAACACTGTCCACTCCGAACCTGTAGTTCTCACCTTTCCCTTGCAATAAGTAGCAGTTAAAATATGTGTACTGGTGCAACTGACTGTATGCTCTTTACATCTACTGCTAGGGTCACCAGTTGATTTTGGTCAACTGGCTGATATGATAAGGCAAATTTCTTGACATTTCCTGCTACTGGGAGACTTTAATGCACACAACGAATAGTGAGTTTTAATGACCGGTTGCCCCAGAGGTTGGGAAATTTGTAGATTGCTGGAGTGAGAGGAGGTATGCATCCTTAATACTGGCCAAATGACACACTTCAGTACTGCTACTGGCCCAACCTCTGCTATTAATCTTTAATTTTTGCTTTTCTTCAATTGTGGACTATGTGCATTGGGAGGTGGATTGTGACCTTCATGGAAGCAATCATTTCCCAAAATGGTTACACATAGAGTTTGAATGTGGAGAAAGAACTAAGCAAGAAAAATGCAATATCAGCAGAGCTGATTGATTGAATGGCCTTAGAGCTGCCATTCTCGAACAGTCTACATCTACATCCGTACTCCGCAATTCACAAATACTGTGGGTGGCAGAGGGGGCTAAGCACCAATCCTAATTCAGTGCATTCCAATCCTGAACAGAAAGAGGAAAGAAAGAATACATAAGTGTATCAGTATGGCATCTTATTTCTCGAATCTTATCCCTCCTGTCATTGCGACCGAAATAGGTTGTCGGAAGAAATATTTTGGTGCACTCGTAAATTAAAGATTTTCACATATTCTCCAACAAATTCAAACGAAAACGATATCGTCTGTCCCGCCAAACAATCCTAGTCCAACCCATGCATCAGCTCTGTGACACTTATGTAAGGACTGTAAGTAGCAGTCACGAACCGAGTGACTCCCCTCTGTACTTTCTCTAACGTGTCAATCAATCCCTTGTGATTCCACAACAGTATTCCAAATGCGGACACACTAGTGTTTTGTATGCTCTTTCCTTTGTATGAGCATTACAACTTCTGAAAATGTGACCTATAAATCGTAGTTTAGAATTAGCTTTGTCTATGACGGAAGTTATGCGCAAGTCCCATTTCATGTTGCTTTGTACTGTTATGACTATATACTTCAGGGAATCCACCCTGCCAACAGCTGAATTGCTAAATTTTTATTTTCGAGTAAACAGGGTCTTTTTATTACTTATTTGCATTGCTTTGCACTTTTTACAGTTAAGTGTAAGCTGCCATTAATGGCACCATTCCGAAATAGCATCCAGATTGCGCTGAATTTGTAAGCAATCGTCAGAGCACCTCACTTCCCTATAAATTAGTGCATCATCAGCAAACAATCGCATCCTGCAATTTACATTGTCACCAAGATCGTTTATAAACATTAAGAAAAGAAGTGGTCCCATTACACTTCCTTGAGGAACGCCCGAAGTAACATCTAGCTTAGAAGAGGCTTCCCCATCAACAACGACATAATGTGATGGGCCAGTTAGAAAATCATGTATCCATCTGCAAATCTGATCAGATATACCGTCCGCTTGAATCTTCGCTAAAAGTCAGTTGTGTGGTACAGAGTCAAAAGCTTTTTTAAAATCCAAGAAAATAACATCAACCTGTGTTCCAGTATCAATAACCTTAATCATGTCATACAAAAATAGTGCCAGTTGCATTTCACACGATTGGTTCTTCCGAAATCTGTGTTGGTTTGCTGTAAGTAACTCATTTTCATCTAGAAACTTCATAATGTTGGAGCATATGACATGCTCCAGAATTCTACTGCAAACAGATGTTAGAGATATGGGTTGATAATTCCTAGGATCTCTCTGATCTCACTTAAAAAGGGGAGTCACCTTCCAGTCAGAAGGTAGTTTCCTTTCTTCTAAAGACTTACAAAATAAATCTGACAGAAATGGTTCTATTTCTTCATTGTATTCCGAAAATACCCTTACTAGAATACCATTGGGACCCGGCACTTTCTCCCACTTCAGGAGCTTTAATTGCTTTATGATACCTACAGTATCGATTTGTACTGGATCCATCTCACATTCTACACACCGTGGAAAAGTGGGAATGTTTTCCATATTTTTGTCAGTGAAACAATTTTTAAATCCGGTGTTAAATACAGTAGCCTTGTCGTGGCTGTCATCAACTTCCCGACCGTCTTGTAGTAGAACTGGCATATTGTTGTGTAACGTTTTTTTACATATGACCAAAATTTCTTTGGGTTTTTGTTGAGGCTCTTGGAAAGTGAGTTGTATCGAAAGTCATTAAAGGCCTCGTGCATTGCATTCTTAACATATCCGCTTGTCTAAGCTAATTTTTCTAAATCACTCCTATACATCATCCTACTTGAGCGTGCATGTATCTTCCTTTGCTTTTTAAGTAAGCTTTTAACTACACTTGTATACCACGGGGGATCGTCCCCATCCCCGATTGTCCTTTTCGGTATATGTAAGTCCATACCTACCCTGAGTGTATGCATGAATCGAAGCCACATCTCTTCAACCGAGCCTCTTCCTTCTATAAAGGTAATGTAATTCTCCCTCAAAAACGTTCTTAAACACTCCTTTCGAACTTGTAAATGACCCTTTCTTTTTACTTTTTGCACGCGGCTGTTAATTTTACTATGGCAATTACAGCTTTATGAGCACTTATTCCCGTGGTGGTAGAAATGTTCGTGAATAATTCAGGCCTATTCGTAACGAGAATCTCTAAAAAAAAATTCATTATCGTTGTGGCACCGCGTTGGTTCAGTGACGAGCTGCTCAAGATTAAGATCTGAGAAATGGTCAAGAATAATTGCACAGGATGTTTTATGCCTGCCACCAGTAACGTGGACGTAATTAGTCCAGTTGGTATACGGAAAGTTGAAGTCACCTCCTAGTATTATTGCATGATCTGGAAATTGACTAGCTATACATTTGTTCTTAAGGCCTCAGCAATAGCTACATCTGCATCTGGTGGATGATAGAAAGACCCTATTACAAGTTTTGTCCTAGCTACATATATTCTAATCCATAGGATTTCACAGACCGTATCGATATTTATTTCATTACACGACAGGTGTTTACTAACAGCTATAAATACACCACCTCCATTAGAATGAAACCTATCCTTACAGAAAACATTCATGCTATTGTTAAAAGTTTCTGCTTAACGTATATCCAGTTTTAACCAGCTTTAAGTACCTAAGTACAAAATCTGCTTCTGTTCTACTAATAATGCTTTCAAGCTCAGGCTGCTTGTTACAAACACTTCTGCAGTTAATAACGAGTAATTTTAACGGTCAAGATTGATTTACACTACTCCTACCATATGGTGCCAAATTTAATTGGGCTGCCCGTAACTGTAATCCCAATTTCAGGTCTTCCTCCAATGCATTCCACATGGCCCATGCCACCTGTGTAACCGATTTACGTGTGTAGTGCACACCTGATCTATCCAAGGGAACACTAGACTGCTCGACCCCAGGGCGAAGATCTAGGAATCTGTAGTCATGATTATCACAGAAACGCCACAGTCTCTGGTTTGGACCCTCGACTCGGCTCTGAACCAGAGGTCCAGTCGGTTCTATCAACAGTGCTGCAGATAGTTAACTCAGCCGAAATCTTTCGGTCATCAACCACAGAGCACACACTTTGAGCAAGCCGCCGGAAGGAAGAGAGGATACCCTCCATCCCAAGGTGGCAAACATCATTGGTGCCAACATGAGCTACAATCTGCAGCTGACTACACCTTGTCCGTTCAATGCCATCCGGGATGGTCTGTTCCATATCTTGGATTAGACCTCCCAGAATGCACAATGAATGGACATTGGACTTCATCCATTACCTATTCACCATGGAGACTTCAGGATAGGTATAAATAAATAGCAAGACATTTTTACCAAAAAACTGAGGAGAGCGACAACCACCTTATTCACTCTCTAGCACAGTATGACATACACGAGGGTCCAAATAGAAGACCACTCCAGCTGATGGCAGAAGAAAACTAGTGAGAAAACCACAAATACAGTGCGAAACAAATGCACTTACACTGTTAAATTAAATTAAATAAAAAAAAAGATAAATAAAAAAAATAAAAAAGGCTCAACAGAAATGAAAAAATATAACAGTAAAACAAGCACTCACACGGAAACAGCAAATAGAAGAAGGCAATGCCAAGACGGCAAGTACTTCTGACAAGAATCCCTTAACATAAGGGCTATGGGAGATTGATAGAGCCTCTAGTATGTCCATAAGGGGCTCAATGAAACTCCTAACATTGAAGTTACCCATTACCAGAATCCCCTTCTGTGGTCGCTCAGACCTAGCAGGTAGGGGGGCTGGCAACTCACAGAATGATGATTGTGGAACTGATTCAGACCCAGACAACACTTAAAACCTATTGGACAGCGGAACAGCTTACCCTCCTGGGATTCATACTAGTACGACTGCCTCCGCATGCAGCGTCGATGTCTGGAAACCACACACCAGACACCGTTAGGTGACTGCCACACAGATTCTAAAGTCTCAGCCGGGACTGCAGGCACGATGGTTGGTAGGGGAGAACCTGTGAGAGCACTAGCTTTATCAGGGTCACCCATATCACATCTACTGCAATTGCCTATGGCAGCTTCCAGCCATGTAACTTTTGTTAGCAAAGCTGCAAGCTGAGCGCGAAGATCAGCCACCTCACCCCGTGTCTGCACACAGCAATCACAGTCCCTACACATATTAATTTCAAAACAAAAACCATGGAATGGACGAAAGATGAACTAACCAAGTGATCCAAATAAACTGTTCACTACTTACCAACAACCACTAGTCACTACTTACTAACAACCACTAGTCACTACTTAAATAAACTCTAACCATTGAGATAAATTTAGACCAGACAGTGGATACTGCACTAAGTAGTCAATAGAAGGTACTGATAAACAGTGTTAGCCAACCACTGTAATAAATAAAAGATGAATCAGCTCTATATACCTTTGTATATTAAAAAAAACATAATAATTTAAGGTGATCATGATTACAGCACACTGCTGCTATTCAACTAACACAAATAAAGTGAAAGCTATCACAACACTTTAAATTAAGTAAACAGATGGCGGCACTCAACACGACAGTTGCTGGAGACCAACTAGCTGCTCCTCTGCGACGACAGAAAATATTCATAGATGAAATCTAACTACAACACTTTAGATTAAATACACAGAAATGGTGGCACTTGACTTGATTGTTGCTGGAGATCAACTAGCTCAGTGCCAGAACATTGGAGTGAAGGTGAAACATCTTACACAAGTGATTCACTGGGTGGCTTATATTTTACCTTTGTGGAATGGTGAATGTCGTTCCACTATAAAAGGTCGCAGGCAGGCCTTGCATTGGTTTAATTTGCACCCAATACCTGGCAACCTTGCAGCGTTCAAAATTGCAAAGTTAAGGTACGTCGTGTTATTGAGGAGAGTAAAATAAGGTCATGGAAGAACTTTGTGAGCATCATTAACCACTCCACACTGTCGTCATAGGTATGGGAGTCTATGTGCCATATATCTGGGAGGTACTCTCGATCACCAGTATCTGGATTATTTAATCAGGGATGCGTAGTCACTGATGAGCAAAGCATAGTGCAGTTGATGGCAGAGTACTTCGCTGCTATCACTTCGTCTGCTGGATTGGAACCTGGGGTCCAGCAATGAAGAATTTCTACCAAAAGGCAAATGTTTAGCTTCAATTCATCAAATTTACGATATCATTCGTATGGTAGGTCCTGATGTGTATACATCTTCTCCCTGCCACATGTCTGGCATCTTGCTTGACTTGACGTATTGTGAAATGTGTTTGTGTTTTTATCTTTCCTTGTGTTTTTATCTTTCCTTGTGTTTTTATCTTTCCTTGTGTTTTTATCTTTCCTTGTGTTTTTATCTTTCCTTGTGTTTTTCTTGCCCCCCTGTCTTCATCTGTGGTAAGTGATGGTTTATTTTTCCCTATCCCATCTTATTTATATTAAGCTTTTGTAATTTGTTTAGAATTGTGGCACTTTTCTGTTGATATATGTTTATTATTATCTCAAAATTGTGCTTGTTTTCTAATGTTTTATATGATTATTTTCAATAGGCATTTTCAGATCCATCAGACCTAGTGGCCCGACGTATGGGCTTCATTCCATTGCCATTAGGCGTGGTGATGGTCCGAGTGCTTGGACATGCTTTGCACATTGAAGGTCCAGCTGCTGTCATTCTCTTGTTGTTATCATATATGTGTCTTGCAACATTCCGTGTTCTGAACAGCATTATAATGCTGGGAAAAGCCTGTGGATTGATTACACAACATCAGCAAGAGAAAGTTATGATTCCAGTACCATTACCAACAGTTAGCCGTGCTACAAGTCCAATAAATGGAAGGTAAGCTTCTAAATCAGTGGTTCTGAATGAGTCTGTACCACCCCCTGTTGGGTGTTGAAGAAATGATAGGTGGTAGTTTAAGTCCAAGGCAAATTTAAGAGGCATGGAGAACCAGCAACCGCCCTTCTGGGCAGTACTCGCAAGAACGAACTGCACATGCAAAAAATTGGATTTTTATACTAACAACCTGTAGTTGTCTCTGAACTAGCAAACTGTTAAGTGTGTTGTGTTTGTATGCTTTTGTGCCTTTGCATAGAAAGGAAGCCTGCATGGCCATTATAGATTAATACAATAGATTGTGGACCCAGAGACTGGAAATTGGTGACTGTGACTGGTTAGGCTTAGCTTCAGACTTTATACTACAGGCTGCCTTTGCTACACTCATTGGTGGATGGGAAGGGTAAGATCTAGCCCTGAATTGATGTGCCTTGCTAATGTTTAGGAGCAAGAAGGATCAGCGTTGATCCACTACCCTGAATGGTGATAGGAAGATTAATAGATAGGTTGGCTGATAACATACCTTCTTGAAAAGGGTGCGACATCTAAGGAGGTTATAGCGTGGAGCTGGAACTTGCTGATGATATATATATGACATGAAACACTGCATTGGCTATAAGACTTTATTTGCAATGCCTTTGCATAGGAAGGCTACCAGCATGGGAATTATAGATTAATACAATAAACAATTGAAATGGGGTGTACCCCTTCTAATTAAAAGGTTATAATTTTAATCATTTTCCTTATTACTTGCTTTGTATCTCATTATTGAGCAATTTATAGATGGAAGAGGTCTTTAACATTAATATTAAAGGCACAGATAAATCTAAAAGGATTTAGTATAGAAAAACACATGACCAACAGATGGTAGGATTGTTTGCCATATGCTTATCATTCAACTTTAAAATACCAATTCCTATCAATTGATTGGAATTGGCTTAACCCAACAACATTACAAAATATACATGAAAAAAGTATAATCGCAGACACATAACAGAATTTCTCACACTTAATATTCCTTTTAAAATTGCAACATTTATTTTCATTTTAAATTTCATAATGACAACAAGTGACTTGGCTCAGTTTGGTAGAGATTCTTAGTCTTGTGGGTCTGGGACTCAAGGCACCATTTGGTTTCATGAGAGTGCCATACAAGTGCAAACAGTTTAAAATCAAATACAACCTGTTACTTTACCGTGGTAGTGGTTGCAGACACTAGCAGAAACAGCAGTATGTTCTAGGGCACAGCTTTGTCTGAAAGAATGTATGATTCCAGCCACTGCTTGCTAAAGCTAAGTCCCTTTTCACTTAGAGATTTTAAGAACTGGTTGTTTTTCAAGCTGCCAGTTCATGTCCAATCTGTCACCTCCACTGATTCAGCTACAAAGATCTCATATTTTGTCACTTCTTGACAGTCCTGGTGTTTCTCCCCTCTACCTTGTAGAGTTGGGTGCCTGGGAGGGAGGTAAGGGCGAAAACCTTTTACTTCTTTTTATAATTCAAAGAAAACCCTAGGCTGCTAATTTATTGGGTACTCATACTGGCGTACAGGTGAGACTTATTTATTTTTAACATTAACATATTGAAACATTAAAAGAACTAAGCAAAGCCTCTTCTTAGAATTGCCAACATATTAACAAACAAACAAAGCATTAAAACACCACCACATTTCCAATTGATCTTGAAGCAAATTCACAATATTAATTGGCAAACAAGAAAGCTTCACACTTGGTTTTTAAATGAAAGTTCCCTTCACAACAATCGGGAATCTTAAATCAAATACAGTATTAACATTGACTGTATCCGATCTCAAATGCCGGGCGCCAGGATAATTTAAATTATCCACCAAGTGTGGCTTTAAGAAAATCTGTCCCAGCTAGCTCAATATTTGGGGGTGCAAGAACTCCTAATCATTCAGAGGTCATTACAAGGCTGTACCCAATGACTGAATGAAAGTACCACACTGCACTGTAGAAATATTACCGTGGCGGCGATATGTTGCCCTCGACGGCGGAATTATTATAGCCCCTTGGCTATAGCGGAGAGTGCACCACGTCCTTCAGTCAGCGTACTGAATGAGTGCACAGCGACCTCACTGTACAGGACGCTTGTATCTATCCTCAGGTTCGATGCCAAGACGGAGCGATCTCCAACCTCGGAAGATCCGCTCCTTCCAGTCTGAAGACTCGGCGTCAAGTGCTCACCAGCATCCGCAGGAAAAGCCTCCCCCCGTCGCTTGTGGTTCACATAGAGCAAAAATTCACTGGCATTACAAAATGCAGAGGATAGTCTGTCGATGATTGGTTCTGCTGTTTTGTTTGCTCCTCCTACTGGCTGTGACGATAGGCGAACATTGTCTTTTGGAGATTCGTGCCAACTCGGCTAGCCTCGGACTTATTCGTTAACTGTGACCTCCAAACTGCCCGTTCGGGGACCTGGGCTTGATGACACGAGCATTCACCCCGCTGTATTTTCCTGGAGCTAAGGGATCATACGCTTGACCAACTCCGTTAGAAAGGGTGGCTGCTGCATTGTTCGATCGCCGCCTGCCTGGCGTGTAAAGTGACTGCTACCTGCCTTTGGGTGGTCCCCCAGACAATGGCTGGCAAAACCTTCCCAGAGTTATTCCTGTGATTATTCTTTTTATATGTTAAATATAAAAATGTACGGAATGACCCATTTTGGTCATTCTGTTACAACCTTTGTCTTACATCTCTTTCCAGTATCCGCAGATCAAGGGGTCCCTTAGTTTAGCATATTTCCTGATTGGCTCCATCATGAAAAGAAAATTATAAACAAATGGCAACATTTTAAAACAATTTTTCTCTTGGCTAACTCTCACACACTCTCCCAGGTGTTCTGAGGTTCACAGTTCAGGGCAATGTGGCCTGTCCCCAGCACAGCCACAGGCCTTACCATAAAATGGGCTACATTACTCTAGAATGCCTTATTTAATGATGAGCTTAGTCCTAGGTCTGGAATGGATCTAGAAACATTGAATAATGCCTTTTTTCAGGGATCTGTTTTAAGTCAGTATTAATGCAAGAAACTATGAATAAATTCACTTGGTGTGAGCACTGGACAAGTAAGTGTTGCAAGTGGAAATTTACTGCAATATAGTTTTATTTTATTCATATCTTGTGTTGCTATATGTGCTTCAGTTGTGAAATATGATAAAGATATAGGCACATAGTTGCTGTATTAACTGAAGGTACAATATGGTAATGAACGAGTCTACATAATAAACTTTTCCACATTACACTGTTGTAGTGAATTCCACCTTATTTTGTCTTGTCTTTAGATATTATTTTTTGTTGTTTATTTTTGAATTTATATATATTTTTTGTATTATATAAATTGGTATATTGTCTCTTTCCATGTGTTTATCCCACATAGTGACCTGCACTTTCATCTGTACAAAATACAGGTTGTTCAGCAGTTGAAACTTCAAAATGCGTTCTATGGACTTAATTCAAGTACAGGTCTTGGATACTTCTTTAAATTTTGAACTATTTGAGAGTCTAAATAAACAGCATCTGTGTTATTGGGAATCACAAAATTCATTCCAAATACAAGGAAAGCCAATGGTGATAAGACCTTTGTTAAATATTTGGAAGGATTTGTAGCTTATTTGTCTATACCTTGGTTTCACATTAAAGAAATGAGATATCAAGTATGAGCTTGTAAAATGGCACGGCTGTGGTTTTGTTTTACCAATAGTTGGAAATATTCTTCCAGTACCTGTGTCATAGTGTCTCATTTATATGGCATTCTCAAGTACCCATTCCTATCCACTATCTTTCTATAACCATTTACCGTGCATCACAGAACATAAAAATAATCATCAATGTCATGTTATCTTGGTTTTCCGGGTGGAACTGCATCAATTTATTGAAACCTAACGTTTCAGCCATTATTCTATGGCCTTCTTCAGAGGACTACGTAGTCCAACCAGAAAACTGAGAAATAACATGGACAATGATTGCAATAGTCTACACAATCATCACTGTCATGTTTGTTGTTATTATCTTTGTTTTTAATTGCAATTAACTTTTTTGTCTGAATATCTCTGTCATAAATCTCAGCATTGTCATTGTGATTGAAGTTCTTTTTTCTTCATGTCTAATTATTTAAAGTTGACAAGTGTCTGAACACCTCTTCTTTTTGTTACTGTGCTGGAAACAAGTAAACATTTTCCCCATTGGTGAAGAGCCTTGCTGACAAAGTTTATTAATATCTTCATGCACTGCATTTTGCTGCTATCACATTGTCTTATATGGTAATTGATGGATTCTTTCTCTGTTTATGATATGAATGTGTTATCAGGGCTCCTTTTCTTCCTTTGTGGCAACAATTTACAATTTTTTTTTTTGGAAAATCACTTAAAACATAACTCATAAATACCCCATTTAGAAATATTCCACGTTATTTGTGTGTATACTGGATTTTCCTCCTCTCTTTACCCCTGTATCAGTTCTGGCCATCCATGGGATGTCTGGTGTGTATGAGAGTGTCAGGATATGGGCTTTAGTCTAAATAGAACAAGATTTGTTAGAAGTGGAGCATTTGTGCTATTGGCAGAATGTTGTGTTGCCATCTGTTTGCTAAACATGTAATTCTGTTGGTGTGTGGTGATAATGTGGCAAGAAGTTTTTACAGAAATTTCTGAAAGTTCTATTTCAGTATATTCAATCAATAGTAAAATCTTGAATAATTATTCTGTTGTTATGTCAAATGCCATTTTTTCTATACTTCCATGATTTACTTTTTCCTGTTTAGGGTAAGGTTTTGGTAACATTCTTACTGTTGTCAGTTTTATTTGTTTGCGATCATAGTAATAATGGGAAATTCTAAAGCTGATTTCTTAAGCTCATGTACTGCTTGCCCAATTATGTTTTGTCCCCACACACTACAGTTCACACTCAGTTGTGTGATTGCATGCATCAGAGCTGTGCAATGATTCCTGGCATTTGTTTAGCTATTCAATGGGATAAATTTATTTTTTTATATTTATACATGCTTTTATATCTCTTTCTGCCATATTTCCTTTAACTGAGTGCCTGTTACATTTAAAGAACCAATGAATAAAACTTGTTAATTTCATTAAAAAATGAGATTATGATGTATTCTGATTGCTGTTAATGAATACTATGTGCTGTCCAATTTTCTTTGCAAAAATACGTTTAGCTAAGAAGAAATTTTCATTTAAAAATTTATATAAGTGGGAAGTATTGATTTCAAATCAGTTAACTGTTTAATAATGACTTAACACATTTTATTCATTGAATCATCATTTGTTATAACACCACTTTCACTGTTAGGGTGATTTTGAGTTTCCATTCAAGTTAGTAAGTGTACAAGTCTGATTTCAGTGACATACTGGTCTGAAAATTAGTGGATGTGTCATGAAGCTATTGCACAGTGGTTTACTTTTGTACAAAGAGTTACACAATCATAAGAACTGGATCTAACATGTTCTTGATCTGAATGAAAGTACTAAAATACTTTTTTGAGCAGGTTGATTTAGGAAAAATCTGAAATACTGTATAAATATTAATGTTAGTTCTTTTAAATGAGCTGTTTTGCTCATTCACAGACTTTTTACTATCCTATTTTATCTCCATAAAACTGATTGGACATTCAGAATTTTTAAATATTTTAAGATATTTCTTGAAGTTTGCTTTTAGAATTACTTCTTTCATATTTCAATTGATTATTGGTTTGGAATTACCTTATTAACAACTCAAGTGATCTCTTATTACATAGAAAACGTAATTGTTAAATATCCTTTACAGTTCTAATATACAGAAGCTTACTAGTTGAAACATTGATTACCTTGTGGATTGTGTAGGTTTTCCAGGAATAGAAGTTGATTGATTAAGACTGAAAAAAAAAACTTTTTTTTTTTTTTACAGACCACATGTAGCCCGCCAGTTACTGCCAGAATGTTGTTCCTCAAGTCCTGCTCGCCAGTCTTTGCAGCGATCAGTGACATTGGATGCAATGCCATTGGCTACATCGGCATGTAATACAGCATCAGAACCGCCAATTCCTCTTGCCACTGACCGTGGCCTAGGTCCTGCTGCAATATTCTCTAATAGTGCAGTCAGCATTAATAATGTATGTCTCAACGAGGAACTGCTAAAGCACGAACAAACTGCAGGGACACCTCTTGCAAGCATTTCAGAACATGAGGTCCTTACTAGGAGCGTTCCAAACATACAGGCAAATTTGAACTGCCATGCCTCTAAGGATTCTATTGAGAGAGAAGACATGATAACTCAGAAGACTGATGATTTTTCAAAAAAGAGAGCAGAATCAGAACCTTCTTTACCACTGTTGGTTGAATCTGAAAGGACGACATCATCATAATTGTTGAAGCACTTCATAATAATTTTATACCAAATTCTTTCCAATGTTTGAAAATTGGTGCCATTGTTATTTATGAGAACGTTGATTGTGTTGAAGTGATTGTATTGGAGTGAGTCAGTTTTAATAATAGAATTTCTATACTCACTACAGGTTTAATTTATTTTTATCTTGTCTTAAACTTTGTGATGTTAGAGTATTTCTGTGATTTCAACCTAAGAATTTTATTCATTTTTATCGATTGAGAGAAGGTTGAAGATTTTAAAAAGAGAAATATTGGTAGTGTATAAACAGTGTCTTGATGAGGGATAAGGTTAAATTTATTGATTCTTAAATGGCATTAGATTTTGTATCATTCTTTCCTCCTTGCATAAACTTTAACCATTTTATGGTTTATTAAAGTTAATTGTTACTGATGTTTTGTCTGTATATACTGGTGTTTTGACTGTATTACCTCTGGTTGTGAGCTTTTGAATAACTGTTCTCTAACTTGCTGTTTATTATATCACTGGCTAAATTTTAATGACAATTATTACAATGAAAATGCTGTAAGGCAATAAAAATAAGGAATGATTGGTAAACTAAACCCATCACTCACCTAAGATGAAGGCAGGAGGGCATAGTTACTGGCCTCTTCCTCATTGACTTTCTGGCAGTCATCCATTGTTGCACTTCTGTAAAAATTCTGTTTCACTGCTGATGAGCTATACAGATGCTGTTCTGAAGCCCCATACTGAGCTATACAATGATGATAACATACATTGACCCAAGAGCAAGCCATAGTTGGAGAGTGTTTCTGTGTCTTCCTGGCTATTGGTGCACAAAGATTGGCAGCGAATGCTTGCCTTTTTCCTCTAACAAACTGTGGATGGAGTTACCACCTATAACTACTGGCTCTGAGGTTCTCTGATGTACCACCTTTACCTTATGGGCTTTTGGGCACAATAACCAGAAACATTAGCCTACACCTTTCTACCAAATATAAGACTTTGCTTTCATTTCTTGTCTGACTACCACCTAGTTGTAGGCATCAGCCACATTGACAGCTGAAACCATGTGACGTCAGAGCCTCACCTGACTTGGTCCATAAAAGGCCGCTACGTCGTATCTGTCTCCTAAGTTACTTTCCAAAATATCTATACTTTTTCATTATATAATAGGTTTGTTCCCTCTTGAGATATACCAAAATACAATTACCAATTTGTACTTAAATCTACACCTTGGACGTCTTTACTTGTGTTGTCTTTATTGCATCTTTTAAGTTCCTAATTAATGTTAAATCTTGGAGATCGTAATTTAGTTCTTCGATGATCATGTTAAATCTCATATATCATAATTTAATTCTTGGGTGAACATGTTAAATCTCAGAGTTCCTAATTTAATTCTCCTTTCACTTAATACCTTTGTATTACAACACATGAGATTTGACACATGACTGAAGCCAGAGATGAGGTGTGAAGGGCAGGGGATGGCAATGTTGGAGATAGAAGAAGATAATCAGTAATTATTGGAAAGTAAAATTTTTGGGAAGTGTGCGCAAAGTAGCAAAATAAAATTAAATGAAAAATAAACTTATGAAATACACACATACACTGTGTAATGATTCTAATGAATCATGTGTGATAATGAACAATAATATGTGTTTTTGTATTGTATTTGTGAATTTGATAAACAGTTTCACTAGCGCTAAGTGGTGCTGCAAGAAAGAGTGGAACTGGACATGCTGGTGGATTGCTGTCGAGTGTTGTCTCTGCAAACACCTTGCTGGACAGTTCCCCAGGTGATGCTGTATCAGGTTCTAAAGGATAGACAGCTGAGATTAGACCTGTGCCACCTTATGAGAAAAATGGCTAAATACATAAGGGGACAGAGTTTTCTAAAAGCTAAAGAGTTCTTGGAATTTGGCATTCATGGTGGCTCCTAGAAAACTGAATGAATGGGCAGTGTGGGGACTGGAAGAGAGCTTGGGCAGAGATGGTCATGAGAGGTGAATAAATGAGAGGTGAAGATCATTTCATGCTTCTGGTTCTGACACTGGGTACTAGATGTTCTTTGGCCCTCCTTTTCTCATTGAAAGGACTGGCTGATGAAGATAGCAGAAGTGACAAGTCACACAGAGATCAGTCTGGTGTCTGTCCTGAGATGCTTTGATCAGTCACAGATGAACTCTGCCAGGGACGAGTGAATCGTGAACTGGAATGGCTTCTTACATCTGACATTGGTTTTGACATGGGTGTTGTATGTGTTTATTTATTTATTGATTGGTTGGATTATACTAAGCAGGGTATATACCTCAATAGCAGAGGGAAAGGAACTCTTTCAGATTTAATAGCCAGAGTAGTACCACCACCTCACACAAAAGAATTCCTATTTATGGAGTTATGACAGGCAATGCTAATATTACCTGACTCAGTATTTTGCAGTAGCGCTTATAATGAGCTTTAATATTAGCATTGCCTGTTCCTAATATTAAAGCTCATTATAAGCGCTACTGCAAAATACTGAGTCAGGTTATTAAAGAATCTAAAACTATGTACTACAAACATAAGATTTACGAATCTGGAAATAAAATTAAGAAAATATGGGATATTAGTTGTTACCTGCCAACTTTGTACACACGGACTTTGAATTTCATTGCTAGAAGTGGATAAAAAATAGTTACATAAGATTCCTCTCAAACAACACCAAGTCGGCATAATATGAGAGGAAAGTCTACTGTCGAACCTGTTTCATGAAGAGAATCTATTTCCAACATGTTTAAAAATAGAAAAAAATGTGGTCTTCTCTTCTATCATCAGCATCAGATTCTTGGGTTCTAAAAATTTTAGCTGCTCATGCTATCATAGAGCTTCACCTTAGGTCTGGTTTATGCCTGCGTGGCATGTGAAAATAGAAGAGAAAATAAGCTGATGCTAGAAACTTTAAGGTAGACACAAAGTAATAGTACGATGCAGCGAAAATCAATATCTATAGTAGGTAATAAGTCTTGTCTGTAAGCAAAATTTATTAACAGATCATACACATAGGCCTCGTATCCACTTGAGTACGCTCAGGCGAATGAGCCGCTCAGTGAAGCGAGCAGCTCAAGTGTGGACGCCTGAGCACGCTCGCAACGAACGACAGCGAGCGCGCTCGGGGCGAGCCGATCGGTTGTCGGTATTTTGGAATGCTCAAAGGCGAACCAGTGTTTGTTCAGCGCTCAGTGTGGACGGTATTTGGCGGTTTCTACAATGAGCGCGAGCACGTGGGATAATGAAATTTGCTTAACTCTTAATTGATGCGTATGAATCAAAGAGGGTGTTATGGGTTGGCTCCAGTATTATAATCGAACTAAAAAATAAGGTGCATGGCGTGAAATTAGCGAGATATTAAACTTAGGTATTGATGATGTAAAGAAAAAAATAACAAGCCTGCTAGGGTCATTCAGGCGAGAACGATCAAAACAGAAGAGAACTTCTATAACGGGAGGTATTTCTCACAGCTGAACGGATTGATTGAATTTGGTGTTATGAAATTCAGATCCTAAGTGCCTAAAATCATATTGATTTTGTGCCAGGCAATATAATTCTTTTACAAATTTTTATTAAAAACTTGAAATCAATGCCATAGTTAAAAAAACAACATAAAAATAACCTTTACATCTATATTTGTAAACACAAATTAAAAATAGGTACCAGCCTTCATTTAATTTTGGAGTGACTCAATAGTGCCACCACAGACTACCCGTACTAAACGGATGATGCTTTGTTTATATACTTTGTACATATACTGCAGGCTTGTGTAGGGACTTCCTGAGGCTAGGAATCTTAAAGTTATTATAAATTTTATCTTCTGGTGGGATCGCCTCGTGCATAGGTGTATTGTGCATTTTAATATGAGGTCCAACTAATGAAAGCAAATGTTCGAAATCGATCTCGTAAAGTTCTGAAATATCTTATTGTCTTTTTCTAAAGTCAATTCGCGAATTAAATTATTAAGATAATTTCTTTGAAGACGATGACTTTCTCTAATTTTCTTCTCTGTTTTGACATCGTGTGGATAATAATAAAGGCCGCAGCTACGCGTGACGACACGTCAATAGCCGAGCGTTTTCTGAGCACTGAAACCAGGCTCGTTCGACCAAAATTTCCTTTTCCTTGAGCACGCTCGAACGAGCGCGCTCGAATGAGCGGCTCATTCACCTGAGTGTGCTCAAGTGGATACGAGGCTTAACTGACTTCAAGAGAAGCGCAGTCTGAGCAACTGATGTAACATTACAGACTTTCACATGCATTCATCTGTCTGTCACCATTCAATAAGTTATAAAAATTTCACGATAAAATTGTTATTCTTACCGAAAAAAGTATCCTGTGTCCTTCCTAAGATACAAAGTATTTCCTTCTCAAATTCCATCAACATCAATATAGCGATTTAGTCATCAAAATGGAACAGACGGACACAGATTTACTATTCAATTTATAATATTATTAGTGAGGATCACAGAAAAACTGACTGGGAGAGAAACAAAGCTTGAGGGACCAATATAGCATAAAAAATAAATACGGCATTGTTTGGCCGCCTATGATTTGCCCCACGCAGTCCACCCCTGAATGTGTGGAACCTACAGTTTAACATGGAATCTGACACCAGAACATCCAGGTGTTGCTCATATGATCAGAAAAATGAATAAAAGGTTTTTCTCCCATTGGTATATAAACTGGAGACTGCTCGGAACTTTAGAAAGCAAGCGTCTCAATCACTGAGCTACCAGCACGCTCTCACAGAAACCCATTACAGAGACTTACACATGATTTGCGTCATCCAATCACCTGTCTTTCAAAATTCCATGACAATATGTGATATTTATACAAGAACCAGTATCCCATGTCCTTCCTAATGCCAAATAGTATCTCAGTGTCATTTTTCATCAAGATCGGATTAGCCATTTGACCCTGAAAATGTAACAAACAGACAAAGAAACAGATAGGCTGCATTACTTTTGCATTTATAATATTAATATAGATTGTGAAAAAGGAACTGGAAAATAAAATTAGGTCAGTAAAGACATATCTTTCAAGCAAAGTTCAGTAAAATCCAGTTACTGATATGTTTAATGAACATTTTTGATCCATTGCCGATAAGTTTAATAGTAATTGTCCTGCGACTGACACCATGGATTTCATTGTGACCAAACTACAAGACACATTTGACACTATGTCTGTTAATTTAGATACTCCAGAAAAAATGAGGAAAGGAAATGCTCGACTGCTTACTTTATGATTTCCAGTAAATTAATTAAACTGTGCTCCAAATAATTAAGTAATCTACTAGGCTATCTGTTTAATATATTCCTGTTCAGGGTATCTTCCCAGAATGGCTTAAGTGTGTTGTGTAAATCTGTTGTATCAAATTACTGTTCTATTTAATTACTAAAGGCCTTCTTCAAAATGTTTGAGGAAGCAATGTACAACAGAGTTTAGCAACTCCTTAGGATATTCTTACCAAATCACAATTCTATTTACAGAAGGGTCATTCAACAGAACAAACTATATTTGCATTTAAGGACCATCACTGCCTATATGAATTTTTTATGACTTTGTCTAAGGCTTTGTGATCACGAAATTCTGATACAAAAATTAAGTATCGTGGTCTACATGGCTTAGTTAACTTTAGAATAGAAAACATAGTCACTGGAACTTTTTAATGCTCCTTCATGTGGGTCACTGTTTTAGAGGTGGGAGTTTGTCAAATATGGAACACCTCGGAGTTCTATTTTGTGCAATTATTGTTTTAAAGACACAAACACACACAAATTGGATATTAATATAGGGAAATGAAACACCACTTACTTTAGATAATAGTTGTGTGGTGTGTACACATTTAAAAGACACAGACACAAATTGCATTCAGATTTTTGGATCTTTGATCTTTATTGGCAGAAGCAATGTTTAGAGAGGTGGGTGTTGGAGACTGCCTCCTACAACATTGATCCTTCACACTGTTCTCTTTTAAGGGTTAAGACCTGAAAATTTCAGTTTAATTTGTGCCAAATTATTTTTGTGTGTTCATACCACACAATCATCATCTAAGGTAGTTTCTTGCCAGATTAGGATAAGGAAATGAATCACCACTTACCTTGGATGATGGTTGTGTTGTGAGAACACATGAGCCAGAGACAGACACAAAAAAAAAAAAAAAAAAAATGTACTTATTATATCCCTTCTACAAAAACAGAGTGAGGTAGCTGCTGGATTGAGGTTGGGTGTAACTGGAGGTGCAGACTGTAGTTTGCACCTCCAGTTATATATGTACAAATGATTAACACTGTGTAACAGCTGGAAACTCAAATTTTATCCATTTTACAGATTACACAATTATAGGCACGGTATTAAAAATACTCTATATTACCCAACTGAAAATATTTCAAATTATGTCTTTGTATTTATAAATGGTTCACAAATAATGGTTTGTTTTTAAACTTTGGTAAAATGCAATATATACATCTCATTATATCAATCAGATTAGCACCAGACATACACACAAATTTTAATGCCAGTATATTCAAGTAGTAGGCTCTGTGAAATTTCTAGTTTGTATATTGATCATAATTTAAATTGGACTGTATATGTTTATGATTTACTAAAGTGACTGGCTGGAGCACATTTGCAAGTGATATAACTTCAAATATAGCTGATATTAGTATAAAGAAACTATTTTGCTTATTCTTTTACTCTTTGATGTCATGTGCAAATAATCTTTTGGGACAATTCAACAGATAGGGACAAAGTATTTAGAGGCCAGATGAAAGTAATTAGAATTATGTGTTGGGTTAGCAGCATAATTTCCTGAAGAGAGTTGTTCAAGAAGTTAGAAATTTTAACATTGGTTAATGTTCTTTGTAGTTACCAGTTAATTTCTATTTGAAACAAATAGTAAAAACACATTTATGGCACAGGAAGTAAAAATTATCTTCACACGTATTACATGTCACTATCATTTGTTCAAACAGCCACTAATGTTCAGGGATAAATACCTTCAATAAGTTCCCAACACATCTTGAATTTCTTTCTGAGAATGGAATTAAATTATGTAAAAAATTAAAAGCAGTCAATTAAATGTTTTCCTACCTTGTAGAAGAATTTATTTCAAAAGTATCTACAAAATAACTCTTAATATCTTGTGTAAATGGAGAGGATATAATTAATGTATAAATTATTCTAGGTGTGTAGGTCAGTTATGTATTTATTATTCAATTTTTTTTTAAGTGAAAACTTCTATAGGTGGGCCGTAGGCCGGGGTAAATCTATGAACTCGTGTCACCAATAAGCCATGATGTGTTCTGCATATGATATGTCCATTGGATGCTTTTTGGAACACACAGTTTTTATCTGATTTTGACGGAGCTTTGCATATGTTTACTTTAAAACAAATAGAAAAATACTGTTTACATTTGATTTACAAACTCCTAAACTATCTCCTCCTTTCCCCTTGACCTTAATTTCTGTCAACATTGTTAATACAAACTCCCAGTTTTTAATATGATTTTGATAGTACTTGGCACACGTATACTTCAAAACAAGATGGTGAGGCAGCTCGGTGATTGTGGCTCTTACTTCCAGAAGTTTCTCTCTCCAGTCATGGGTTCAGATCCTGTGATGAGCAGGAATTTTTAAAGGTTGTATTTGATTATATGAGCTACGGCGAGAACTTCTGTGGTTCTGATTCCACGTTAAACGGTAGGCCCTTGAAGAAAGGAATTGGCCTACCTGCCTGTGACACAATAACTCCTTTGGAAAGTTGCAACAAACCTTTGGGTTGTGGACAAATTGTACTTTTAGTTTTTCAAGTGAAAACGACTTTTGGATGGGTAAAATCTTTTGAGTTCGCATCACCTACATGCTATTGTTAATAGTAGGGATATCTCTAGCTATGATGTGTTGCGCTTGGGTAGGGTCTGGTGGTTCAGTTAAATGGTAGATATCCACTTTGAATGCTGCTCCCGGCTGGAATTTCTTATTTTCGAGTGTTGGGCGATTTTTGGATTGGTAAAATCTTATGATTTTGCGTCAACAATATATTGTAATAGCAGTATATCTGTAGTTATAAGTATGACGTTTTGATAGACAGCAATGAACGTATAGATTACACTTTTATCTAGCATACAGAAATGAATGTTTGTATGAAGAATGCACTCATATAAACCCAAAGTTTTTATCCGATTTTGATAGTACTTAGCACACGTATACTTGAAAATAAAGCAGCTCGGCAGTTAAGGCTCTTACTTCCCTCTCTGGTCGCGTGTTCAAATCCTGTGGTGAGCAGGATTTTGTTGGAGTTGTATTTGATCATATGAGCTATGCTGGGATGTTCCGTGGTTCTCATTCCACGTTAAATGTAGGTTCCAGAAGAAAGGAATTGGCTTTCCTGCCTCCAATACAATAGATTGGTACATCTCCTTCAGGAATATTTGACCAATTTGAGGTGAAATCTTCTTTAGGTACATTGAGCAATTTTTGGATGGGTAAAATCTTATGTGTTCGCACCACCGGCATACTAATGTTAACAGTGTATCTGTTCTGGTCTGGTGGCTCAGCGGTTAAGTTGTCTGACTGAGGAATGAAAAGTCCTCGTTTCGAATTCCCGTCTCAGCCGGAATTTCCATGGACCCTTAACCTGACTTTCACCTTTGGCACAGCTTGCTGTAGAATGTGAAGTATGCCAGAACGCTTCAATGGTTTGAATTCCATGATAAACTAACTGCCTGTACCTGGTAGGGCTACCGGGTTAGGTTAAGGCGGCTAAGATGGGCAGAATGTGCAGCCAATAGAAATCCTGTCACCAGTTCATTACGACAACACGAAATTATTTAGTACTAGCTGACCCGGCAATGCTTCACTATTGCTAGACTTGAGTACACATATAGATTAAACGAATGCATTTGAAAGTTTGTATTTAGTAAAAATAAGATAAAACATACTTTGTGCCAATTTTAACATATGGGTCGGAAACATGGGTGATGAAGGAGAGAGACAAAGGGAGAGTACAATCTGTGGAAATGAAATTTCAGAGGTGTAGACTAGGAGTAACAAGAAGAGACAGAATAAGGAATGAGAGAATCAGGTAGTGGATAAAGGAAGAACCACTACAAAATAGATTTGAAAAATCTAGGTTACAGTGGTACGGGCATGTAAAGAGGATGGGAGAGGAGAAGTTACCAAGGAACATGCTGGACATGAAGCTGAAAGGGAAGGGGCCTAGACGAAGGCCAAGGGACAGTTGGATTGAAGGTGTTAAGAAATGTGTGGAGGGAAGAGGAGGAAATAGGGTGACAGTGGAAGAAGAGAGACGGTGGTTGGATAGGAAGCGATGGCAAGGCTTTTGTTCCCAACAGACCCGGCCAGCGGCTGGAGGCTGCCCTAGATGATGATGAAGATAATTATGTATAAATTTTATTTATTGTTTCTTTCAATTTTATTGCATTGGTCTTGGATATGCAATGTTTATGGTGATTCCATTTAGCATATATACAAAAAAAAAAAAAAAAAAAAAAAAAAATCTGATTTTGTTTTGGAGATATACGCTAAACAGAGAAAAGTTGCACATGTAAATCAGTCTTAAGAGGGGTGAAACGGGAGAGCGGGTATACTTTTGTAAACTAAATATAAACATCATTTCCACTTATTTTAAAGCAGATGTGTGCAAACTTCCTTTGACATCAAATAAAAACTGTAGATCTGTGTGTTGTCATAAAAACTTTAAAATAATTTTTAAAATTCAAGTTCGAATTTCTTGGTCAGCAATTGTCCGATCGTAATCTGTCCTGTGCTATTTAACAGGAAATAACGTGTACTTTAATAATGTTGCTATCCACTTTGTCTAATTTCCCCTGCGTCTTCGAGATAATTCCAAAAAACTGAATGGTTTCATGTATACATTTTTCTTAATTAGGGTGATAGGGAGAGAGGGTGGGTTTTGTAAATCAAACATAAACAGCATTTTCTCTTTGGTTTATTTTATACATGAGCAAAGTTCCATCCACATTGAATAAAGTTAATGTAAGGAACATTGGAAATTAAGAGAGGATTGAATAAAGGGTATGAGAGGTTGGGATTTGGGAACGAATTGTAGACAGTATTTTTCTCCTTGTTTTAAAGTATATGTGTGTGAAGTTCCATCGATATCGGATAAAAACTGTGGGTATATGAACTATTTACAAAAAATTAGGGGGTTAGGGTAAATGGGGAGAGCAGTTGGCTGTTTAAAACGAAATGTGAACAGCATTTATCTCCTTGTTTTGAAGTATACAAATGCAAAGTTCCATCAAAATCAGATAAAAACTGTGGGTTTCAATAAAGATCATAGGAAATCTATAGGGAAGGGGTAAAGGGGGATGGGGTGGGATTGGGCATTTGCAAACAGAAAGTAAACAGTATTTTTCTGTTTGTTTTAAAGTATACATGTGCAAACTTCCGTCATAATCGGATAGCAACTGTAGTCTTGTATAAAGAACATTGACAATAATGAAGGGGTTGAAAAGTGGAGAGGGATTGGTTTTTGTAAAACTTATGTCCACAGCATTTTTCTATTTTTTTAAAAGTATACATGTGCAAAGTTCCATCAAAATCGTATAAAAACGTGTGTGTTTGTGTAAATATTAAGGGGATGGGATGGGGGAGAGGGGTTGTGTTTTTGGAAACCATATGGAGCAGTATTTTTCTGTTTGTTTTAAAGTATATGTGTGGAATTTCCATCAATGTCGGATAAAATCTGAGCTTTTTTAAATTATGGGTTGTAAGGGGAAAAGGGGGGGTGGGATGGTTTTGGTGTGGAAAAGGGGAGAGGGTTTGGGTTTTTGTAAAACTAATATTTCTCTATTTTTTAAAAGTATATTTGTACAAAGTTCCATCGAAATCGGATAAAAAGTGTGTGTGGCTTTGGGTAAAAATTAAGGGGTGGGAAGGGGGACAGGGGATGCGTTTTTGGAAACCATATGTATGCTGTATTTTTCCATTTGTTTTGCAGTATCCATGTGCAAATTTCCGTATAAATCGGATAAAGTCTGTGGGGTCTTTTAAATTATAGGGTGTTATGAGGAAGAGGGGGTGGTTTTTTGGAAATTTTATTTTTTAGGAATTTTCTCCGACGTGCACTCGACAACTCAAGAGAAGATAACTATAGCGGTATGACATGGTGTGCGTATGATATTAAAAGAATTAAGTTTTCACTTCTGTCTGTAGTTCCCAATCACTGCCGATTTTTTTTCTTCATTCGCCCCACATCACACTGAACCAGTTTCTTATATTTTGATCTATGGAACATGAATTTATTGTATTGTATTGACGCTGGGAGCTTGGATAAATTGTCCTGGTCAGCTATGACTGCAAAAAAAAAAAAAAAAAAAAAAAAAAAAAAAAAAAAAAAAACTGCAAACAGATGGTAAAGTGATAGCAAATACAAGACATGGTTTTTAACTCGACTGCTCCTAAATAATGGTCTTTCTCACTCGGCCTTTAATTGCAATTAGATGAATACAATACAATAAATTCTTTTTACATGGATCCCAATATAAGAGTCTGGCTCTGTGCTATGTCCAGCTGTCAATTTACAGACAAACTATTGCATAACAAAATAGATAAATAATCCAAAAGATGTAGTCATAGCATAATATGTCCATTAATTACATCAACTATATTTACACAAACTACTACCAATATTTTGTAGATACTTAGAAATAAATTCTTTGTTCGAGTAGCCCCTCCAAAAATTCTTTCTATATTGTCCTGAATTTAATCTTATCACCTGCTAGAGATTTGCGAGAAGTTGTATTGGGAGCTTATTGAAATATGTTTCCCTGAATATCAGATCCCTTTTTGAACAAATGATAATCCTTGTGAAGATAATTTTTACTTCTAATGCAATAATTGTGTATTTTACTATTTGTTTCAAGTAGAATATGATTTGTAACTACAAAGTAAATGAAACTTTATATAAAGCAAAAATCTGTAATATTTTGTCCTTTTGTTCAACAGAATTAATCATTTGTTAATAAATATAATACAGGGTGTTTGAAAAAGAACTCCCTAGTTTTAATGTGTCATAGAATCTGTAAAAAGTGATATACACTATTCTAGTTTGTGGTGTTTGATTAAGCAACACTCTAAGTTTTGCCGCCAAGCAGTTGGCAGACCTGCTTGACCTTGAGACGGCGCCAGGGAACAGTTCCCTCAGTTGTGTTCGGGCGTGCAGTGCGGTGCAATATTTACTCCACAACAAAAAAGCGCAGTGTGTTATTTGGTTAGTGCAAACTGAGTCTGTTATAACATTCCAACGTAATTTTAGACGTCAGTATGGTGGTGAACCTCCTACACCAAAAACTATCCGTCAATGGCTAAATTCTTTCAAGGAAACCGGTAATGTTTTAAAAGCGAAATCACCCGGTAGGCCTAGAACTTCTGAAGATGTTGTTGAACAGATCCGTGTTTCGTGTGTTCGGAGCCCAAAAAAGTCATTGGCCAGACGTAGTCTACAATTAGGTGTTCCTAAAGGTACGCTCTATGATGTTGTACGTAAAAGATTACATTTGCGTGCCTACAAATTGCAACTGTTACATGAAATAAAACCTACTGATAAAATCAAAAGGCTAGAGTTTGCTATTGACTTTTTAAGCAGAATTGATGATGATGAAATTTTTTTGAAAAATATTTGTTTTTCTGGTGAGGCTACATTTCATGTAAGTGGGACAGTTAATCGTCATAACTGCAGAGTTTGGGGGGAAGAGCATCCACATGAAGTTATTCAGCATCAGCGTGACTCTCCCAAAGTTAATGTTTGGTGCGGCTTGATGGTTGATCGTGTGATTGGTCCTTTCATTTTTGCAGAACGAACAATAAATGGAAACATTTACTACGACATGTTGACAGAGTATGTCTTTCCCCAAATGGAAGATATTGAGGCGGAAAAAGGGCTTGTGTTTTTTCAACAAGATGGCGCCCCTCCTCATTAAAGTAACCATGTGCGCGCGGCTCTAGACACTCGCTTTCCGGGAAGGTGGATAGGGAGAGCTGGCCCAATTGCTTGGCCACCACGAAGCCCGGACTTAACCCCTCTGGACTTTTTCTTTTGGGGACACATAAAAAATTTTGTGTACAGTGAAAAAATCCGAGACATAAACCATTTACGGGAAAGAATCGTCACGGCGGTTGGGACAGTTACACCTGATATGTTGGTGAATACATGGCGAGAATTTGAATATCGTCTCGACGTGAGCAGGGCAACAAATGGATCCCATGTTGAAGTGTACTGATGTTAAACAAAACTCGAAGGTTTTCTCTTTCACTGTATGTACTTGTTGATGTATTTTTCATTAATTTACACATTAAATTTATACCTACGTAAAACTAGGGAGTTCTTTTTCAAACACCCTGTAGAAACTTGTCTGCTATATAATTTCCTAAGCTCACTCACCCCCTCGATAGCTATTGGCTGGAGAACGGTGTCACGTGTCAGCCTTCGCTCGCTAAATAACAGCCACCAGAGATATCATCAGAAGAAAATTCGACGTTATATCCACAATTTAATAGCTAAGCAACTGCTACCAAATTAATTGCCATAATATATTCATTAATTTTGCTTTTCATAACACTTCATTGTTAAAAAAAATATCGATACGGCTGAAAAAACGTGAATTTGCTTTTCAGAAAATGTTGCTAATGAAAGAAACATAAAAAAACTTAAAAATTACTCATGGTCTTTGCTGTAACCACGAATGCCAATTACCATTCTGGCATAGGCTAAATTTCGATTTAATTAAAAGTTTCGATAATGTTGTTGCTCGACCCAAAATTATACATTACGATTTATTTGCTTTTTGCGTGTTTTACTGACCACTTTACCTAATGGTCTTCCTTAATGTTCGCTTTACGTCAGTTATTAGATTGTTTAAAGTGGACATCAGACCAAATATGTTACTGAATCGAGTATTCTGGCAATTCATTTCTTCAGAGTTCCTCAACTGTTTAATAATCTGGACTCTGTATTATTTATTTATCAATCTTGCTTCATTGATCCCTGCCGAGGAAGGACCTCTGGGATGTGAAACATACCATGGTTAATACACATACATACAATATGAGTCATAATCTTAGTGAAAACAATTATATGTTACTAGCGGACTTGCTCGCCCGCTTTTGGTCAAGCGAATGAAATAATATTAAAGTTTTCAGTTTTTAGAAGGTGTGTTTGGTTTAATTTTCTTGTCACTGGTGATTGCGTCCTGCAGATGAATATAGTCGTCGGCTCGAAGCTGTTTCTGATTTAGCCTGGTGAAGAGAAGGCGCTCACTTTCCACTTTCGCGTAAATGACGACCACAAATTGATGAAAAAGATCTCGGCACTTGAGTATGTGGTTGGAAGAATTGTCGCGTATTATAATGTGATAAGCCTAGAAATCCATCGACGATACTTTCTTCTGAGTGGTTTGTCCAGTGTAGGGTTCTGTTTGCATGGCGTTGTAATGGTAGCCATCCTCTCCTTCCCAAAATATTAGCAGGTATTGTAAAGCGTCATATGAACGGTGCGTTTCAGATATCCGCTGAAAACCTTCGCTCCTCCTCTGTAAGACGATATCGCCTTTCACAGTCTTGTACGGAAATTATAATGGCGACTTCGGTGATTGTAGGCGCATTAAACCGTCGTTCATGTGCTCCTCGCGGACGTTTGTCAGCTCTTATCACCACCTTGTATTCATCCATTGGCATCTTCTCCAAAGCTGTCTTGAACAGCCCGCAGAGCGTGGTGGTGTAACGGTTAGCGTTCTCACCTCGCATTCGGGAGGACGCCGGTTCGAATCCCCGACCGGGCATCCAGATTTGGGTTTTCCATGGTTTCCCAAATCACTCCAGGCAAATGCCGGGATGCTTCCTTCAAAAAGGCCATGGCCGAATTCCTTCCCATTCTTTGCCCACCATCCTTTCCCATCTCTAAAGACGTCGCTGTTAAGAGACGTTAGGCAGTTAAAAAAAAAAGAACAGCCTAATTAAGTTATTATGTGAATGCATCAGTCTTTGCACATTTAAAACAATCTCTCATCGAGTTTCGGGTATCGTTTCACACCGTCGATCAGCTTGCGATTCTTCATCACCCATGAAATAAATTTGTAAGAATTTTGGGTCCTCACTGGGAAGCGGTAGGACAGAGGCTGCACGATGGTAAATTTGGCCCTGCACCTTGAATGTAGGCATGAATCCATCTCCGACGATCACGTCAGCCCCAAAGGAAGTCTCCTGGAAGCCAGAGTTGTACTTCCGGATGTTTTTCAAAAATGCTTAGATTCAGGGGTATTTCCAGAAATGAACGAACTCAGTGGAGCAGGTGGCTCTTGAAAAGGTGTCAAACTGACTCTCCCGTTCAAGCAACACATTCCAGCAGTTTCGGAACTTTTTTGCTTGACAATAACCGCATACTACATCCGTCTTCCCAATCAGAACATTTGTATGTGTGTGGTAACCGCACTGAGAATCATAATTAAACGCCCCAATCGCAGCTTACCCTGTCTGAATCACTCTCTCGCCTGATTTATCCTCTATCGAGATTGTTCGACGTGAGATTTCCTTTGCTCCGGTGTTTCTGCAGCCCTCGCTGTGGAAGCTCTAATTCGCATGGGTTCGACGCGAGCTTCTCTTTGCTCTGTCGTTTCAGCAGCTCAGGACGTGGAAGCCCTGATCCGAACTTGTTCAAGGCAAGCATCGCGCTGTTCAGGTGTTTGAGATGCCCGCATCCGTTATGCTTGTTTAGCTTTCGGATTTACTTGGCCCTTTGATTTCCTTTTTTTCGGTGGTATTTTTGGTGCTTTCTCCGATTCCTTTGCAGTAATATGGCGAGCTCCAGTGGACCCGCTTATGTAGTCTCTCTCGCAAGGGAACGGGTGAAGGAGGGTATGAATGGAAACTTCTAGAACACTATACTAGAATATTCGAAATTATTCTTGTTTTACCAGTGAATAGATAGATGGTCTAGAACACACGGGAAAGTTGAAGAAAAGTGAGTTAAATAATTGTAGTCACTTGGATGAAGATTCAAACCCGAGCTGCACAGTTGACAGCCGCGCGCGGTACCGCTGATCTAAAGCGCTAACTGCTTGGCGAATCGGCGAGAGGGCTACTTGGGCTGAGCCCTGCTCGGCCGGAGTAGAGACGCGGCCGCTGGGACGCGCGGAGTATTGCCGATTGTGGTAGCATATTGCGGAGAATCGACACAATTTAAGTTACCAATTTTTTCGGCAACATTTGTCATTTGAATTACGAATTTCTCGGCTCCTAATTGCCCGATTTGAACCAGACAACTTCGATTCGACGGGAAATTTTACAACCAAATGTGGATAGTAGTTTTCTCCTTGTTTCAAAGAGTAAGTGTGCAAAGTTTCATCGAGATTTGATGAAAACTCTGGATTCTTATTAAGAACAAACAAACCATCAAACATGCATACATACATTCATCTTTATATATATAGACAAAGACAAATAAAGATAATAAAAATAAATATTAATTTTTACAACTGAGTTTTGCAAAAGGTTATATTGAATACAATTAATTATTTTGTTCAAATTCTTGAATGGAGTAGGAGTTGCCAATAAGATAATCTCTTTGTTTTTCTTGAAATATATATATTTATTATCTGCAAACCGTTTTATACTTTTGGGAAGTTTATTAAACAGATGTTTCCAGAATAATTAACTCCTTCTTGTAGTAACGACGGAGATGTTTGCAGTGGCGTAGCTGGGGTGGGGGGTCCGCCCCGGGTGTCACCCGTTTGGAGATGACACCCGCATTTCGAAAATAGTAATCGAAATTAGTGTGATACAAAAAAAAAAAAAAAAAAAAAAAAATTGTAAACTTCTTTTATCCTTTGGTGTCGAAACACTTCTACTTTTAATGTTTTGAATATTTGTTTTTAAGTTGATCTATGGCTTTTTCAAATACGATCCAGGGGGCTGTGCTCTTTCATTACAGTAGAGTGTAATTATTGGAGCTTAAACAAAGAGAGCATGGCTCTGTAGCTCCAACAATCAAAGGAAATCGTTGTGCTTGCCGTTTCGTCACTGTTGTTTGGTTTGTTAGAAGCGGCGGTGGATATAACGTAAGTTTTCTTATATAAAGAGAGGAAGTCTTAAAATTAAAGGATATATTATATATATCTAAAATTATTAAAATCATTGTAACTAGATAGTTAAATTGTAAATCCTCGAAATTATTTCAAGAAAAATGTTAGTTTTTCCTTTGAAAATAAAAAAAAGCAACCATGCGTAATCTAGGCTTCAAAATTGTTTTGCTTATTTATAATCCATTAGTTTTCAAGCTAAGATTCACAAGTGCGTTGAATGAAGTATTTTCTAGTAATTTTTGAATTTATCATCTGACTGATTCGTGATGTATAAATTGAGTAAATTTCGCAATATCCGATTTACACTCTGCGTACCTACCTATTGTCGACAGTGCACCTATAGTTGACATGAAATCATATCTTGTTCCAATATATGCAAATAAAATAATTAGGAAAATTATATTAAACTACCAATACTGTCGGATGTGCAATCGTAAGTTTTCCCGGCGGATCTGTTGCTTGAGAAATCTTCAAGCAATACTGTCGGGTTCAAGTCAATCCGAACGAGTCCAAGTGTTCGTTGATGGTATCATTTATCGTTGGTAATCAGTTTTTGTAGGACATGTGTTTCACAGTCGGAACCGCGTATCTTTCTAGCGAAATCGTAACATTAGTAAGCACTTTAACTCTAGGTTCATGTAAGTTTGTTTTGCTTTCTACTGATCGAGAATATGCAAATATGATCGCGGTGAAATAAATAAGCGTATGATTCTCTAAAATTGTTCCATAATAAATTTAGAAAAGAAGATTTCTATTATGGGTAACCTCTCTGTTGAATACAGATACCTAAATTCTTACGGGTTCCTTAAATCGACAAGGATGTAGAACTTCTGTTTCTGATAAAAAATTGAGCTTTAA
This sequence comes from Vandiemenella viatica, assembly GCA_031002005.1. Classification (NCBI taxonomy): domain Eukaryota; kingdom Metazoa; phylum Arthropoda; class Insecta; order Orthoptera; family Morabidae; genus Vandiemenella; species Vandiemenella viatica. The sequence continues at coordinate 252,744,444 of JARYHS010013630.1, read as the reverse complement.
TCATAAACTGAACGAACATTCAAGCCGTTTACATTTTTATTTATACGCTACAGAGTAGCGCTTGAAATCTAAAATTTACACGTGGAGACGGTCTTCAGTCCATACAGCGTCATATTTAGGAGTCTGTAGCTACGTATATCTTAGGCGGGTAGTAAAATATTTCATTTGTTAATCACTTCAAGACGGCAGATTTCGCAAAGGCATATTCTTTTATTACCTGACCGTTCTTTTTTTTTAATTACATTGTTTTTATATTTTATTTATTCTTCTATTTTTATGAAGGAACTTAATGTAGAGTTGCTTCTCTGACTATACAGTTATACCCCAGGGTCTCACAACTTGTGAGACCCGGATCCTGGGTTTGCAACGATGGGACCCCATCTGGATCTGGAATTGCTTCTACTTGGATCAAGCCACTTCTGTTAACTTTCCTCTCGATATCCCTTGGTCCTGCAAATACCGAGGTTGCGAAGTCATTTAAATGCAGCTTATGTTAACGTTTCAATAACAAATGATTGGGTAGCTTTAGACTTTTTTAAATTCATAGCGGAATCTTATGGTCGCCCTATAGTTACACTGGCGGAAATTAAAATCACAACACGCATATATGAATGGTAGAATATTATGAAACTTTGAAGATATATCCAGGTCCATACCTAGAAGAAATTATTACAAATGGAAATGGATCAGGCTAAGTTATTACCTTTAGATACAATTCTCAGTGAGAAATGCGCCCAACTTGAGCACGGATACATTCGTGGATCCTTGCCGGCATTGAATCAACAAGTGTTCGGATGTCTTCTTGGGGTATGTCTCACTGCGCCTGCATGTCCTTTGCAGTCAGTTGTTACACATTTTGTGCTGTGTGACCATGTGATCTAATGCGTCTACTCCTGGTATCCCAGACATGCTCTATTGGGGAAAAATCTGGGAACCGTGCTGTCCAAATTGTGATCAAAATTCCTTGAAAGGCTTGTGTGACGATGGCCGCAGCATGAGGACGGGCGTTATCCTGTTGGAAGATGCGATTTGTATGGTGAACATGAAGGGTATCACATTATGATGCTGTACCCCGTCTACATAGTGATGGGCTGTCATTGTGCATTCAACAACAGCCGATTCAGTCATGCTGTTGAAACTGATTGCCACCAAAACATGACACCGGTGGCTGAACTTGTGTGATGTTCTGCAATCACTGCAAGTAAGCCGTTTCTCCACTACGACTGCGAACATGTCGATTATCACTTTGCCACAGACAGAATAGAGACTCGTCTCTAAATACAAATGTTTGCCATTCACATGTCCATTTGTGTTTTGCATTACATCATGTTAGATGATGCAGGCAATGAAATTAGATTAATGGGACACATTGCACAGGGGCCAGAGAATGTAACCCTGCTCACAGCAATTGGTTTACAATCGTCCGGGGAAAGGGGGGGGGGGGCGGGGTGACTATATGTAACCACTGCTTGGATCTGGCCTACAGTCAACCATCTGCCAGCACCAGTCACCCACACCATTTGGCGGTCTGACGTGCTGTTATCCATCAGTATGCATCCATGCCTGCTCTGGGAGTATTTGAGCCTTCTTTCATCCACTGTGTAACAAGTCTGTATACTAACATTGCACTACGGCCAATCCTTCGGGAGATTCCACGATATGATGCACTCTTTTCAAACACGTCAATTCTCCGACCTCTTTCACAGTTAGACATTTGGGTGTAGAGAGTTGTCGCTCTTCCCCTTGGCATACTTAACCAACAAAAACTTGTGGAGAACAAAGTGTCATGTTACACCACACTGTTCGCCCCTTATTCGCTAAAAAAAAAAATAGCAATTCACATAATAAATAGCACCATAATTCTCATTACATATAAAACTTTCAATTTTTAGTCATTTAATACTCTTCATGCAGGCATAATTGGGGCCAAATTTCATTCATTTATCACAACATCGTCTGGCTGTTGGGATTTTAATTTGCGCCAGTCTGTATGTCAGTTGCTAAGTGTAAAGGTCGAGCTGCACTTTGCTAGCACTGGTCTGTACCGTCACCGCAACGACAGTCGGCCGAGTGACGGCTCGCCCCCTCAGGTCCACACTTTTCCATAGCTCGCACCTGTTACTACCCGGTCTTTAGTTTCCTTTAAAGTTTCCAAGTGATGGTTTCAGTGAATCAGTGTTGGAGATGACAGGCAAGTTTGACACCCTACTTTATTACAGAGTACTGTACTTTATTTTGCACAGTTTTGGTACGAAAGTACATTAAAATACTTTTTTATCTGACTCACGTAATCACCTAACTGGTTGATATTTTAAGTACAAAAATAGTATCCCAGCGCAGTATTAACAAATCATCACCACACTGTACCTGGATGAAAGATTCTCGCGTGTTCCAACGGAATCACAATGAAATGTCAATCACTTCGTACTTGATGTGTTTGTTTTGTCTGAGGTTCTTTTCGATTCACTCAGTACTTTTTGTTAGTGAAAAACGAGATTATAACATATTATAATTTAAATACAGGTCGTAAATATTTTGTATTGTAAAAATAATAATTTCATGTTATCTCAAAGTTTTAGTCGCAAAGTTTCTTATTGGGAAACTCACAGTGTACTTATATCGTAGTCACCTAAATTGAAAAGAAGACCTTCAGATTAACGTGACATTCGAACCACGTAGAGTTCTTCGCATTAACAGATAAAAGCTTTGCCGGAGGTAAATGTCAATTTTAAGGTCCGCAAAAATTACAGTCGAGAGCGGAATTTGAACCGGGACCTTCAATTTCCAAATCGCACGCAGTAACCATTTGAGTCACCAGTCCGAATATATGCGTAAAGAAAAATAAGTTTTCAAACATGATCAAATAAACACACTCTTTTTCTATACCATCTATTTTTGCTATCAAAAAACACGAATCCACTTTTATGTGTTTAAATACACATTTTTCAGTACTTCAGTACTTGCGGCTGGTTACGGCCGCGATTCGGGTGTGGGAGGTTCCCGTTCCAAATGCAGATCTCGGCTACAACTTTTGTGGGTCTTAAAACTGATCTTGTCAAACCTTTGATTTTTTAATGCGAAGATGCTAGGACTCTTCCTACATTTTAGGAACATCTGTTGAACATGGAAGAAAAAAATACATTTTTTACGGCAAATAATATCATGAAAACAATATTTAGTCGTAAGGGAAGGGAAATTTTCGAACTCTCTTTATGCCCTTTTCCACATCCAGCAGGCCGACACTGATTCGCACCGTCAAAAGATAAACCAATCCAATGACCGCCGAGTATCGGACAGCACACCGTGTCATTTGGACAAACTTCGATCGAGTGAGCGCCGACACTAAGAAACTTGTCGATGCGGTGACGGTGCGGAACAGTATAGGGTAAGTGAGGTCCGATCTTCAGAGTAGTTAAAATTAATCTAAAACCACTTTCGATCACCGGTGAGCAACACGTGCCAAAAATCGTGCCATATCGACTATTGAACATCAAGTAACTCAAATTAATAATTTTGAAGATGCAATTTACGAGTTTGCAGCTGTTAAATCTAAAAAGAGGAGATTGTGAAAGAAATTGTTTTTAGTTTATTTGTGTATCTTTTAAATGATCTTAATATTACAATTTTAATAGCTATAGTTTTTGAATAACAATAAATGTTTATTTAATTATGTTTTATTAATATCATATTTTACACTTACAAGGTGTAATATTTTACTTAATTTTGAATATAAGTTCCAACACACCATCGATAACCACCCCGGGATGATTGTGTTTTGTGCAAATTATTTCTGTTTTTTGTATTGAAATTGTGTACGTGTAATTAGATGTTAACAGGTTAAAATGTTCTATGACAAAGCACATGACAGAATATATAAACTGAGAAGTCATTGTAAGAATATTGAGTTTTTAAAAAAGTTGTCTGCAAGAAGTTCTTGGTTTTACTCTACACAGCATCCTAGTAGCTCTTTTCTGTGCTATGAAAACTTTTTACTTTGTGAAGAGTTACCCCAAAAAATTATGCCATTTGACATCTGAATGATGACCTGTTTCGTTAATTCTAGATCTGCTGTTAGAGAAAGTGTTAACATTTGTAAGGTGGCACTACTTAATTTATTCAGTAGTGAAGTGATATGTTCGTGCCAACAGAGTTTCTCATCTACTTTAATATCAAGAAATTTTATACTCTTTGTATCTAAGATCATGTTATTTTTATATCTTACTTGTAAATCCGGCTGTGCTTAATTTTTTGTTTTAAACCTAATACAAAACGACACAAATAACTTGTACACCCACATTAACAGAAGCCTCACTCGCCAACCAAAATCCCACTATGATACAAAATCAACAAGATGTACCGCCCTGGATCCAAGGAATGATGGCAAAATTCGATAACTTGGTGAAATCACAAACAGAAAATTTAAAGGCAGATTTAAAGAAGGAGCAAGAAAATTTATCGGCAGATTTAAACAAGGGGCAAGAAAATTTGAGGGCACAAAATAAAAAGCTGTTTGATAACTTATCTGATAAATTGGATTCTACAAATAGTAGGATTGAAGCCATGGAAAAGCGGCAAGAAGTACTATATAAATACATAGAACAGAAATTCTCTCATTTTCAAACGAAAATCAGTGGGGAGGTAGCAGAGTTTCAAACAATAGTAAGGACGGAGGTTGTTGATTTGTCTGAAAAATCTGAACGGCTAATAGCTGCATGCGACCGTTAAAAAAAAAGGCATGAAGTGACCAACATTGCCACTGTAAAATCCGCAGTCAAACACTTCCAAGTAGAAACAAGGGAATCCAATGGACAATTGTCTAATTTCATACATGAAGTTCAAGATCAGATGGAAGTGAAGGTATACCAAATCAATACAAAGTTTAACAAATTTGCCACCTCTCTGACCAAGAGATTTCGAGAGGAAATACTCTTAAAATATCAACTAGTAGAAGGAGACGTGAACACGTTAAAAAATTCCCCTGCAACACAAGAAACACACACTGTTGCATCTCGACACGCTAATCATACGCATATAGATCTAAAACTTCCAAGGTTTTGCTCGTATAAAGACATAAATCCCAAAGAATTTTTATCAGAATTAGATACATATTTTAGAATTAAAGCACTGCCAGAGAAACTAAAATTGTTAGTTATCCGGCAGGCTATGCTGGACCCGACCGTTATTGGTATGATGTTTCTTGCAACCTTGATATATCTTATGCGGATTTTAAAGAGTTTTTTTCATGACTTTCTGGTCACAAAAACACCAGAATCAAACTAGTATGAGACTGTACCAAGGCCTTTAAAAACCAAAATCCAATGATTCTATGGGGGCTTATGCAGAAAGATTGGTCGTATTATCATGGCACCTAGACCAAGCCATTTCAGAATCGGAGATTGTTTTGGCTGTAGTGACACACTTTTCCCCGCAAGTTTAGGCTCACATCAATACGGTAATCGTAGCGACCATCCCGAAATTTTTGAAGACTTTAAAAAATTTAGAGTCAATAGGACACAAGGCAAGTTAAGAACAAAAATCAAAGGGCGAAAATATTTGTCAGATAAGGAATCAACAGAATGGGCAAGACCACAATAACTGAGGAGGTTATAATAATAGTAACTCACGTTATTATAATAACCATAACAAACAATAGTTTCGAAATGATGGCAGAAGCCAATGGAAGGGCGAAAATCAAGAGGCAATGCATAACAAAATGCGATTGCAATTAGAAACCAAAATGAAGGTGCTCAAATTGGAGACCACCCCGTACCATCTCAAGAACAGAATATGGAAAACACCCGATCGGAGCCTTCGCAGCAGTGATGATTTTTTGGGGGATGCCGAGGCAGTTAACAAAATAAACGTTTACAACCTTAGCTACTGGCAAAGTGAAGGCCCAGAAAATTGGAGTGAAAACAAAGATTTTGTTAATAATGTCTGGCCTACACAAAGAGCGAGATGTCCCAAATCAAGGCTAAGGTGTATGGACTTGATTCCTCTTTATTAATTGACTCAGGCTCTCCGGTTACCACCGTGTTTCAGAAACTTAGTGCTCGGAACCCGGAATTAAAGGTAATTCCTGCCCATGGAATAACCCTTATTCCATGCTAGGGAAAAGAAAGTTACCCAGCAAATACTGATGCCGCTAAAAATCTCGAATAATGTCCTTATGCTATATGCCATAGTAATTCCTGGTTTAGCAAAATACGTAATTATCGTCTGCGACATTCTCGAAAAACAGCGGGTAATAATGAATTGGGGAGATGGCACTGTTACAAATCTGGTACCAGAGACTGTGCAATGGATGCATGCCGTTGCTCCGAGCGAGGAGACACTAAACAGGACGAGTTTCAAGGAAAAATCAATAGGCAAACATTGGAAAAACGAAGACAATATCGTTTGCGCCCTGCTTACACAAAGCACAGATTATCACTGACGTTCTGAGGTAGAAAAAAAATTACAGTCTGATGGATGGACAGAAGGATGTACTATATAACTTGTTGAAAAATAAATTACTAGCCTTTTCATACCTGCCCGGAAATATTAAAGGGTTTTTGCATAAATTCAGTGTGATGGACACGATTCCACTGAGAGGACACACTTCATACTTATGGAATGGCCCAAAAGCTTAGGCAGCCTGCTCAAGAAGCAATAGCCGCACTCGAGCGTAATGGCGTAATCATTTCGCGACCCTTGAAACACCTGAATTCGATAACTTCTGTTGCTAAGAAAGACAATACACTCAGAATTTGTCTGGACTCACTCATCTTAAATGAACGCATCGAAAGAGATTGCGCGAGGACAGAACGGATTCTAGATTTAATCTCCAGTTTCCACGGGAAGCGCTGATTATCGACATTAGATGTAACATCTGGTTTTACCCAAGTTGAGTTAGAGGCAAGCTGTCAGCAATATACCGCATTTGCACATGAAGGACGACAATTCTGTTTTCAATGCTTACCATTTGGCTTGCTCGATGCGTCAAGTGCGTTTAACTCGCCGCCGGAAATTAAGGAATTCTGTACGGTATATATTGATGACTTATTAATTACTTCAGAGACTTTTGAACAGCACGTGGATCATTTAAACAAGCTTTCCGATGTAATCATTAACAGTGCACCAACGGTGCGGCCAGATAAGGCAACATTGTATACACACCAGGTGGAATATTTAGGTTTTAGTATCACGCCAGATGAAGTGACTCCATCTCCGGAGAAAATACATGAAATAATAGAGATTCCGGCGAGTTTCTTGGGTATTTGTGCATATTACAGGGGCAACATTCCAAATTTTGCTGAAACTTTACAACCACTCTGCGAGCTCCAGAAAGGGGGGAAGAGGTGGGAGTGGAAGGAGCCACAAAACGAAACCTTTTCCACCATTGAAATGATATTTAAATATTAAAATGATATCTGTCTAGCCCATACGGATTTTCGAAAACCTTATTATTTATACATGGATGCAAGCCTCCTGGTTCTTGGCTGTTGCTTACTGCAAAAGGATGAAAAGGGAAATTACCGCATTGTAGCGACCACAAGTCGGACTCTTAAGTCAGTGGATATATGCGATATACAGCTTTGTAACTATCACATTCTTGAAATTAAGCAAAACATTGTTTCTGACCTCACTTCGACACCATACCAAATATCCACGTTCTGGTTTTAGCTGGGTAAATATATTTATTGCATTCCACATACCATTTTATTAATTTCAATATTAACGATTTTGTTTATCTTATCAATTTAATAATTTTAATCATTTGATTTTATCAAATAAGATATTTTTCCCTTACTGCTCTACACCTCGTCGACGGCTAATGTCATTAGAGGTGGGACAAGGAACGGGAAGGAATTCGGCCATCGCCTTTTTGGAGGAAGCTTCCCGGCATTCGCCGGGAGTTATTTGGGGAAACCAAGGAAAACCCAAATCTGAATGCCCGGAAGGGGATTCGAACCCGCGTCCTCCCGAATGCGAGACCAGAACGTTAACCGTTCACCCACCACGCTCGGTATCAAATAAGAAGAGAGTGAAAAGTGATATGCTATCTTGCATAACTAATATAAAGTCATAACTTGACAGATTTATTCAAATTCAACATTGAATGCTTACAGACGTCTGTGTACTTTACAGTTAATTTAATACATGAAAATCAAGGGTTCAAACAAAGTTAATACCGAGTCTTACAATATGAGGCATAAGACGTTAATTTTAAACAAACAACAGTGACATATTTTATGTGAAATTTAAGCACTATGTCAAGATTGAATTTTGCTAACATGAAAATTCCTCTACTAATTTATAAAGCTGTTCGCAAATACAAGCTTATAGAAATGAATTTCTGCATCTGAATTCAAACAGGGCGCCATTAAGTCTTGGACTTAAATAAAAAAAATATTTTCTGATTGATAAAAATATCCCGTATCAAATCAGGTTGTTCACGGCTATTAACATGCTCTGAAACATTGTGGGAGAGTGATACTCTGCTCAGAGGCATTGACGGGTCGAGGAAACGCGCAACACTGAGTTCTTTTTAATGGCTAAATGTTTATACAGCAGCGGTGTTGCGTCGGCACCTATGATTTTAGCACGCACGCTTCCATCAGACAACAGCAACAGGTGCCGCAAGCCAGAGGTGGCTCAAACCGTACTGTTATAAATCTCGTCGTAATCGAAGACGGGGCGATGGCGTGACCTCTCTGTCCGCCAGACACCACCGAAAGACCTCCTTCTCTGCTAGTCACCACTGCAAGACCCCTAGAAATCGTCCCTCTCTCTCGATGTCGGATCGGAATCCCTTCCAGCCCGGTCGAAATCCAATCCGTGGGCTCGTAAGACATGTGGACCCAGAACACACCAAAGAGCTTGTTATTATTTTGTAATGTTCACGTTGATTGGGGGTTTACAGTCACATGATTCACACTTTTCGTTAGGTGCGGGGATCTCTCATCTCGCGGCACAATAGGTTGTCCAGCCGAATTATTCACTTGACTGGAGAAGGGTCAGTTAGGCTGGTACCTGCCGGAGATTAGCGAGCCTTTACTCCTTATTGTGAAATATGTTGCCACTCAGCCTAGGTATGAAAGGGGTCGCAGGTGTCTCCCTCCAGACTTAAAGCAAAAATACCGTTGTGCTCTGGCACTCTCGAGCAAAATATACCTACCCTCCTTTAAATATGAATTATTGTTACTATTTGAAACATTGTACGAGTCTGTCACAGCAGTCTCGTTACATATTGTAATTAAGCCCTTAAATTGTACCGTATAAAAATTATACTTCTTCTGAATTTTGAATTCACTAACCAGACCAAACAGTACTTTCACACTATATAGTCACTTTCTTTTTTGTAGGCGACACCTGCCGACAAATCCTAGTTTGTGTTTTAATTTCGTCCCCTCTTCCCCCAAATTTAAGTTATTTTCTTGTTTTGTATGTGCGCTGTAGAAGCGGTGACGCCATCATTCACCCACCCATCTTCCACAGCCTGGGCCGTAGCTAGAGTTGAATTTAAGGTAGAGCAGAGATGGTAACAGGTAGGGCGGAAGTTAAAATTTTACTTGATCTAATCTGGTGAATCGATTTTTGTTGTACTTATGATTTTGAGTGAACGAGGTAGAATTTAACTGTCGGGAGGGTGATAGATAACAGAAAAAATAATCATTTATTCAGGTTTCTATTACATCCACAAACATATTATTCTTATTAGGCTTCTACGGCCTCATTGGACCAGTTAAGTCATTTTCTGGTTATCTTCTTAGGCATATCCATACACCGTTCTTTCCGAATTTCCCAGTATCTTTTCATTCGTTGTGATCTTCTTTGTCTTTCTTCATTTGTAAATACCCTCTTCATTGTGTGTCGTCTGTCTGTTTTTGGTTTAAATCTTATTTTTTAGCCTTTCAATTTTTTTCTGTTTTGTTTCGTAGATCATCCAGGATTATTTCTAATTCTTCCATATCTTCACTAACTTGCTTAATCCACCCTGCCTACTGCTTCACCTTCCAAAGTTTTTCTATTCTTCTTCTTATTAATCTGGTTTCTGGTATCCTCATGATGTGACCAAGAAAAGAAATTCTATTCTAGCCTATAGTACTTTGTACTATAGTGCTCTGTTACCATAATTTTAGTATTTTCAAAAGATATTTGTAGTCCTTATTTCTGTACTATATTTTGTAGACTAAATATTTGATTCCTGACTTTTTGTATGCTATTAGCTAGTAACGTTAAGTCATCTGCGAATCTCAAACAATTTAGGTTTATTTCATCCTTCTTGGTGGCAATTTTTATGTTTTTAGGATTTTCCTTGTACCATTCTCTCATCACGCATTCAAGGACACAGTTGAAGAGCAGTGGTGAAAGACCATCTCCCTGTCGTAGCCCTGTTTTAATTATAAATGGCTAAGATAGGTCTTTTCTGAAACGTACTGTAGATTTTGTATTTGTGAGGGTTAATTTGATCATTTTTATTAATTTCGGATGAAGTCCAAAATTCCTTAATATGTCCTACGTTGAATCTCTATGGATGCAATCATAGGCTTTCTTGAAGTCTACAAACGTTACTACAAGTTGTTTTTGTCTCCTTTTGTAGGCATCCATTATTAGTTTTAAGGCGATTATCTGTTCTGGGCAGCTTCTCCATGGTCTAAATCCTACTTAATATTCTCCTAGTTCCTATTCACGTTGACCTTTGCAGCGATTGTAGAGTATTCTCGACAAGACTTTATACATGCAATCCAAGAGGGAGATACCTCTGTAATTGTCTGGGTTTGATTTCTTTCCTTTTTTTATATAATGGATGTATTATATCCTAAAATGCAGTGAAGTCCCAAACCTCCTTAAAAGAACCAAGGTAATAGCTATATTGAAACCAGGCAAAACTGGCTGCAGCCCAGAAGATTATAGACCAATAGCTCTTCTGAGTTCATGTTACAAGCTGCTCGAAAGAGCCATCTACAACAGGATCTCAGAAAAAATCCTTGACTTCATACCAACTGAGCAGGCAGGATTTCGACCAAACCGGAATTGTTGTGACCAAGTAATGGCACTGACCAACCATATCGAAAAGGGATTCCAAGATCGGAAAAAAGACTTTGGCAATGTTTGTAGATTTGACTGCAGCATATGACACAGTCTGGAGGATGGGAGTGATCCTTAAATTCCTTAGGATTATCCCGTGCAAAACGATTGCCTCTCTGTTGAATGATATGCTATGCAATCGAATGATTGAGGTTCATCTAAACGGGAATAGAAGCAAATCTTACAGATTAAACAACGGACTACCACAAGGATCTGTCCTTACTCCACTACTTTTCAATATCTACACCGCAGACTTGCCATCTACCACTTCTAGGAAGTTTATATACGCTGATGACATAGTCATGACAGCACAATCTAGCAACTTCAAAACATCTGAAGAAATTCTCGACTAAACAATAGAAAAGCCCCCTATAGATCTCAAATAAAATTCAGAGACCAATTACTTAAATACAATCCTCATCCAAAATATCTAGGTGTGGTTCTTGACCGGTCATTGACATATAAGGAGCATATCCATAAAACAGCGGCAAAAGTAAAAACTCGCAATAACAACCGTCACAAACTTTCAGGAACGGGTTGGGGAGCACATGGCGCAACTCTCAGAATGCCAGCTCTTGCTCTGGTATATTCAACTGCCAAATACTGCAGTCCAGTATGGCTAAACAGCAGTCACACAAAAAAGATCGACTTTCAACTAAATGACACAATGAGAACAATATCTGGAACTGTTAAATCTACACCTACAGACTGGCTGCCTGTACTCTCTAACATCGCCCCACCAAGTCTCCGAAGACAAGCGGAATTAAAAAAGGAATGGCAGAAATGCTTAAGTTATCCACAACTTCCAATTTACCAGGACTGCACACACAAAGCTCCAAATAGATTAAAATCTAGATATTCAACATATCAACATATCAAGAGTTGGTCCAAAATAATTTCAACATATGCGAAGCATGGTGCGCTGAGTGGACAAATTCCAACCCCGACAAACAGGTGCTAATCCAAGACCCTACACGACGACCTCCTGGATTCAACCTTCCTAGGAAAACCTGGACGGCACTGAACCAAGTGAGAACAGGCCACGGTAGATGCAACTACTGGTTGTACAAGTGGGGAATGACAGAGAATCCTTCTTGTGACTGCGGTAACTATGAGCAAACCATTCACCACATCGCCATGGAATTCCCTCTCAGGAGATTCAGTGGTACAATGAATCAGATTCACGAAGCAACAACAGAAGCAATTGAATAGCTGCAATCGTTAGACATCAGTCTATAGAAATAGTTATATTTATTGTAAGTTAATGTAGTTACTGTTTTTGTAATTCTTCTGCCATAAAAAATAAATAAATTATAGCCGTAGTCCAATGTTCTGCTAGCTCTTCTCTGTTCCAGATTTTCACCAGTCATTTGTATAATGATATCTTTGCTGATTCTGTAGCATATTTCCAGAGCTCCACAAATGTTTTATCTTCTCCACTTGTTTTTTAGTTCTTGAGCTCTCTTAAAGCTTTGTAAATTTCATGTGTTGTTGGTGGGTTTATATTTTCTGTCGTGTTTTTATTGGGGTTTCTGTGTGTCTCGCAATTCAGTAGTCTGTTAAATGCTTCTGCTAGGATGTCCGTATTTTCTTTATTGCTATGGGCCATCTTATTATTTTTATTCTTTAGGGAGCGTCCATAAACCACGTAGCTCCATTTTGGTTGCCTGTGAAATCCTCCCCCCTCCCCCCCTCCCCATAGCCCGACGTGGCTTTTGCCTCTATTGTGGTGTGATTTTTGTTGATAGTTGTTGCTGTTTGATCCAGAAGTTCCCAAAATTCATCCACCTCTTCTCCATGTTCTTTCCTATTGTTTTTATCATTAGTTAGGGCATGGGAATTTATTATCATGTGTATTCAATTGGCGGATTTTATAGTTAGCGTTGAGAACCTAGGAGATTGTGTTTTGAATTCTACTATTGACTCCATTATTTTGATATTGACTATGAATCCTGTTACGAATTATGGACACTGGTTGATTACTCTTTTTCCTGGTATTCCATTTTAAATTCTATACCCTTGTGATTCTATCTGTTCCTGAACAGTATTTCTCATTTCCTAGATTTCGGTTATCAATATCCTTTGCCGATCCGTTTTGTCTGTCAAAATCTTGAGTTTCACTGGTTGGATGAGGGAGGTTATATTGTGCGTTGCTATGTTATTTATCTGTCCTGTTTTAATTCTTAAATTTGCTCTTCTGTTAGTCTTGGGTATTCCAGATGCTCCGATTCATCTAGGTCATCTTTCAAGTGACTGCCCACCGTATCTTAGTGCAGTCTTCCCAAGTTGTTGTCAGGCGGTGAAATTTTCCTTAAAAGACTTCCTTCCATGTTGACTTTCAAAGGTATTCAACCATGTGCAAGCTCCGAGTTACAACTACGGTTGTAACGGTAGAGGTTGTTGTGTGTTTGGTCCACAAGAACCATTTTATTTCACTCAAGTCCGCCGGCAAGCCGGTTATGAACCCCCCTCCCCCCCCCCCCCCCCTATCCGCCACCTCGGAGTATAATCTCTCCACCTACTCTGACAGCATAGCAGGTTCGTAGCCACAAACATATTATGTTCAACATAATAATAAAAACTCCTTCCTTAAATCAGATGAATTCTTTGATTTGCCATGTTATTAAAAATGCACAGGATCTAATTCAGATAAATTGACTTTGTTCCTTTTCAAAGGCCAGAAATACAATGCTTGCCATTCTTTCACGACCCATTGACAGCCTCTGAGGCCTGTCGACTGCAGTCAAAGTTGAAAACGTAGATTCGCACAGAGCAGCACTACATCCTGTGGTCACCCTAGATGCTAAAAGCCTCTCACTGCCTGTACAAAACTCCCATTTTGTTTTCCGTTTTTTCTTTGAGATGACTCAAATAAGGTTTTACACGGAGCCTCTTTCCTTGATGGAATTGTTAGACCTGAAAAATCAGTTGAAACTGAAAAATCTAATTTATTTAATACATAGAAACTTACAGGTTACATTAAAAAAAGAAAAGAATAAAATAACTTAAATATCTAGTAACTATAAACAAACTACTTAAAAAAAACCCTAAAAATCATAAAAAATATCTGGTGCCCCTGTGGCAAGGTATCAAGAATGCTGGTTACATTCCAAATTGAATTACCAATGAAATTTTCTGTGCTTGTTACCAGCAGCATCGACTGATTTTGTGGTAAGGTGTTTAATAATTTTCTTTGTTCAAGGACCCCATGGACCAAAAGTTTCAACCCAAGTGGCATAAAAATATATTCAAAGTTGAAATTGTGAAAAAAAATATATGGTGCCCCTGTGGCAAGGTATCAAGAATGCTGGTTACATTCCAAATTGAATTACCAATGAAATTTTCTGTGCTTGTTACCAGCAGCATCGACTAATTTTGTGGTAAGGTGTTTAATAATTTTCTTTGTTCATGGACCCCATGGACCAAAAGTTTCAACCCAAGTGGCATAAAAATATATTCAAAGTTGAAATTGTGAATTGGACATAAATAAATAACACTAATATCTTACAAGCAGGATCATAGTTTTGTTTAAGTTTCTTTCACTTACATAAATTTTTCAATGGTACCATTCTGTCTACATCCAACTCATCAAAGCTCACTAATGAATTTAGTAGATCATCGTCGTCGAAAAATCTTCTTTGTAACTCAGCAATTAGTATGTCCAACCTTTCAAAACAATCAGATTTAAATGGCTAAGCATCCTGGTCTTCTATTTTTGTCGAAAGGGCCGTCATCAAGCAGGCTTATAAATCATACATCTGATTTGATTTTTTGATTTTCCTCTTAAGCCTCTTCTGAATCTGGGCCCTATTTTCAGAATTGCCACTTGTCATAGAGTTAGCTTCTTCCAAAATTTGATGATACATTTCATCTGATTTCAATTTTTTCATTTTGGACGCACTTTACGATTGTTGTGGCGTGGTTCAATCCTACGTTATGGTCTGCAGGCTGAACCATGGATAAAATCTTTTTGGCCCCAAACATGGCCATTCGTAATTCCAAGTTCAGTATGACTCTTAAGGCTGATACTATTAGCTCCATCGTCACCATTAAATCTGTCATTTATAATTTCATCTAAAGTCATCAAAATCGATGAATAATTATTGTTTA
Source organism: Vandiemenella viatica (assembly GCA_031002005.1). Classification (NCBI taxonomy): domain Eukaryota; kingdom Metazoa; phylum Arthropoda; class Insecta; order Orthoptera; family Morabidae; genus Vandiemenella; species Vandiemenella viatica. Next base: position 252,729,261 of record JARYHS010013630.1, on the reverse strand, counting down.
CAACTTTTGTAACCGCCAAGTGTCTTGACGAATGCTGTTCAAGGAACCAGCCAATCCTTTTTCCACTATACAAGGCAGCTGTTTTGTCATGGTGAAAGAATTCATGTAACATGAATTGATTAAAAAAAAAAGTCAAATCAAAGTCTTATCCGAGATCTTCCTGATGAGTATAAAATGCAAGAGATAGTTGTACCAGAAGACTTGAGGAATTATTTGGCCATATTTATTTTCTATTCTGGTCGCAACTCCTGAAACTTTCTCATACATTACACTTCCAACATTATAGCATGCCGGAGAGGTCAATGTTGTTTTCTGTAAGCATATTTAACGCTGATTCCGTGAAAGTGGCTGTAACAAGGTTTTCAATAGTTGTAACTGTCAGCAACGACTCATTGATGAACATATCCTTAATGTAATATATTGTTACTGCAATATTTTCTCAGTTATTTTTATCTCTCATCCCATCTTTCATTAGAGTAAACCGGTCCACACCAGATTCCTCAATATCTTAAGCAATGAAACTCCGCACCGCTAGGACCATTGCTTGAATTATTTGATTTTGAATTTCAGGTGAACGATATGTTGCGTTTTGTGTTATATGACTCAGAGCTTCCTTCAAATTCAGATGTTTCATGCATGTGTATTCAAAAAAAAATCTGAAATAATCCTTGTTCTTTTTCTTCCTCCAAAATATATTTTCCACGCAAAGCCCATTTATTGACAGCTAGAAATTCTACTACTTCAATAATAAACATCGCATAAGACCTATCTTTTTCTAAAGCTTTTCAACATATTAACGTTTCATCACAGCTAGTTGTAGATATTTTATGTAATTTGTCCTGTCACATCGCCATGGCTTGTGTATGAGAAATGGATTTTTAATCAGTGGCATTTTTCCAACTTCTGAATCCTGTGAAAGTGTACAAAGTCTCCTTCCACGAGGTAAAAATTGCTGGCAAGAGTAGCAACAAGCAGCTTCTTTCTCGACTGAATGCTGCAACCATTTATATCACTTGAACCAGTCCCTTACAGAGGTCCTGTTATTTTCTTTTAGATGTACATCTAAAATAACTTGCTTTATTGGTTCTCCGATTTGTGCAATAACAGAAGGAATACTACAGCTAACATTACCAACATGTTCCACCAAACGTATTTCTATAGGACTAGGACTGGTAATTGTATTTTGTGCTTCCATCAGTTTTGAGGAACGAGGTCCTTCATGGTTAATTTTCTCTTCAACTCTTCGATTTTTTCTAAAGAAAGCTCGTATATTCATCACAAAATCAATCGGTCTTCAGTTTATAGCACTAAATAAACAATTGTGTCACTAACTGCCTGAAACACTGTACCTACACTACACTAATAAACACCATAGACAATATATACTTCAAATGTCATTTGTGGGCAGAATAACGAATTAGTATATATGACAGTGACTAAGTGTAATTAATTCAGAATAGCTTACACATCAGTTTAGGTAATTAGCATATTTATCTTAGTTGATGGTATTTTTTAAGGTAGGGCATTGGAATTTTAAGGTAGGTCATTGCCCCACAATCCCCCCACTTAGCTACGGCCCTGGCCACAGCCATCTGCTGTTAGTTCATTTGGTAACAATTAGGTGCCATCTATGTAGAGATGTTTTGGCTGCCAAGTGTTCCGGCACAAGCACTCACTTCCCTCCGGCACATCTGCCTGGCTGGACGTTTTAATAAGGAAAACACCTGCACGGGGAACTACTCGTCTCACTTCCTCACATCCGTCACGTGTTCCGTCCTGAGAAGCGACAGCAGTTGCTCTCAGGGCAATTGCCCAACCCACCACCATGAGAACTTCGGCGCAGAGGGCGTTGCAACCTCACACTCTGCCTTCTTCCCTTGGGAGTGGTCAGCCCCTATAAAGACTGAGACGACTGGCCACTTCATCCCAGCCTTCCACTTCAAGTAGCAACATCTCCAATTAGACTCGGATCATCAAGTCGTCTCGAGACTATGACTTCGCCGATCTTACACCATTGATGAATAATGGTGAGGAAACGTCGTTTTTTTAGTATAATTAGACAGTTCTAATGTCTTTATTTTCCTAAGTGAAATACTCTTTTTTTATAGATGATTATAACCGTATACTACAGGATCTAATGGGATCTCAAATTTGGTTGTGAGTTAAATACTTTTAATTTGCGGTTTAAAAGCTAAACATTTTCTGTTGTTGGTTACTTAATCGTTGATACAACAACATTCTTGGATCTATATGTACTATTGAACCTCAGTATGGATGGATGTGAAACTTTTGCGCTTCGATTAAAATTTTGCGTAAGTGCCAGTAAATGTGTTGTTAAGATCTGTTGAAGATTAAAAATGTATTTTGTAAGACCTACAGAGTTCATTCAGCATATTCATCTGTGTGATTGAATATGTAGCCTGCACCCGGTCACACCCTGTCATCACTTACAGACAGGACATGATCTTCCAAACCACCACCAGCAATGGAAGATGTCTACCTCCAATGCAGCATCGGTCAATCCTTCTTGCACATATTGGCAGCAACCCATCATAATATGCATACCATCCCCTACCCGGCAACCATGGCCAGTGGTCTCGACTAACCGAGGGTTAACATCCGTGTCGTCCGCCAGCTACGGCTGTCGGGGCATTACACCGACAATCCATGGCGATCTGCCAACCAGCAGAGGGGCAACAGCTATGACTATCATGTTAAACAGCCAAATGCTAGCTGCTAAACAATGTCAGTCAACTCAATCTTTCAAGGGCGTTGTCGATACCAGTTACCTCGACCAAACATGGGGGGGGGGGGGCAACAACAATTACAGTCGCCTCTAACTGCCAAGTGTCTGTCCACTATAGACTCAGTCAATCGTCTCGTCCAGCCACTAGGTCATCTAACATGGGATAACCACAGCTCATTAAATATGCATGCGCCTGTCATGTAGTCAACCCAAACTTTGTCGAGCATGTCGAAATCCAACATTTTACAAGATGAGTCTAGTGCAAAGACGTTAATCCTTATTACCTAGGGAAAATGTTTCCAGCAACAGAATCTACAGTATTCCTATACCATTGGAAATTTTCCAAATTACAAAATCCTAGAAGTTTAATCAATATCTGTTTCAAACGGATATCTGGTCAGATACACGAAGTTGTCACTAACCCGTCAATAGCGTCTGTGATTAGATTACTGACTTGATTAAAGATGTTAGAGAGAAGGGTTCATGGACCTTGTAGTTACGAAATATATTGTACTTCCGTTACACCTATATCTGGGCCTATCGTCAGAAGTTTTTATACTGCAGACATCGTAAAATACGTCTCTGTGGCTTCGTTTTATTCACTAAACATAATTATGGGATACAATCGTAAACTGGATTAATAAAGTTCTGTCAATCTTTCCATGCGCGACTGCAACATGGAAATCATGAAAGAAACAGAAGTACAGGCTAAAAATTTGTTAAGTTAAAGAGTAAACTCGGATCTGTTTCACTTATTTCTAATTCTGTATGTTACTTTTATTCTCGGAAAATTTCCACTACCACTATAGTAGCATAACATTCCACGTTGTGAGATAAGGTGATTTGCTTTCGCTATTAAGCGCTCCTTTGTTTTTCAGACTTCTTTTATCAGGTTGTTCCTAAATAAAATTGGATCTGCAATACTGAACACAAATCTATCAATGCCAAATAATACAAACTATCACTAAACCGCTTCATGGTTTTCATATTTTCTAACTGTAGACGTCAGCAACGGGATTCTAAAGTTTGGATCAAGTAAAATGAAAGCTTTAACAGCCTTCTACTCTTGAATTGGCTGTATTAAACAATAGAAAAAGTGGGTCATAAAATGATAGGTTCCAACAGTGATGAGGGGAGCAAAAAACTCTTCCTCAACTTTTTTTCTCGGAAATGTGTCACCAATACGTAACTGGATGCATCAGTTTTAGAATTTCCTGTATTACGAAATGTTCATGGGCTCTAAGTTTATTCTGGGTTATTATAGCAATAGCCTCATAGCCTGTCAAAAATGACGGTTTGAATGGAGTGTTCAGGTAATTCAGTTATTCGGAGTTGCTTAATTATTAGTACCTGGGTGACGGTTCTTTGCTCGGCATCTTTCGATTTCTGTTCAACATGTAAGATTTTGCGTGAAGTTTGATTAAAGTTAAACGTTTTTCTTGAAGGATTCCTAGGCATTTAAAATGGTAAAAATCCTTGCTCTGACCAAACAGAAGCTTAGCAAACATTTGTAGACTTACTGGAAACTTATACGATACGACCTAAGAGCCGTTTGTGACACACGAAATACAAAAATTGCTATCTTTTTTGGTAAATTTATGTTACAAACTTGAAAATCAAAACGTTACCTATATATGAAATTTCATCCAAATCACTAGAACCATTTCAGAGATCGTCCTGTTTACCATCACATAAATTGTTTTTAAATAAAAATCCTATTATTATGTTAAATAGAAATCTTAATACTAATCAGGGATTAATTAATTGTCTAAGATTATCGGTAATTCATTCAGACGAGTACATAATTGGTGCTAAATTCGTTCACTCCGATAAAACTATTCTCATACCTCTCATTAAGCTCACACCTTTTGTTCCAACCATGCCTAGGAATGATAGGAAAACAATTCCCAATGGCCATTAATAAAGCACAAGATCAGACGTTTTAAAGAGCAGGATTTTATTCACCAGAACCTGTTTTTTTTATAACCGTGCTTTTTGACGTGTTCACGTGTTCCTATATTCAACTAATGTTTATGGTTGTGTTAAAGACACAAACGGTCAAATAAATAGGCGATAACATTATAATTGATAATATTGTTTTCAAAGAAATTATGTAAAATAAAGAAGTTTGGAAAAAAATCACATCTGCCAAAACCAAAATCTATTTTTTAAATACCTACTTTTTAAATGTTTTACAATTGAACTTGTAAAATTTAATGATAACGACTTTTCACAATAAGACTGATATTTATTAATACTCTTCAAAATAAAATACCTTTCATTAATAAAATATACTTGAATTTAGTTATTTCCACATTATTATATTACCATTCGATGACTGACCACGATAACGTGCGAAATATTCGCATGGGTCAGCTAGTATTCAAAAACTGTTCGTTCAAAGATATGAGTTCCTTATCATAACCAAAGAAAAACTAATTATCAGTAGGCTTCCTGGTACCTGAAACGTCTAAAGATGGCGTTAGTGCCGTTTCCGAGGTACCAAATACAAAAATTGTTCGTATTTTGTAAAATCTGGCTTTTGAATGGAAGACATCAATTTCGATAAACTTAAAAAGCGAAACGTTATCTAAACATGAAATTTCATCCAAATCGTTAGAGCCGTTTCCGAGATACCAAATATATATAATAATTGCTAATTGCAGAAAGGGAACATGTCCACTTTTTTACGAAAATCGTTTTTACCCCAAAAAAATGCATCTTTGAACATAGCCCTTTCATTCTCTGCAGAAAATAAATATATTCCATTAGTAGAAGTGTATGAAATAAGCTTGAGAAATATGCGTTTGATGCATGTTTCCTTTCTGCAGCAAACAGTTTTGCAGAGACAATATAAGTTTTGTACGATTAGTGTACCTGACGTTTCCACAGATATTTGTGGTCAAACACAAGGAGGTTTATTTGGTGTAGGCAAAATGGATGCTCCAAGTGATGATGGGAAGTGTTTTTCTCCAGAGAAAAAGATGCTTATACAAGAAATGTAATACGTGTTGCTAAAGTGAAGGGTGAACCTCACGTGAATTGGGCTGGCAAATATGTTCCATGAAGAAAGACGTATGTTGAATGCAGGTATGTTTCACTTCATATAATTCATTGTTGTCGGTAATTGTTGAAGTATTTAATAGCTGAGGCCTAATATGTTATCGAACACATTCCACAGATATCTACGTGGTTGTCTCGGTTGATGTTAAAGACGAAGAAATGCAACAAATCATGGAAACATTCAATAAAATGAGCACAAAGGACGAGCAGGATTTGCATCTACAACGACTGATAGAAATGAGTGACGTGAGCAGTAAACGTTACAACAAAGATATTAACAACAAAAAACCAAAATCTGTCTCGGCGAGGTATCATGTGCTTTGTGGATCACGCCGTGTTCAAGTTTGTAAAACTGCATTTCAGCAAGTATATGGCATAACACCTATATCGTTTGTCGAACCTTCTAAAACAAGGAAAATCGCCCAGAGATTTACGTGGAAAGTCAGTGAGTGCAAATGCTATTTCTGGATACGTGTGCCGTCAACTTCACGATCATATATCGTCCTTCCCCACAGAATCATCACATTACACGGAGAAAGAAATAAAATTTTTTAGACGCTAGATTATCTGTGAACGAAATGTATGAAATGTTTATGGTACTGTATCCAGATTCTAAGGTAAAGTATCAGTTTTACTGGAATTATGTTAAACTGAACTTTTCTCTAGAGTTTGGCAGACCACAAAAGGATACCTGCAGTACTTGTGAAGAACTTACGTGCAAGCTCAAGAGTACTTTTCTCTGTGACAGTGCCAAAACAGTTGCTGCTGCCGAATTGTTGATTCACAAGCGCAGAAGTAAGAAATTCTGTCGTGCATTACAAGAAGTAATTGCAAGATGTCAACATGAGGAAAATGTACTTGGTCTGTGTTTCGATTACATGGCAACAGTTTCATTGCCACATATTCCGGCGCAAGGGATATACTATTACAGGCAGTTAAGTGTGAATACGTTTGACATACATAACTTGCGAACGCACAATATGAAATGTTGTGTGTATCAAGAAGGGATAGCAAAAAAATCGCCATATGAATCGTGTAGTTTCCCGAAAGACTACATCGACAACGAGGTAAATCCATGCATATCAGAACTTCACTTGTTCAGTGATAATTGTTCTGGACAGGACAAAAACAATACCTTAGTGAGATTCCTGATGGGCGTAAGTGAAACAGGCCGCTTTAGGGTAATAAAACACTACTTTCCACAGAGGGCCACTCATTTCTTCCCTCATTAAGAGACAACTTCGGAAGGCAGATAGAATCTACACTGTTCAGCAATACTGTGAGCTCATACAAAAATCGTCTATCAAGAACAGCAAGTTCAAAGTTTCACAAGTTAATCAAGACAGCATTGTGGACTGGAAAGCATGGTGGCCATGTTTGTTTAGGATGACTTGTCACTTAGATAGTTCAATGGGAAATGCTGTTCCAAGGCTGAACAATGACTCTTTTGGCGTTTCAAAGTACTTATATTTCGAATACTGTTGCACCAAACCAGGGTACGTGATGACTAGAGATATGATTTGTGGCCTAATAAGTCACAGTTTCAAACTTAGGAATACTGCATGCAGAGAAATTGAACTGCCTATACAGGAAAACTTCCCCTCCTGAAGCAGAAGAGAGAAAATCTAAAGAAATGTGAACAGTATATTCCAGATACATACAACATTTTCTGGAGAGAGCTATTTGATTGGCCAACAGACTAGTGTTTAGTGTTACATTATACATCAGGATGTTGTATGAGTGTCATAAAAGAGCATACGTCCTCAATAAATAACATTAAAACCTTAATCTTTGCTTTTATTGCTTCCCAAGCAATTAAAATTAAATGTAATTATATTGTTAAGTGCAGAAAGGGAACATGTCCCACAACTTCTATTCTTTACTCTGTGTATGTGAATTAAGATGGATGTTTGAAAATACATGTAAAAACAGTCAAATAATATGCTTCTCATCGCCAATCACCACAAAATGTGATATTGAGTACTGTAAATATGTAATATAGTTTTTTGTCATTTCCCTAAAATTTGTGAAACTGGACATGTTCCCTTTCTGCATTTAGCGATTCATATATATATATATATACAAGAATTGCTTGTTTAAAAATATAAGATAAAATAACGCCGAATAAAACTTTTCGTGCCTTACGGCGCGGGAAAAAGCATTCAGTTGTCATCCTGAATTGTTATAAAATTAACTTAGTCCACAACCCGAAGGTTGGTTGGATCCTCCCGAAGGAGGCATACTAAGCCATTGTGTCAGATGTAGGACGGCCAGTTCCTTTCCTCTGGGACCTACAGTTTACCGTGGAATCCGAAACACGGAGCGGCGCTTAAATAATGGAATTCCTTATGCCTTACGTTGTAGCAAAAAGTTTCACTTGTCATCCTGGTCCAGACTGCATTTAAACCTAACCACAAACTCCTCTACTACTGCCTCTAGAAAATCAAAGCTTCACTCACGCACGTATGTTAGTGGCATAAACTTATATAACTTGAACAACAATCTTCATGAGTTCTAACATTTTTCTTTTTCGTGATTCAGATGCATATTACAACGCATGAATGGGTGACATGCGGCTGAAATATAGCGTAAGTAAAAGGAAATAAAAAATAAATCTTAATAACTTACGTTATGCTGCATAAAATTAGTTGTAATGGTAGTCTAGGCCGCACAACTCGCTGTCAATGTGGAATTAATTTCATTCAATCGTAGTAATGCGGTGCTGATGAAACCAAATTATTATTATTTTTTAGTTAAATTACTTATGCCTTGTGCTGTTACGTCAGATGCCTGCTGTCATTACGATCCAATTTAAATTTCAATCAAATCAAAACTTTCCCTAACATTGCTGTCCAAAAATTAAAGCATTTTTCCTATGGGTGTATGGGTTAAGAACTTACGGAAACATCTATATCGAACAAATATAAATTTACAAAAATACGGAAACATACTTTTATCTCAATTTTTTATAATATTTTTCTTCGTGGATGCTTAATTAAATAGAAATCTTTGTAAATAACGCTCATAACCTCTACAATGTAGTCTCTAGTCGTTGTTAAGCCAGCAACGAAAGCTAAGTGTCTGACGTCACAGTGTGACCGAAATGGCTACACTTTGTTTTACTAGTATAGATAAACATAAGACTAAAATGTAATTTTTTTTGTGTTATTAGTAATTCCAAATGTTTATGACTTTTGGAATCCAATCAAAATTACATCAGTTATAGTTGCAGCTCATTCTTTCCCATGTGGATTTTACAAAAATCTTCAAAGACACGATATAAAATTGAATTATGTCCTTTATGCAATTTGAGACGAAATACTGTGGTAAAATTCAGACTAATCTCCTTCAGCCAGAAACATTCCGAGCAGAATCTTTGACGTAACTAAGCAATTCTCACAAGGACAGAGGACAACGGGAATCTGGGAGCTGACTGAGTCGTTCTGACGTCAGCGTCTGTTTACAACTAATAAATGCGACCCAAGATATGCGCAGGGTCGCTGCACTCTGACTTCATGGATCTGTCTGCTAATGGGCTTACCAGCAAATCATAATACAACCAACGTAATGTTTGATCATAGCACTGGGCAGTAGAGATGGGTCGTTCGCGAGTGAATCAATTCTTTAGAACAGTTCTTTTGAAAGAGCGAGTGAGCTGTCGCTCACCAAAAGTGAACGGCAGTTCTTCTTGGATGCCGTAATGGTGGTGGTGTGTCGGTCTCGATTGAACTTCAATCCAGTGTGCGCCAACAATAAGTCGGTTTCAGCTTTACCACTCTCGCCTGCGGCCGACTCATGTTTGTTCTCTGTTCCACGCCGTTCATTGTTTATCCACTCCGTTCTGAAAGAATAAGAAATCCCGAAGATCGAGAAGAGCTAGGTCGTTCGCAACGTTCTCTGATCCCAGCGCTCAGCACGGAAAGATCTAGATCGTTCGCGACGTTCTCTGATTCCATCGCTCAGCACCGAAAGAGCTATTTCGTTCGCGACGTTCTCCGATTCCAGCGCTCAGCACAGCGCGGAGCAGTGCCACTGGGGAGCTAATTCTTTCGAATCTGACGTCCCGCTCTGCTTCTCTTTGTGTATTCCGGCTAGAAGCGTGCCTGTGAAAGTTTTTTTTTTATCTGCTTAAAATCTCTCTTAGAGCGAGGTCTTTAGAGACGGGAAAGGATGGGGGGCAAGGAATGGGAAGGAATTCGGCCATGACCTTTTGAAGGAAGTATTGCGGCATTTACCTGGAGTGATTTGGGAAACCATGGAAAACCCAAATCTGGATGCCCGGACGGGGATTCGAACCGCCGTCCTCCCGAATGCGAGGCCAGAACGCTAGCTGTTACACCACCACGCTCGGTGTGCCTTGTGAAAGAATATTTTCAAAAGCTGGATAAATTTGCACTGAAAAAAGAAGTAGGCTGCTGAATGGCAAAATAAGTAAAATTTTACTTGTGAACAGTAGCCTTCATTTCATTTAAAGCAAAAAGTTCTTTAAAATTGATTGTGCTTTGTGTTTGTAAATAAATTAATCTAAAACTAACTATGCTCAAATATCAAATATTCCGAGCAAGCCGAACAATATTTCATTGACACTTTGATGTGGCCTTTTATGCGTGAAAGTAATCAGATAGTATTTAAGAAACAAAAATGTTCCAGAATAAATAAAAAAAGAAGAAAATAACCGATGTGAGAAGCTAAGTAATCAGTCTAAATGGAAATAAAACGAACAGATACTACGCTCAAAATGGTTATAACTGCTCTTTTTGTTTAAACTGAGCTAGTGAACTGGTGAACCGTCGAAAAGAACTAGTTCTTTTCGTAGAGTGATCAAATGAACACCGCTCTTTTTATTGAGTCACTTTGTCCACCTCTACTGGGCAGTCTGAAAGCGGTTCCTGATATCTTTGGAAAACGTAGCTCACCTGAATAGCGCAGTCTTTACATTAAACAGCAATGTGTTAAAAATAAGCAGATTACTATAGTTCGGGTAAAGAGCATGAGTCGTGTAGTGTGGTCGAATAGGTCTACAGGTTTGCAAGGCACCTTTTCCTCTAGATCCTCGACTGAATCCCTGCTTCTTCTATTGTTGCTCTCGCGTTATTTTTCGCGGAGAGTCTAGCAATCACCAGAAGCTGTGAATAAGAAACGTGTAAGGTTCTATCTACTAAAGGCAAAGATACCATATATCATACACGCACTTCAGATTCGGATCCCTCGAGGTCTAAACTGAAACTGGATCAGTCTGAGGTCTCTCAGATTAAGCGTATATATTTATATCTCGTCTCCTCATCAAAGATTAGCCTCTTAAAGACAGAGAGAAAAGCCCCCTTACCTTCTTAATCACAAGATGCAGACTGTATCTCCTTCTTTCCATCATTGGGGAAAGTTCATTTATGCATTTAATTGGCTTAATTTAAATGCGATGACGCACATGCCCCCTTGGTAATTTCCCTTACACACATTACCATTTCGTTAGTTTTTTATTTCTGTATTTTTTTTTTTTTTAATCTTAAATTCTTTGAATACTATTTTAGCACCTATGTACCTTTTCTCGTAGTTATAACTTTTTCCCACTGTTCCTGGAAGATCGTTTATTTTTCTTGGTAATTTATTATAGTTCCTGAATCCCTTACATACAAAATAAAATTTTCTCACGCACTGGTTGATTGAAAGCTGACAAAACTTTTACTCTATTTGGTTGCGATTGGCCCAAGTAAAATGAAACTAACCTTATATGCTTCCGTTGTAGAAAATATCGCCGGATGAATGCTCCAAGTCGTGACATTGGCCATAGAAATGAAGAAATTCTTTTCTTTTTAGTTATCATTGACTAATGATGACCATACATATCAGATCATCAGCTGGATGATAAAAACTAATGGTCCAGGACTTTTCGGTTTCATCACCAAATTTACACCTCACTAAGTTTTCCCACAAAGGAGTCGGAACTATGTTTGGAACGAACGGCCATAGAAGGTGGTCTGGAACTGGTGGTTGGTGGTCTTGTTGGTCACCGGCTTTACGAAGTGGTTTTGTAGGCCGCTCCAGATCAGCCGATCTGTAGGCAGGGCCGGCGCTAGGAATTTCGGGCCAGAGGTAAGATGGGCGACCTTTTTTTTTTCTTTTTTTTTTTTAAAAAAAAGCTCTACAGACGGGTGGGCTGGACAATAAATAGACGGATTCTTCACTTCTGGCCTGCTTACCCCCCCCCCCCCCCTCTTAACGCCGGCCCTGTCTGTAGGGATTCGCACACGCAAGAGGTAACACGCCTGCTCCACCCTAGGGCAGGCAGCACTGTTCACGTGACACGTTGCATAATGTCGCTTCAGCTACTTTACAAAACGACCTTTTAAAATCTCGCTTGAACTACTACTTGTCTTCATAGATTCTTTAACTTTATTACGTAACTGATTATAGGTTGAAGTTAAGTTGTCGCTTTTGTTTTTGAATTGGGGTGTTACCATTCTTTAATATACTTTTAATTCTGCTTAACGTTTCATGCATATCATTTTTGTTTTATGCTTCCCGTTATTGGTTTATGTATAGTCATTTCGTTTTCGTATACACACAAAAAGTCGAAAAGACTATGTTTGACCACTCCATATTGATTAAACATCAGTCGAAATTCGATAAAACTGTCTGAAATGATATGAAGTGACATGTTCACCCGCGTGAAGGACGGTATAGCAGGAGAGGGAAACGTGCACACCTCTGCTGCAAACACTGAGTGTCTCATTGCTCAACTGGCATTCCCATGCCACTACGCGCGCTTTTGAAGTCTATCGACTGTTGTCGGATCGAGGCGCTCCACCACAGGCCAACACTTGATACTACCGACCGCGACGGCTGTGGGAAGCCAGCTTAAGTAGGTTCATATCATCGTATCGCTTGAGCTCTTGCGGGGGCGGATCCAGGGGGGGGGGAGGGCTAGGGGGCTGAAGCCCCCCAAAAGTATCTAGGTCCACCCTGACATTGTAATTTTGGATACCTTTTTTTTTTTAGCTCTACGGATTTGAGGTCCGAGGAGGCCTATAAAGACATCCCATGGCCGACTCAAGGCCCCCCCCCCCAAAACCAAAATCCTGTGAAAGCAGGCCCTCTGAACTCACGCCAAGCCCCCCCCCCCAAACCAAAATCCTGGATCCGCCCCTGAGCTCTTGTACTTAAATTTCGTAGAGTAATTGATCGTTTGCGGAATGAGGCAGGTTTTATTCACACAATAGCACCTGAACTGAAAAATTCTTCGAATTAAGTAGCAGTCCCTTTAACATACAGATTCTAACGCTGAATTTTTCATCTTAAAACGAATAAAAATATGCAGGCACAACTCGTCCAAAAGTATTGGGTGTGTGGTACATAAAACCGAGGTACCCACAGTGCCATTCTGCGCCAAGCTACAACCAAAGAACTATTAATTAACAGTTTTTCGCCTTACGTTGTAGTGGGACATCATTCAGATTATTAGTTTAGTAACTGAATGTTGTAGTTTTGTAAGGCTTCTCAACCGACGTGCGGAAGTAAGCTTCACGCGAGTTGTTTGTTCGATATGGAATCTGCCGATCAACAGTTCAAAGTATAAGTAATCGTGCGATGTTGAGGACGCAACCCAATAGTCTACCAGCGAGCCAGAATCAATCGGTCGGTCTCATTTCTCGGTACAACGGCACCAAGTATAACTTCAGGGCCTCGGGTTTGTTCATTCGCTTACACCAGCCTTGCCATCTCTGTAGTTGAATCAGTAGGGACAATTAATCATCTTTCCCTTAATTATACAGATTACCAGGTACCTCGGTATTTTGCTGAATATTATCAACTATAGTTATGATAGGGTTTTTAATCAGTACTTAATGTACAAGTATGTCTTTGCCTGCATAGTAACCCTTAGCTGTCCGTTCCCTCTGCTACAAAGAATTCACGATGCTAATATTATTTTAAAATTAGGAGTCAGATTTAATTACTAAAGAGTTGAAGAAAAGAAGAGATCAAGACAGAAGTTAGACCGCGTAAGTCTTAAGGCAATAGAAAGTTATAATTCATACGTGCATAACATTTAACCATTCGCCCCTCCATTATAAACGGTAATAATCACTGAAGAGCCAAACAAGATGTTAATGTGCACAATAATCATGATCTTATACTTATATGACCAAAACGACTTGAATCTAATAAGTTTACGTGGAGCTAAAGGTATTCCTCTCGTCCCTGAGACGCAAAACCGACACTCTTTGACCTCTGTCTTCATCATACTGTTACAATATGCTATCAATATTAATCGTTAAGTAATTAGTATGTTATGCTATACTAGAGGTGGGCCAAGTGACTCACTAAAAAGAGCGGTGTTCATTTGATCACTGCACGAAAAGAACGGTTCACTAGCTCAGTTTTCGATGAAATACCCCCCTTAAATCGACTTTGATGCAATTAGTAGACTTTTTTTTTCAGCTCTACAGTCCGCCAAACCCGCGTGAACAAGCTCTTCTTGATCTTCAGAATTAGCCGACTTATGACCGACTCACCTAGAAGAACTACCGTTGACTTTTAGTGAGCAACTGGCTCATTCGCTCTGTTAAAAGAATTGCTCTAAAGAACTGATTCACTCGCGAACGACCCATATCTATGCTATACTACATTTTAATTGCATAAGCCCTTTTAGAAGGATTCTCTACGAGGAAATGAAGTATTAAAAATGGTCATTTTTATTGCTTCAATACTTGGCAAGGCAAATTGGAATTTCTGGCTTTGGGTACATGTATCCCTGGCGTTTTTGTGCCTTGATCATCTAACAAATGGATATTAACGAACCACCAAAACTTGAATCAACTCGCGAGACGAGATAAAATTACCGGCATCAATTTGAAACGTCTTTCTCTAAATCTAAAGTGAGGGAGATGTATTCTTTCAACCACAATGACTGGACGAAAGATATTAACAGAAGTATCTTTCCCTCATGATCCTCAGGGCTCTACATTGCTGAATTTGACCTACAGTGTAGTCATCAACTTCTGGAAAGTAGATTCAGGGAAGATTTTGTGGTCTGGTCATGGCGGTAGTTCCACTAGAAGTTGTTTTTCCCTGGTCAATCGTAAGATATACTTTTATAACGTTACCCTTTGGTGAGCCTACTGCAATGCTAATTAATTCTATGGCAACAATATTTTTGGCAATTATCTAACAAACCATCCAGAGAGAGGAAACCTTGTAGAGACTTTGACATGGTCCAACCATAAAAAAATGTTTGTATCGAAGTGCAAGATAAAATTTTCCGGTGTCTCGTGGTTGCACTCCGACATGTAACGGTTATGGATTTTCTATTACTGCCGGCGCATTGGAAAATACTTTCATGAATTAAGTGTTTGAAAAGGAGCAACATGGCGACGTCTGTAAGAATTTCCAGTTTGATACTTGTGCCCATTAACATGGCCTGCCACGAAAGACCTATAGTGTTATGACATAGAGGGAGGTGTCGAGAGTGTATGTCTTCATACGTACAGTCTTATCTTTTTAAACGGATCCGCAAGTAGAGACTTACATATTTAGCAAGGGTCTCGATCGACTTGTGTCGTGTGTTATGTTATCAGCTTCAGAAATTGCGAACTCCAACAACGAACTATTAAAATTTGATCTGAAAGATTCTCACACGCATCAATATACGGTACTTGTAGGGAAAACATATTTTTCGTTAAAACAATTTTTTGTTTATAACTTTAAGTCAACGTTGAGGTCATTAGAGGTAGGAGTCGATGGGGCAAGGCACGAGAAGGAATTCAGCCAAGGCCTTTCGAAGGAAACATCACTAATCACTCATCACTCTCTCTAATAAATGAACCATTTTGAAATTTTTTCCTACTGCCTGTCCAATGTGTCCTGCCCAGTTGAGTTTGTTTTCTAATTTTATGCCAAGGTATTTATGTTTCATGTCTTGAACAAGCAATTCTTTCCCCATCTTATAATCATAATCAACACTTTTTTTTTTTATCTGTGTTCCATAATAAACGAACTCTTCACTGCCCAGTTAAATATCCAGTCCATTTCACAATGCAGCTGTTTACAGTATTCTAACGTTTTGATAATACAGTTGGGTTGTTTGCATTATGTCATCTGCAAGCAACCCAACTTCTGTCAGTAAACAGTTCAATACAATCATTCATTAGAATAACGAATTGCAGTTTCCCAATTCACTACACTGTGGAATTCCCATTTTCACTTCCACTTCTTTTGATGCTGTTTTTCCTACCCTGACTTTTTGCTTCCTATCTTTTTAAGAATTCTTCTATCCAGGAGATCACATTTAATTCACTCCAATAGGTTAAACATTTTGAAGCTTCTCTAGTAGGTGGTTCTGCTTTTAAAACTTGTTAGGTGCACTATATTATACCACAAGAAAACCCTATATTATTCTATCAAGTTGAATGTTATTACTATTGAGCCCCGCACACTGGGTTATGAAGGATTAAAAAAATGGATTCACAAAAAGTGATGAATTATTTCACAAACCAAATGATTTTTGTTATTAAGACAAGATTTGATACCTATGCAAAGTCTTACAGAGTTTTAGTTCAGCAGGCTCATTTAACAAGTCTCTAGCTTATCTGAGTAATTGCTCAGGGATATTTTACGGGGCTTTGACACATTGCAAACATGTCACTTTGTTCTATGGCACATTACAAAATTCGCGCACTGCTGACTACATTACCGAAGGCGGAAACACATCTCGGACCTCTCAGATGATGGGGCAGCAATCAGGCAAATAGGTCTGATCATGTCGACACTCAAACTAGAAGTAAATCTTTGCCTCCAGTACCCAGCTTCAGGGCAGCGTTCCCCAACCTCATGCTATCGTGTCCACCTTTCGGGATACCGAGAGTTTCTTCTCATGTTGATTTTCAGTTTCTGCAACAGAGAAAACAACATCGGAGTGGTGTGTCATTCTCTTTTGAATAGGTGGGCTGTGTACCTATTGTTATCGAAGGTGCGTTACCTTCCCGTAACTTGTCACGACAATTTTCAGTGCTTTTGCTGGCTCTTCGCATAGCTCTCTTTCAAAGTGGAGTCAGCCCAGAAGGTGGGTTGACAAATGGTTTCACAAGGACGGCGGTTCGCCGAATAGCGCTTTCACTAGATCATCTTTCGCTGCCTAACTTCTGGAGGAAACCAACTAGAACTGCAAGTGGCTGATGTTGAAGCGAGAAGTGCTACAAGGATGTATCAAATCGGAAGACAGATCATTAAGGTTTGCACTGGCATCGCTGAGTACAAAGTAGAATACAAAGGTATCGGTGAGACACAAAAGAGTCTTTTCAGACAAGCAGTAATAAGTAAAATATGATATGGGATCAGAAAGAGCAGTTAAGAGTCATCATGAATGGAACTGCAGTAATCGACTAAAGGGTTTCTGGTATACCGGCGCATTTCGTATGTATGAAAACGGTTACGAATGCAGTACAGAAAGAAGACCACACGTCTGCCTGTGTCCTGCAAGAATATGCATTAAGATACGCCAAGCCACCGAAGTTAATGCTTGTGGGAAGTTAACGGAAGGACCTGCAGTGTCACATTTAAACGGCGAAGACATGTTCCGTAGTTTGGATTTCTTTACGAGACATGTCAGATGGCCAAAACTCTAACTTTTTCTTGCACGAACAGGTATTTCACAGTAGAGGACTGTCCGCTTCCGTCTAATGAAAATATGTCGCTATCCGTGCCAAAAACAAACGGTTTGCGCGGACAGCATTTTATGGCGAAACATGTTAAAAAAATCTGCGTGCTGTGACACAAGTGTGAAGTATTTTCATTCAAGGTTGGAAAAATAAGTGTGCGATTTCATACTTTGGATCTTCTGAGTCTGAAAGGAAACTATTGTGTGAAAATCGATCCACCCTGCTGAAGTCAACCGTATCATCATCACCATCTTCAACAGCTTCCAGCCGCTAGCCAGGTCTGCTTCGTGCACAAGCCTCTCCATTTCCTTCTTATCACTTCTGTATCACAAACTTGTTCCAGTTCTCTCCTCTCTTCCATACACACTCCTCCACTTCTTTCAGCCATCCATCTCTTGGTTTTTTTCTGGGTCGTTTACCATGCATCTTAATTTCGTGGATTTTTCTTGGGATTCTCTTAACCTCCATTCTCTTTACATGTCTATACCATCTCAGCCTCGTCCTCTCTACCCTTTCCTGTAAGGGTTCCTGTTTTATGGTGCATCTAATCACTTCATTCTTTATTCTGTCCATTTTAGTAACTCCCATTCTATCTCTTAAAAACTTAATTTCGATTGCTTGTACCCTACTGATGTCCCGCTTATTCATTGTCCATGTTTCAGCAGCATATGACAAGATAGGCAAGTAGTATGTGTGATAAATAACTCTCTTGCTTCTCTGGGGCACATCTTTATTCCATATCAGGCTTCTAATGCTCCTTAGAAACGCCTCTTTCACTTATCTCGCCATCATTTCCTCCACATTCCTCTAATACACTCCCCAAGTACTTGAATCTGTTTACCTTCTTTAGTTGTTAACCTGCCATCACAATTCCCTGGATTATCCTATTCTTCTTTCTGGTTGTTACCATGTACTCACATTTCTTTACATTAAATATCAGGCCACATTAATCCACAGTGTCTGTCCATACATCTAACTGCCATGGCACTTCCTCTTCATCACCTCCTCAGATCATCATATCGTCCGCAAAAGCCATCATCACCTTTATGTTTTCCTCTCCCATTCTCACTGCCACCTTCTGCATTATAACATCGCTGATTACAATAAAGCGTAGTGCGAGGGCACTTCCTTGTTTTAGTCCATTCCTTTGTTTCAGCCAATCTGTTCTTCCTTCCCCTATTTTCGCATAGCTCACACTTCCTTGGTACAATTCTGTCACTATCCTGATGGTTTCTTTGGGAACTCCTCTGTTCTCCTAGCCCTTCCATATCTTACTCCTGTGTACACGATCATATGCTTTCTCAATATCGAGAAATACCAACAGTAGATCCTTTCCATACTCATAATCATTTTCCTGCAGCTGTCTCATAGCAAATATCAGTCTACCGTCGATCTCCCTGATCTGAAACCGTACTGCTCTTCCTTTAGCCCTTTTTACCCCCTGTCACGTATCATTTTTTCAATGACCTTCTCATACACTTTGGCACAGTGGCACATCAGTGTAATTACAGTTTTTAAACTCCTTCCTGCTCCCTTTTTTGAATATAGGTATAATTATTCCTTATTTCCAGTTTTCAGGAGTTGCTGGCTCCATACCTTTCTCATCACACGGTATAGCCACTGCTTTCCAGCTACTCCTGCTGCCCTTATCGTTTCCACGCTCACTTCATCGATGCCTGATGCTTTTACACCCTTCATCTTACCCAGAGCTGTTTCCACTTCTTCCCAAGTTGACACTTTCTCTTTCTCTCCTACATGGCCGTTATTTTCCTGCTTCTCCTGTGACCAGTCTGGGTTCAGTAAGGCTTCAAAATGCTCCTTCCACACCATTTATAGTCTTCCTGAGCTGTTTATTTCCTTTGCATCTTTATCCAACATGTTGACATTTTCTATCCGCTCCTTTTCTCTTCCTTTTTACCATTCTATATAGTACTTTCTTATAACAGTCAATCGCATAACAAACCGAATTGATATACTTTCCCGAAATAACGGACAATGTGATGCAAAGTTTGAAGGTACTCTGTTTGTTGAAAATATGGCGCTTGGATATAAGTAAGTAACGTAATGGATTTAAGTACAATAGGCGATTCCGTAAACCGTAGTTTTGTAAGAAAATCGAGTACACACATTCAATACGAAATGTTTGACTTCTGACGAAGAAGTAACGAGAATTCACGTAAATTTTCCTAATCTGAAGGACTTCGCCATAACTGCTAAGTACTGGAAACAAAAAAACCGACCGCAAAAATTGGGCCAAAGAAAATATATTTTAATGATAAGCTACGAAAACGCTACATCCTGTAAAATAATCACACATATACAACCTGCACTTCAAGTGCCGTGGGAACGAAAACGAAAAGTGTCCATTTGCCAGGAAGAGAATAATCTATCTGCCAAATACAGATGGAAAGATAATGAGTTGAGAACGAAGTATCGCTCGCGGAGGAAACGAGTTCTCTGTAGACCAGGGGTGTCCAACCCAATGATCTTGCGGGCCACTTTGGAAATGTATCATAACTCCGCGGGCAGCATATAAAATTATATATCCCCATACTAGATTTAGACTCACTATAGAAATTTTTTTTTGAGTGAAAAATTGCAAACATAATGATTTATTATTATTGTGTTTACTATTATTCTTACATGTAAACGTAGATAATATAATAATAATGATACTAAAAGCAAATTTTAAAGAAATGTATAACACTAAAATGATATATAAAAAACATATAAATATAAATGAAATAAATTTTGAAAATATGGATGCGCAAATAATTTATTTTTTAATACATTGGTTTTTCACTACTTAGGCAATTATAAAATAAATATATTTTGAAAAAGTGTGATGACTCTCGCGGGCCGGAAAAACATTCAAGGCCGCGGATTGGCCACCCCTGCTGTGAACACTTCCCTGTTTTCTGCGACATGGTGTTCTTAAAGTCTCCGAATTCCTTTTTAATGAGTACTGCCATTTATTTTCTGACTTCTTTCTTGACTAGCTCTATTTCGGACTTGTCCGTTCTTCATGTCAGCTCTTAGCTGGTCCTGTCCGTTCTTCATTTCCATTATCATCACGAAGAAACGCTCAAATTGCTCGGCTTGGCTCTGAGGATTTTTAGCAAGTTCCGGTTGTTTAGCAACAATTTCTCCAGAAACAAATATGGTACTTCCATCCATTTTACTCGCTCTTCTCAAAATGCAATGAAACGGACATAATTTCTTTGCGAACTGGAGTGTCGTCTGAGTTATCCATGTTAGCGTGTTCAAAAATTGCCCTTTGCGGCCTCTTCCCAGCCATCTTCACATTGTTAACTATCTGGTCTGATGTTACGGAAAATGTTTCTAATTCTTTTAAATTATTTTTTTATTTTCCCGGACCTCAGATGCATGGTAAACCCGCGTAAGAATTAGAAACCCCCCAAAACAAGCGAAAACACCGAAACAGAATTAGTTTCTCCAACACAAAACGCGCAAATTGAGGTACAAAACTAGGAATACATGAGCCTTTGAACGCTGGTCTGTCAAACATCAGCTCTACTTCCTCAACGGGACAACGCCAACAACATAAAATCTCCAATAAACATCGTCAAAAGTTAAATATCATGAAACAATACTTTAGCATCAAACACATGCTCCAAGTAACAACTTTGTCGGACCGCCATACATGAAAAACAACTTCCACAACACTAAAACACAACGAACGTAACATTTTTCAGATAACGTCGAGAACATACATGAATGGTCAACAAAGACATCAATGTAACACAAGGGTGCATACAATCACCTTATTCGGACCGCTAGACATAAACATCTCCACTTTCACAACAAGATAATACAACAAAAGTATCATTATTTTAACAAAGAATCGACAACATATTTGAAAAACCAATTAACTCTTCAATCTAAAACACATGTGCATACTATCATCTTGGATGGACCGCCAGACATCAAGCAATCGACTTCACTTCCACAGCAATGAACACAATATTTTTCAATAAACATCAACAACGCCTGTGAAAAACCATAAACAGTTATTCAATGTAAAACACATTTATAGACTATAACTGTGCCCGGACAGCCCTCGGGAGTCATACGCTGTTATAATAAACAAATATCACACATGACATGTACAATTATTGTACAAGTTGAACTGATGCTGTTGCTGCTACACTGGAAAACGTCGAGACACATAAAAAGTTCTAGTCACTACAATGACTCGCTTGCAACATACCAAAACAATCGGGCCCTAGGTTGTGACACCAATTTGTAATAACCCCTTTACTGGGCGGTTCTTCTTTTACAACTTGTTAAGCACACTACATT
Source organism: Vandiemenella viatica (assembly GCA_031002005.1). Taxonomy (NCBI): domain Eukaryota; kingdom Metazoa; phylum Arthropoda; class Insecta; order Orthoptera; family Morabidae; genus Vandiemenella; species Vandiemenella viatica. The sequence continues at coordinate 252,707,478 of JARYHS010013630.1, read as the reverse complement.
GTGCCACCGGCAAAAATTACTTGATATTACCCTATCAACAAATACAAGTGTAAGGACGGAAACAGCTACCTCACAACTGGCAGCGGGAGACGTGTGCTCAGCGGAGTCTTGTAAAGCCAGAGGATGTGAGGTTCGGCGAACCGCCGCGGCCGCTGTTGTAAAACCACCCGCTGGGCTGACTCCAGTATGAAAGAGCTATGCGAAGAGCCAGCAGCGACGACAAAGGCATTGGGCCCCGCACATGATATAGCTCAATGGGTTACGAAGAATAAGAAAAGGGGTTCAGAAAAAGTAATGAATTTATTTTCAAAACCAAATGATTTTTGTTATGAAGACAAGCTTTGATACTTATACAAACAGGCCCATTTAACAAGTACCTAGCTAATATGAGTAATTTCTCAGGGGTATTTTATGGGCCTTTGACATATTGCAAACTTATCACTTTGTTCTGTGGCACATTACGAAGTCCACGCACTGCTGACGACATTGCCGATGACGAATGCACCTATGACCTCTCAGATGATGGCAATAGTCAGGCAAATAGATCTGCTCTGCAAACCAGAAGTAAGTGTTTACCTCCACTGCCCAGCATCGGGACATCGGTCCTCACCCCATGCTGTCGTGTCCACCCATCGGTCAGACACCGAGAGTTTCTTCCAATGTTGATTTGCTGGTTCACGAAAGAAATAATAATAATAATAAAAAATCGGAGTAATGTGCCGTTCTCTTTTGAATAGGTCTGCTTTGTTACTGATGTTACCGAAGGCGAGGAGTCCTTGAAAAGCTGCATTACTTAACCCTAACTTGTCGCCACATGACAAATTCTTCTAAGGTTTCATTATCCCCAGAGTAAGCGGAAGTTTTTGCAAATTTCTGTATCTCCTTCCATTTTAAGATTCGGTTGTCCTCATTTATGTGTCGTTGTTGTACTTGCCTGTTACTGTTATTGTGTGTCATCATCGTTTGCCAGTTTAACCAGTCATCTAGTATTTGGATTGTACTGTACTTGCGAGCCCAGCTGTTGAATCAGCGGGTTATCGTGGGTCTTGCTTTGGCGGTACAGTTTCTTCGCCGCAGCTCGCAAGCGTTCCTTTAAAGATGAGAGACCACATATATGTTGTAGCACGGCTGAAGGCATATCTTATGGCTCTGTTTCAGAGCAGCAAGTTGGTCTTAGGTGCGTTGCCCGACACGGTTGACACATGTTCAAGTATCGGTCTTATCATTGTGGTATACAGTGCAGTGGTTGTAGATGGTTGGAGTGATGATTTAGGATGTAGATCTAATACAGTGAATAAACTTGTGGACAATGAGGGAAACGTCATTGTTGATACTCAAGATATCAGAGATGCATGGAAGAGACACGTAAAACAACTGTTCTCAGATAGCCGTCTGGAAACTCCACAGTTTGAATGTGAAACAGGTCCAAGCATTTTATTGACTGAAGTTCAAGCTGCAATAAAATGAATGAAGGATGATATAACTCCAGGCCCTGACAAGATAAATGCAGAATTTTTTAAACTGCTTTATGAAGATAGTACAAAGTGGTTGGCCTCAATGTTCAATCACATCTACAACTCTGGCAGAATTCCTCAAGATTGGCTCAAATCAGAGTTTATTACATTACCAAAAGAAACCCAGAGCTAAGACATGTGGTGACTACAGAACGATTAGCCTTATGAACCACACATTAAAACTCTTTCTGAAGGTTATTCTCCGAAGGATATATAAGCTCTGTGAAGAATATGTATAACTCACACAGTTCGGATTCAGTAATGCAGTTGGAACACGAGAAGCTCTGTTTAGCATCCAAGTACCATTTCAGCGCTGCAGAGATTTGTGATGTGTACGCTTGTTTTATAGATTATCAGAAGCCTTTGATAGGGTAAAGCATCAGAAGATGATAGAAATTTTAAAAAGTAAAGACCTCAGAATTATTGTTAACCTGTACTGGGACCAATCTACTCATGTGAGACTGAAGGGATAAAATACGGATGAAGTAAAAATTGTTCGTGGTTTAAGACAAGGTTGTATCCTGTCCCCCTTATTATTTAATATCTACTCGGAGTATATCTTTAGAGAGGCGTTGAGTGATGTGGGGATGCGAGTGCCGTTGAATGGAAACTGGATAAACAACATCCGCTACGCTGATGACACAGTCATTTTTGCAGACAGTCAGGAAAGATTACAATATGTTATAGATAGAGTGTCACAAAGCAGCCACGAATACGGACTTGACATTAATATAAATAAGACAAAAGTAATGGTCATTGGCAAAAACAACAACTCCCAACATCATATTAGAGCATTGAGTGTGTATCAAGGTATATGTATCTTAGCACCACAGTAACAGCCAATGGGATCCATCTGATGAAGTACAGTCACGGCTATTTTCAATAAAATGAATTACCTTTTCAAAAGTCGTAACTCCTGCGCTGCTATGTGTTCTCTGTCTTCCTGCATAGCGTTGAAGCGAGGACATTAAAAGAAACTATCAGTAAAAGGCTATATCGAAGAATGTTGAGAATACCATGGACAGACCACAACACAAATGCTGAAGTGCTCCGCAAAATGAAAAAAAGATATGGACATACTGATCACCATAAAAACACGGAAGCTTCAGTACCTTGGCCACATCATGAGGAATAATAGCCGTTATGAACCCCTGCGGTCTGTTCTTCAGACGAAAATACCAGGAAAGAGAAGTGCTGGTCGAAGAAGAACTTCTTGGTTTATAAATCTGAGAACCTAGACTTCCAAGACAACTACGGAGTTAATCCGAGCATCAACCAGCAAAGACAAGACAGCCATGAATGGTTGCCGACATCCGGAACGGATAGGGACCAGAAGAAGAAAGATGATGAAGAAGAGGATATAGTTGTCTCATTCTCTTTATTTCTTTGGGACGTATGTTTTGAATGTGCGACTTCTATGTCAGTCTCCTATCTACGGTGGCACTTAGGTAGAGAGCAGTAGGTGTCCACTTAATACCCTCGCCGAGGAGTTTGATGGTCTGTAAAGGGTGTATGTTTCTCCTAATCACCATAACCGCTTGACTTTTAGACGCCTTGAAAGCCAGGCGCCACTTCTTTGCCCAGCTTTCGATGATATCAGAGCATCTTTGGATTTTTGTAACAACATGAGGTGCTCTGATGCTCTTCGCGAAAACAGCCGTGTCATCGGCATACAATGCCGTGTGGGTTTGACCAGTTTTGAGGACGTCAGCCATATACAGATTATACAGTATTGGCCCAAGGACGGATCCTTGTGGCACTCCGGCTCTGATGTTTTGAATGGAGTAGACCGAATCTTCAATGATTACACGGAAAGTTCGCTCATTCAGGTAGTTTTTGATTAAACGGACGTGTGGCAGAGGTACCGCTTGTACCAAGAGTCTGTAGAGGAGGCCCTCATGCCACACCGAATCAAAGGCGTGGGACACGTTCAGGAAGACAGCTCCGAAATATTCCTTTATCGAAGGCGCTCATAGCATTTTCTACTAATCGGAGTAGTTGTGTAGTAGAATGCTCTCTCCGAAATCCAAACTGCTCATTGGGTAGTAGTCGCTCGGTGTTGATATGTTGTTGAATTCTTTTGAGATAGAATTTTTCGAAAACTTTTGATGTTGTAGGTAGGAGACTTATAGGTCCATAAGATTTTGCCTGACTTGGGTATAGGTACTATTTCTGCGAGTTTCCAGATTTTTGAGTATTCCCCGGTGGCTAAGATTTGGTTCAACACAGACATTAGGTAGGTAATTGCGGCAGGTGGTAGATGCCGTAACAATAAACCGCCGATACCACCATGTCCAGTGGTTGTGTTTGTGGCAACGTGGCTAAGCATCTCAGTGACTTCCTCAATACTGGCGTCTTATTCCTGTGATTCTGCATTTAAGTATGCTTCAAGTCTCTGTCGTACTAGGGCTATGTGATCATCATATCTGGGCTCATGCACTGGCTGGAAATTGGCCTCGAAGTTTTCAGCGAGTGCGTCTGCTTTTGCTGTTGGGTCGAAGACAACGTTGTTTGAACGGTTAGTGGTGACATCTTTTGGCACTGTCGTAACATGCGTCTGGTAGAGTGCGAGACGGATCCATCAGGTACTGTGAGGGATGCAACAAATCCTGTGTAATCTCGTTGCCGATATTTTTCGACCTCATCTTTAATTTCCCGCTGAAGGTGATTGATTGTTCTTTTGGTATCGGGTTTTCTGGTTGTGTGCCACTCCTTGATGAGTTGATTTTTATAGGTTATGGTTTGTCGGATGTCTGGCGGCAATTGTTTAGATCTTTCTGGTTTTGTTCTTTTGGGGGGAGTTACAAGATTTGCAGCAGCGTTGATTGATGAGTTCTGTGACAGCAGTCATGGCTACGCAGGGGCCAACTTCGTTGGGAGCCGGGGAATTAGTGATATGATCTGTAAGATGGTTCTGGTAAACCTCCCAGTTTATATACTTAAGATTTCTATTGTGTTTTCACCTCTGGATGGAGGCTCTTACTGCCATGTAGAATATCACAGGTAAATGATCAGATGAAAGTGCAGTCTTCGTTGCTACCGCGATATGATGCCGCAAGCCCTTCGTGATTCCTATGTCTAGCACATCTTCGAAAGTTCTTCCTTTGAAGTGGGTGGGTTTCTGTTGGGCCCCATGCGGCGGCGTCATTTTGTTGGATGACTCTCGATAGTCGCCGGCCGTTGGTGTTCGTGAGTCTCGAATTACATGCCGTATGTTTGGCATTTAAGTCACCCGCTATCATGACGTTGCCAGGTAATCGAAGTAGTGACTCTTTCTCAGTTGTATTGACCAGTTATTGAGGTGGTCGGTAAGCGGAGATAAGAAAAATTTTCCCTCTCGTAGATTCTACAGCGATACCTGTTGGATCAATGGAGGAGAGTGGTGGTAAGTATATCTGGTGATGTTTGATGGATTTCTTGAGATTGTAGATTGCCATGCCTCCACCTGCAGTTAATCTATCATTACGATAGCATATGTAGTTTGACAGAGTTGCTTTGAGGCCAGGTTTAAGATGTGTTTCGTTAACTAGGCAGGCATCTATCTATTCATCTCTGAGGAATTCTCGAAATTCGCCGTTTCCGGAGACTATTGGCATTCCATGTGCAAATTATCAGATCATCAAGCTTAGTTCCAATTGTTAATTCTCGGGATACCATTGTAAGCAGCCTGAACCGCTTCCCGAACTGACACGGAAGATCAGCAATCATTGCGTTCACTGTGTGGAGCATTGAGTGTATCATATTTAGCAGTAGGTGATTGTCCAACTGCTGCTGAGGTGGTTATTGAGTAAGAGCGTTTTCATCGCAACTGCTGGGTTGCAGAGGTACGCCAGTTCCATTATTTGCTGCAGTTTATGGGTTGAACGTTAGGGCATTCTGAGTTGGTTGTAGGGGGATACCAGTTTGTTGCCTACCATCAGTGACCGCAGCATAAGTAGTTCCCTCTGCCTGGAGACTTGTCTGTCTGGGAGCGATAGGTGGTGTGGGCCGCAGAGTGGCTTTTGTATTCTATGTACTCAGTGAATCTTCTTTTCTTCGAGTTTCTTTTTGTACCTTAGTGCAGCTTGTTCCTGCATTGTTTGGTTTCTGTCTCTCTGTGAATTTACCAAATGCAGGGTATTTCCTGTAACTTTCAACATGTGAGCCGCTGCATTGGCGCATTTTGGCGGGTTTTCTCCTTTCTTGGAGACACAATCCCTTGAGGCATGGTCCACAGCACATTTGACACATCTTGGGGCTATATAGCAGTTTCGAGATACATGACCCACGGCCTGGCATTTAAAACATTGAGTACTTCTGAGATTTCGACAGTGATCTCGAGAGCGCACAGGTTGGTGAGTTTATAAATCCCTCTGTTCTCGATGTAGTCACGAAGGACTACTAAGTAAAGTGGTACCTCCTGGTTGGTTTTGGGGGAGCGTGGACGGTAACAGTTCTAGGCGCAAATTCACAGTCCTCTAGTTCTTCCTTGATTATATCTGGATACATATTGAATGGCATCCCTCTCAGCACTACCATCAGGGTCTTCTCTGGAGTGGTAGCGAATGTATAGTAATATATGGCTTTGTCAGATATGACTTTAGTCACAGCCATGTAGTCTTGCGTAGACTTGGTTAGTACCTTGTACAAATCACGCCCGGATGGTTTGACTTCAAAAGCAGATTTTCATGCTTTCTTCAGAAGGCAGCACAGTTCTCGGTACTCATCCTTGAATAAGATCATCAGTGGAGCAGGGTTAGGCTGCTTGTCAGTAGTTGAAGTCGTTTCATCATCATCCACTAGGAGCTGGTCAAATTGATTAGTTGTCGCTATTTCAGGGGTGCCAGTGGTTAGACGCACTGTTGGAGCCGTGTGGCGTGGATTGATGAAGCCGTCTTCGTCGACAGTTGGCTTTCCCCTGAGCCGGGACACCGCAGTTGTCATACGCTTGGGGCAGGCATCATACTTTAATGGGTTGGTCTTGAGTGTGATTGTATCACGCTTCTTTTGCTGCTGCTCTTTCTCTGGAGATCAAGTGGCACATCTTTTCCTCGAAGAGGTATTGCACGCTTCCATATCTAGTTCTTCAGCTAGATCCTCATCATATTGCGGTGCTTGGATTATAACTTTTTAGTGTCAAATATTCACATCATCTATCATGCAAAATAAGACAGGTTGAATGTTCAAATTTTAAGTTACCTTATATATATCAACTTATTTGTGAAAGGATCAATTAAGAAAGAATCATAAAAGAAAACTTAATCATATGAAGTGGATAATTGAAAACGCAGATTGTAATGGGTATGTTGAGACGATGTGTCTAGCTCAGGATAAACGGAAATTGGAGAGTGCGTCGAACCAACTGAGCGTGTGAGGGCTCTTGTGAGATCATATCGTCGTTTAACAATAAGGATGATAAGTGAACAATTAAATTTAAACATTTTCACCGTACATCAAATTTTGACAGACGGTTTGGACATACGAAAGGTTTGTGCCAAACTGGTGCCAAAAAACCTCACAACTGAACAGAAGGACAATCGAAGAAACGTGTGCGTTGAACTTCTTGAGAGGATTGGCAATGACCAAGCATTCTTCAATCGTATAATCACAGGTAATGAATCCTTGATGTTTGAGTATGATCCTTAAACAAAGCGAAAAGTGGCACATTCCGTCATCTCCTCGACCGAAAAAATGTCTAATGAGCAAATCAAAGATCAAAACAATGCTGATTTGCTTTTTTGACAGTAGGGATATTGTGCATAAAGAATTTGTTCCTCCAGGACAAACTGTCAACCAAGTGTTTTACAAAGTTTTCCTTGAACGCCTCAGGAAAAGAGTGATTCGTGTGAGACCAGACATTGCAGACAAGTGGATGCTTCAACATGACAATGCCCCGTGTCACACGGCTTTTTCCATCAGTGAATTTTTTTACCTAAAAACGCATTCCTGTTGTTTCACAACCCTCCCTCCCCCCTCCCCCCTCCCCTTTGGTGAGTAATAAATCAGTCTCATTACATTTCTTACACACCTCGTGCTAGTAGATTCAAGATAATGTGTATTCCATTGGAAACAACAGCCGATTTTCATTTTCAGAAAGAATTAAAATCCAGTGGAGAATCTATATGCAGCATTCTTCCACCAAGTAAAAAGTAGCAGTTGAGAATTCTGAGAGTTTTAAACCCTCATTTCCTTTGCTTCATAACAGAATTTGAAAGAAATGCATATTTTGCTAAGAAAATGCAACTGACTGCAATCATGGGTGTTGCTAAACGAATTACTCAGTTTATCCACCGTTCATAACTGATAGTAATAGAAAGCAGTTACTTTGGTTATGTTTGGTGAAATACAATAACGCTGACTTCAATTCATTATAATTAATCTTATTTTAAAAATGGTTCTTAGTATTTTGCTCTCATAGCAGATCATCGTTCTATTTAGCTTTGTACTGTTTTCAAAAAAGAGAAACAAAATGCGAAATTGAAAAAGACCTGACAGATACAAAAGAGAAATAATTGATAAAATCCAGAACAGTTTATACGAAGTGCTTAGCACGTGCGTGACACGTGTCACCGAGAAATGGAGCATGTACAGTTCGTGTCTGATAACAGATAACGCGTCCATTAAAGGCGATACTCGTCGATTTATGAGTGGTAACACATTGCTTCTTCTTATTCGTCTGAAAGATAAGTCTGATACTATCTGCCGTCTTCCAATTCTCCTACTGTCCAGGAACAAAGAATCTAAATATTACATGTGCTACTGAAATCCTGAGCAATATTTTGCAATTATGAGACGCATTTTCTCAAAATATCTGTTTAAGGAAACGCAAGCAAGATTCATACTCTTTGAGCTTAATTAATTTGTGAAATAGTCGTCATCTTGTATCACTCTTCTTTTTTTATTTCATGAGAAATTAAGGGAGATACTAATATTTAATACCGAAGACGCCGCGAGAAGGTGCACACCTTGTAAGGTCACAAAAATCCTTTCCATTTGTTACTAAGAACCTAAAAATCAAGTAAATGCAGAGAGCGATTTCACATAGCACAAGATTCTAAAACATTTGAGGAAGAATTTTTACGTCATATTTCCATAATATTAACAATTTTGCCTCAAATGTTGTATGGTTCTAGTGTGAGTTCAAACATAGGGTTCAGTATACTGGCCAAGGAGTCTGAGGTTAAAATTCTATGCATTATACCACAATACAAGGAAGAGCATGTATTGGTGTTCCGTCTTGCAGTTAAACAAAACTTTTTTAAGGCAAACGCAAAATGTCTTTGTTTAAGACAGCCCCAATGCCAGTCTCTGATTATATACTAGTACGTACAAGTTTGCGGTTTTAAAACAGCGACATGTCTCATACCGTCACTTCTCGCAAATCTTTTCATGGTATAATGATTCATTCTGATATTACACGTGATTTTATATTATGCTAGTCTACTTCGAATTGTATGTAAACGTATGTTATTTGTGGATGTGATTACGAGTATACTGGTCAACTTCGATGTCACATCCATGATAACGCACGTGTATATGGGCCGAAAATACTAACATGTTCTCCAACTCATTACCTGCATCGATTATTGACTTTTCGTTATAGTATTTCTTTTTTCCTTAAACGTTTCAAAATACTTAGGCAGTACTGTTTTACGTTCGATTAAGTGATAGGAATCCGTACTATATGAAGCGAAAATTCCAGATTAAAAGGATGAAATAATTACAAAAATATGATGGACCTCCGTAGATAAAAAATGCCTTCATTAATATCACATAGAAAAGATTTATCACCTTTCATTGCGTACGATCAGGGGCTGATCCGTGGATCTAGGGGGGAGGGGCCAGGGGGCTCAAGCCCCCCCTTCTCAGAAGTATCTAGGACCATCGCCGACATTGTAATTTTGGAGAGCTTTTCTTTTTCTTTTTTTAGCTCTACGAATTTGAGATCCGAGGAGACTATAAATACTACCTTTTGCCCGACTCAAGCCCCCTCCCAAAGCGAAAATCCACTAGAGGCAAGCTCCACCCCCGACCAAAATCCACTCAAACCAAGCTTCCCCCCCCCCCCCAAACAAAAGTCCGCTCAAGCCCCTCCCAAACCAAAATCCTGGATCCGCTCCTGCGTACGATTGTACAGTACCATCTGGTGCTGCAAAAAGCAGCCATTTTCTCCGCCAGCAGCCTGTGCGCGTGAGTATACTGAATTGCGTTTGTGCACCGTTTCTGGAATAAAACGGTGCTCAGCATCTGCGAAACTTTTAGTGGATTTAAACTATTCTTCTTTTTCTGATATTGCTGAAGATTCTTTTATATAAAATTGTTTCGCTTTCTGCTTTCTATAACTAAGTGCTGGAAAGAACAAAACTTCATAGATATTTTTGAAATTCAAAAGGATAAAGTGATTACTCCAATTTAACACTTGTAAGTTTGAAACATGGCTTAGCGAGGAGGCATTCCTTCCACAAGATTGAAAAAATTACAGTGGTGTACTTGAATTAAGAAGGTAATTTAAAAATAAATATAAAGCAAAGTCATTGGCTTGGTGGAAACATATATTTTATTGCAAGGAGAGTATCCTCGTTGCCTGGTCTATTTGGGGTTGATTTATCACTGAAACATTTTTAGTCACTCAACCTGTTTCCACAATTAAAGGAAACCTAGATTCACTCGCATTCTACCTAGAAAGAGGTGGGTTGGAGTTGATTTACCCCTACACTATTTTCATTCATCCGATGAGAAACATGTGAACCAGGTTTCGTGGAATTGGCCCCACCTATTTCCGTAATTAAACTAAACTTTGATTGATCTGCACTATGCCTAGAATGGGATGGACTTTTTTTCCCTTACGGCTTTACGCCTCGTCGACGGCTAAGTTCATTAGAGGCGGGATGGGACTGGGGACAAGGAATGGGAAGGAATTTGGCCATGCCCTTTTTGAAGGAAGCATTCCGGCATTCGCCTGGAGTGATTTGGGAAAAACCATGGAAAACCCATATCTGGATGTCCGGACGGGGATTAGAACCCGCGTCCCCCCGAATGCGAGGTCAGAACGTTAACCCTTCACCCACCACGCTCGGTGGGATGGATTGAGTTTGATTTACCCTTCTAGTATTTTCATTCTCCCAATGAGCAACGTGTTTATCATATTTCATCAAATTCATAACATCCATTTCCGGAATTGTCTAGAAGCATTGATTCCTACGCACCCTTCACAGAACTGGGTGGGTTGAATGCTGGGATACGGAATGTCAGTTGTCATTCTGGTGGGCAGGTTGCATTTCAACCTAACCATAATATCCACTAATTTCTCTGCTCGAAAATCTGAACACGTATAGTACGCGCATTAATGCATTCCACATACATAACTCTGTATTTGAAACGTGTCTGTTTGCTCCGACATCAAGTTGAAAATACAGATTCTGAAGAGGTTTTTTCACAATTTGAGGTCAGAGTTAAAATGTGTCGTGTGTGTTTAAAATGCTATGTCACCAAATGCTGGCGCAAGGGGGAAAAATAATCGATTTTGGCTGGGTTTTCACAGTTCCAAACGTTAGGTTCTGATCTCAGATTCTAGGTTTGTTTCATCGTGCGGCTTTATCTGGAGCTCAAAATTAAAATCTATTCTGCACCCTTATAGTTGATTATCAAATTTCCATAGTTATTTTTCCAAACCACTTTTATTGCAAACACTAAGGGCTTAGTAAACATGTCACTTTAACGTAAAAATCAGCATTTACAAATGGGTTGCTATTAATAGTAACAGATGTGTGTGACATCTGGTAACTTCAACGACAAATAAGATCTCTGGTATTTTTTCGTGCTCTTTCTTTTGTAGCTGATGAGAAACCAAAGTACTTTTAAGGATTTATAATCCTGACTTAACAGCCAAGGTGCAGAGCTGCTAGTAGTTCTAAGTCCTAAATATAAGAAAAAGTGAAAAATAAAAACTTCTCTGTAATCCTTATTCGGCACAGAATGATTTCCAGTCTCTTCAACAAAGGTGGGTGGGTGAATGGTAACCCTCTGGTCTCGCCTTCGGAAGAATATCAGTGCAAATACCCGTCCGGCCATTAGATTTCGGTTTTTCATGGCTTTCTGAAAACACTCCAAACGAATGCCGGGATGGTTCCTTCAAAAGACCATGCCCAAACTTCTTGTTGTTCCTTAAATACAGTCCTTCCCGTCTCGACGTCGAAGAGGTGTTAAATCATAATTTCTTTTTAAAGGAATGGCTATCTGTGAATGCAAGTAAATTGATTAAAATGCGTGAACTAGGATATTGGTTTTATCGACATGAGTGTTTATTTGTTACTTTATGTTATATATCAGGGGTGTACAAACTTTTCATCCTAATGATGAGACTGACTATTCCATTAACCCAAAGGTCAAGACCTAGCTAGTCCATCATATCAACATACCTTTCACTATTTGTTTTTTTTTTTTTTTATTCTGTTCTGGCGCACTAAACGTACTAGAAGTATTTCCTACTGACTGCCGAGCAGTAGTGTTAGATGTTTCTTCTGTTGCTTGCATGAATCAGACTAACGAACAGCTGATGGGTTAAGCTTGGTTCTACCTGTTCTTAATAACGATACATGCATTTACTGTATCCATTAGCCCACTTCTTTTGGCGAGGAGACAGGAAGAGGATGAGATAAGCATCTCGAGTCTATTACCTGACGCAGCTGTGGCCGCTTCCTGTATTTTGCACGAAACGGTAAATCACATAATTCTGTTCAACGAATTTTCACGAACAATGAGGAATACGGAAACGGTAACACGCCCTTGAAGATACGAGTAATTTCATTGCTCTATTTAACAATGCAGTGCTTTGGTGTTGCGTGATTAGCTAGCCTGCTTAATCATATTTGATTTCATACTATTTCGAGGCGAGAATGATTTTATACTATAGTATGAATGAAAATATGCAATTTTGTATTAAGGTGTAAATAATTCTGGAAGTGATATTGTGGTATGACAGTGTCACCCACAATGAATATAATTAAATAATTAATTAATATTCAGATTTTTCTTTATAATATTCAATTTTGTAAGTTGTAAATATCATAAATAATAGGGATATTAAATAGGTAAATAATTGTATATTAAACCCAGGCGGCCAGAGTTATCATTATTATAATTTTAATTTCTACAAAACTTGCTGCTCAGTAATATAGTGGATATGGGAAGCTGGAACTGCCATTTTCGAACGGTCGAGATCGAGACAATAGCTGGGTCTCCCGACTCGGTGGCGCCGACGCTCACAACAGCGGAGAACCATTGAGCGTGGGTGCACTGAACTCACCCCTCTCCGATGCTTGGTCGAGGTCAGGCAAAAGTGCGCGAACGGAGACAGCGAATGCTGGCCGCGATATAAAACACGTGACGACGGACATGTATCGATGACCAATCGTGAACGTTTATAGGGGTTCACAAATGTTAATTCAAGGGATTCTGTTGCATGTGGCGAGTGGGAGACGACTTTTCCGAAGAAGAAGAGAAGAGGCCATTTTTGACTTCACTTGCTGTCGGGACGAGCCACTGTGCAGACGTGTCAGCCGACACCCTCTCGTCCAATGATCACTGACTGTTTCTGATCACACTCTCTTGCTCTGGGAAGCGAGAAGTTGTATGGCATGCCTGCCATTATTTGGAAGCTGTTGAGGTAACGCGGTCGCATCCGCTAACCTGGCTTTCACAGCTGCAGTAGCACTGTGCGTGTCACACTTCATCACGACGATGCACTCATGGTAAAGTACCGACGCATACGGTCACAGTACATTGGGTTTTGACGAGACTTGCGAGCCCTTAAGAGGCACTGAGATAAGACTCTGCTCCCGGCATAAAATCACAGAGCTAGCTAATTTTCACTTTTAACTTCAATTTCTAAGCATCTTGGTAATTTGTGTAAATTCAAGACTATGCTTTTTAACTTTATATGGCGCCCATGGGATACTCTTTTTGTGGCAAATGTTAACTTCAATTTGATGGCCTGTGTTGCCACGTTGATAATATGTCGACTTTGCTAATTGTTGAAATATTTAATTCAGTTTTATGTTTGCTTTTCATCGGCGGATTGTAAACGTCGGGTATTGCTTGTTTTTGGTGTCTTTGGAATATGTTTAACGTAAAGTTAACTATTACCCGGCCTTGTATAAGCCATAAGACTCAATACATTGGATATAATTTTGTGTACAATATTCATGGTTCTAGTTCCTTCTAGTTCACCTTTTTGCAACCATTTAAAATCATTTCATTTTTATTTTCATATTTAATTACTCACGTATAAAGGTATGAAGGTAAGGCAGGTGTTGGAGGTGATATAATATTAATAATCCATCCCCCCTCCCTTTATACAATTAACCCTGTCAACCTAGCCCTCATTCATTTACAATATTGAGATAGATATATGTGTATAATCACTTATTTTTTTGGATGTAGTCTTCTCGAGAGACTAGGCCGAGTAAGTAAGATGTTTCCAAACGATATTTCTGGTGAAGATGGCGACGGAGGCTGAGATCGCCGAAATATCGTGTGGAAACATCTTACTTACTCGGCTAGTCTCCCGAGAAGACTACATCCATTCTCAACGCCGAGAAAGACTTCGTTCCTACTTATTTTTTTGTTTGACGTATCATCTTGTGATATGTAGATTAAATGCAGTTTGTTACCTAGTTAGAGATCTTTCATTTCTGGATCCCGAACAGTAAAAAATTAATATTACAAGAAATTAGTAAGAAAAAGTAAGATGACTATTACAACATTTAACATTTTTATTTGGTCTGAGGCTACTTTCGATTCACTCAATATTTTTTTAACAAAAAATAATAAGATTATTATACATTTTAAATTAAATATATAATGCAAAGATTGTGTAAAATAATAATAGTTTCATGTGATCTAAAAATTCAAGTCACAGAGCTTCTTATCGGCCGCGCAGTACATCTCTGTTGTTCTCATTTAATTTGTAAAGGAGACCTACAGATTATCGACAAATTCGAACAACGGAGCATCCTAGCATCTTAACATTAACAAATCAAAGCTTTGCCAGAGGTCAGTTGTAAGACCCATAAAACTTACAGCTGAGACAGCGATTTGAACCAGGGACTTTCAGTTCCCCAATCGTACGCCGTAACGTCAGACGACAATCTGGATGTAATCAAAAATTATTATTCAAACATAATAAAATAAACGTACTTTTATTCTATATAATTTATTTTGCTATCGCAAAACACAAATGTACTTTTATTTCATTGGATAGGCCCTACATATTTTCCAGTACTACAGTGATTTCGGTACGGAAGGTCCCCGGTTCAAAATCCGGATCTCGGATGCCTTAAAATCGACTTTCACCACTGGCAAAGATTTGATTTGTTAATGCGAACATGCAAGGACTCTATCTACATTTTACGAATATCTGATGAACCTGAAGGGAGGCTGAAAGAAAAAGGACACACTTCAAATGCAATCAGTAACGTTAAAACAATATTTAGTCGTAAAGGACCGGAAATTTCCGAACTCTTTCAATACAGTTCTCCATATCGACCAGCCCGATAGCAGACCGACACCGGCCCGCACCGTCAAAATACAAACCAAATTTATCCCGGCCAACACACGGCCGAGTGTAGGCCGACACGCGGTGTCTTTTAAACTCACTTCAATCGAGTGAGCGACAATAGTAAGGAAAGTGACGGTGCGGTGTGGGCCCGGTGCGGTGCGGTCTATTGTGGCCCGACCTTCATGCAGTTAGGGACTTATTACACTAGGCGACTTGGTGGCGTAACCAGCCGCGCCACTGGTGGCGCTGTTCGTCACTGGGCATTGACTCTTATGGAGCTTATTACACTAGGGCAGCCAGTGGCGTCGCCACAAACTGGCGGCTGGCTGGCTGCCGTGCCCCGCGACCAGGCCTGCAGCCACTGGCGGTGCAGAGTCGTGGCGGGGCATTCTACCTTACCTAGCTTATTACACTAGGCCGCCTGGCGGCGCCGCTAGACTGGCCACCACGCGTTCAGTCTACTGTTCATATGCCTCTTCCTACTTAACGACTTTAAAATTGCAGAGATACAGAGTGACAGGTATGGTGAGACAACTAGGGAATGAATCAGAGGAGAGTATAAATGACGAACCTACAAAATTTGAAATAAATTCTCAGGAAATTGCGAAGTAACTCAGAAAGCTAAAAAAACGTAACGTAACTGGTGTAGGTAATATTACTGCAGATTTATTAAAGATTGTGGGAAACGATATTGTACCTTACCTTAAAATTTTGTTTAAAATTAGTTTGGAGACTTCCTGCTTACCAGAGGATTGGAAAAGACCGATAGTAGTACGAGGGGTTAAAAAATATGGTTGATAATTCCTGTACAATTAGTTTGTCATCAGTGATAGGCAAAATGATGGAGAGATTGATATGCAACTACATCAGAAATGTCTGTGAAGAAAGAAACTAGTTTTCAGATCGACAACTACCGAATCACGTAGTTTATGGACGCTCCCGTTCATAGAAAGTGCATCTTTAGGCTGTTTTCACACACACCGGGAAAACCGGAGGCAATGCCAATCTTTTCGTACCGAGTGGAGTAGGTTTTTACGTTTGGCGGAAAAAAGATGAGCATTCAACAAACATTACTTCATTGGATTATGATACCTCATAAGGTCTGAAATGTATGTAACTGAAAAGTACAAAATTCGTCCGAATCTGTATGTAATCGGCCAAAATGAACTGCAAATATTTGAGAGGTTATTTATCAAACTCCTTTATCAGAACTGTGCCGTGGCGAATACACAAAATGTGATGTATAAACTGTTCTATATTGTTAATATTAATAATAAATATAATTTTGAGAGTTGTGTTTGATCATATGAGCTACGCCAGGATGTTCTTTGGTTCGAATTACACGTTAAACTGTAGGTCCCCTCTGGGGCTAACAACCCTAATTGTAACACGGTGTGTACACATCCACAACAATATTCAAGCTAAGCGAAGGCTTAACGTGGTCCGAGGTGGCCCAAACGAACATACACACATACTTAAATATTAATTACCTACTTTCAATTTTTTTTTTTTCAATTCAAAATCATCTTTTAAAATATACACACTTATTTCCACTGCTTCAATTTTTCTACTTTGACTTTCAAACAGCCGGTTACAATGTCCCACAAACTCAGTCTACTCTTCACCAGCTCAATTAAAGTTATAATATCGTGCGAGCTTACTCATCTTCACAAAATTACGAGGAAAATTGTTGTAACTGAAATTTGATCTTATAACCCCCTTTCCGTCATTGGCGCCAGTGTGGACAAGTGTGCTTTAGGAAACAGTGAAATCAAGGGGTGGTGATCTGTCCGATTGTCTGTCTGGTATAACACCGGCTGCATTTGCTGAAGCCGGACCGACGTGTCTGCCTGACCAGACTCCGTGGGAAGACTCTAATTTGATTACATTGCGTCCGGCGCCGGCTCTGTTTTGTCCGATGTGTGGGAAAACGTACTTAAGTTGGCCTCCAACAGTCAGTGATTTTGCGTCACGCGCTGGGACAGCTTGCACCAATGGCCGTTGGAATAGACTCATCCGTAGCGATCCGTGCTGGCCCGAAGTGGCGCGCCTCAGTCAGTCAGTCGCCAGTCGGTTACTTGAAAAGCGTGCACTGTGGCACGGGGTTGCCAGCTGAGCAGTGGGACATTCAGTGTTTGCAGCAGAAGTACAGTTACGTCCCTTTCCAACTGTACATTTCTTTGTGCAGGCAAACGTGTTAATTCATTTCATTTCCGACCGTATTCCCGTTTTGTCGACTTGTGCATAATTATTATATAGCGGTTAAATGAAGCCATTTTCAAGTGCATACGAAAAAAAACCCAGTTATATGGAACACCAATATCGCAGTGCGTAAAAATAGAAACGATGTACACGAAGTACGGAGTAGAATTGAAAGTAAATTAACGAATTGAAAGAATTAAAGAAAAAATGTCATAAAAAAGGAAGTTGCATATTAAAGAATCTGTGAAGACAGGCGATATTTATAAGCCTGATTGGGCGTTTGATAATGCATCTGAAGCGACACCAGGCTACGTGTCAAATAAACATCGCACCGGCTACTCGAGGTGGCACGGACTCGCCTGTGGCGCGTGATTATCCGTACAGTTCGGTCTGGTCTAGCGGGACCCATAAACCACATTTAGAGTGGTTATTTTTGTCCCTGGATGAGTCAAAAGATGTTTCAGTTACTGCTCAGGTGACACGACTCGAGGGATAGATAAAAATTACGAAGTGTATGAAGAGCTAACTGGTCTTCATGCCATTAACAATGTTGTTCACAAAAACAATATTTAATGGAAACATTTCAAGTGTATCACTTACTGATGGTTGCAAAAAAACTATGTAAAAAATAAAGTTGTCCTTGCTCTCGTATCAAAGGCCATAGAAAATGAAGATATTTCAAAACCATTAATCGTACATTACACACTTTTTGTGGAAAATTTCTGGATATGCTAGAAGTTTTAGAGCAAGAGATTGGAGGAAATTACTTACCATATTATACTGCGGTGCAATAGCTCAACTGTGGAAAAATTTTTAAGCTTTGAGCAATAATCGAATTTTTTTTTGAATGGGAGGAATCGTCCTCTGGCTGAGTTACAAAACAATAAATGGTTAGAGAAGTATACCTTTTCAACATGTTTATCTAAATATGTTAATTAATTTAATTTAAGACTACAAGGAGAAAACCAGCATCTCCCTGACTGATTCATTCGTACCAAGCCCTGTCAACAAACAAATGTTTTGGAGACTCGTGTTATATATTTTGTTATTTAAATAGTATTAAGTAACGAAAAGTATAAATACCTGAAAATTAATTTCATGTACGGTTGTCGGTAAAAAGAATGCTGCAATTTTGTAACAGTTGCATTGCTGGTGATGACAGCCATTCGGTAAGAGGTGTCAAGTGGCTTCACTATTTTTGAAATACTCGGAATTCACGAAAGTCATCATTGGAAGAGCGTGTTCGATTCTTGATAACGATAACCTGAAATCTCTACACGTAATTCCCACAGACAAGGGAAATATTTATGCTTATCTCATCAGTCGGATAAGAAGCGGTCGCTAATTTAGAATAAATTATAGGATGCCTGAAGCCGAGATCAGAATTTCAAAATTATATGATTATTCACAGAACTCCTAAAATTAAATAAAAATATAATTTTCTGATTACAGTTAACAAATTATTCATAAAATGTATTTTCATAACAAGCGCCCTTGAAGTTTAAACCTTTGTGTCATCTACGGCCATTAAGTTTTATATAGCTGCAACAAAAGAAATAATGTCGGTAATTTTGTTGTTGTATTGTTCCTAATCACAATGAATTACGCCATTACGTTGTGAACTGTATCATTCTTGCGAAAGTTTTCAGTTAGTAGATAAAATACAATTTAGAATCGTTAACTAGACGAATATTTAGCCATTCTTACTTTCTGTTGATGTTTAATTGTTTTCTGACGTCTAATACAGTATATAAGCATACCATTGTAATAAGTTTCATTATAAGTAACTAACTTTGAAAAGCTGACGACGTTCTTTAGATCCATTATTCATCACTAAAAATCAAAACCTTAACTGGCATTCAAGAGGATTACCAACTACTTGAGCTTGATCTTGCAGTAACTTAATAGTAACACTGCTAGTACTTTAGCACTAATGATTATCTTATGATTCTAAAAAATTGAGTAAAACTGAATTAATGATCTGATTGGCTTTTCAACTATAGATCTCGCAGTTGAGAGCCCATAGACTGAACTCCTGCGCCACCCCAGCCGATGTAAATTATTTTGTTCTTTCATAAATTTCTCTAAACCTGCCCTAAACATTTTAGAAAATTTGGTTAAGGTTGTGTTGTTGAACTAAAAAAAAATTGTCAGAGTAATATCTTTCGAAAACGGCTAATGTTAATCGAAGAAAATAAACTTAAGGTTTAGAATTATGAATTTCAATTTTAAACTCAATTTATCTGAAAAATGGTTTTAATAAAAAGAGATATGGGTATAAATAATATCTGAAATTAATCGCAAAGATTTCCCTAGACGTTAAATACACATAAATATATATAAAAACGATTCAGATAAATTCTAATAAAACTAAGTTGGCTGTATTTGTAGTATGATTTCTGTTTGTGTCAGCTGATTTTGAAACCAGAAGTTCAATGTGCTTTATAAATTTATATTTTTTTCCTGGTTACTCACTACGTTTGGTAAAATACACAAAGCAGAATGTTTGGTTTGAAAAACAGCTTTCAGACTAATTTATGTTGTAAGCTCACGGATTTCGTGAACAAAATTGTTTTAGGAATTTATGCATAGTTCTTATTCTTGCACTGTTTTCCGGTGATACGGTGCCCATAAACCTATAGCACAAAATGATTTCCAAAACTTGTTTGAAGAGACGATAAAAAGTCAGGGTATTGTTCTAAACGAGAACGATCGTTCAGGAGTAAGTGTTATAGCAATTTTTGGCAAACATATTTAATTTAATTTAATTGCGATGGTACCCCTACTCCGATGAAAATTTCCCTAAACGCCCTTTTTTCCCCTTTCATTTTCCCAACCACTTCCAAGAATGAAGGGGTGTAGAGTAGTGCCAACAATTTCATGCAGGTTGCATAATTATGGACTAGTAACTCATGTTTCCTAGACGATCCTACATTTTCGAAGAAATGTTTGTTAAAAATTTTAATGCTTAGTAATTGTTTTAGACTGTGTAAATAATGACATAATTTATTTAATTTTAGAAAAATTATGGATAGACATGCAGCTCAAATAGAAACTTGGCTTGAGGAGACTCAGAATAAAATTTATGATGATTTTTCGAGCTGTGATGATGAAGAAGACCTTCCTGAAGAGCAGTACCATCAGTCTGTGTCGCAGCAGGAGATGGAGTTTCCATGTGAGTTTGATAGTTCTGAATCTGAATCGCCTGACCAACCCCAGCAAAGAAGAAGAAATGACTTTTACTTTTGTGTAGATGACACTGCTCCTTCTAATAGAGGAATGACTGGGAGCCTTAACAATGTATTTGTGCCTTCTGGACCGAAAGGAATTGATCTTCAGAAAATTAGTATTCTAGGTTGCATTTCTCTTTTTTATGAGAACATAATTCATCCCATAACCAAATAGAGTAATATAAAAATTAATACTCTTGAGAATGGGATGCTAAACTAATAGATCCAACTAAAATAAAGGGATTTATTACCATTTTGTTGATGGCTGGCGTGTTGAAAGTTAACCGTTCGATCACTGATCAAATATTTGAGCATATAAAACACAGAGGAATTGACTCAGTATATTTGACTACGTCAGAGAAAAGATTCAAGTTTCCAAGCAGAACTTCACTGTGTGATGATATTGAAGACCGCCATGTCCATGAAAGTATTGAGAAACCAGCCCAGATAAGCGAAAGTTTTTATTTTATTCTGATGAATTTTCAGCAGCATTTTGCTCAAAGCACTAAAATTTCAACTTGGAAATAAACATAGGCCAACAACCTAAAGGGGGATTTTTGATTGAGTGATAAAACAAGCGATGTAGTAATGAGAGTGGTCCCGCACTCGGAAATTTTTTTTTAGTATAACGATGGACAAATGATTCTCGTCACTCCGAGTCACCAAACAATTGTTTGAAAACGGAACCACCCCCTAGTTGCTACGGTACGAAAGGACAAAAGAGAAATAACCAGAGAATTTCGTGCATCAAGGAGAAATCTACTACGCT
This sequence comes from Vandiemenella viatica, assembly GCA_031002005.1. Lineage (NCBI taxonomy): Eukaryota > Metazoa > Arthropoda > Insecta > Orthoptera > Morabidae > Vandiemenella > Vandiemenella viatica. The sequence continues at coordinate 252,686,226 of JARYHS010013630.1, read as the reverse complement.
CTTCATAATTTGGCTACCACCCACCTTGCACATTGGTATCTTAAGTGCCAATGCCTAAAATTGGTGATTTTGATGTCGACTATGCATAACGACGCAGCAATTTATGCAGATACCAGCGACCAACAAAAGCCTTGGCAGATAAGAGGTGCTCGCTGTATGATGTGTACATGAATTCGATAAGACGGTCTTCTTTGATCTGCTGAACCCAGCAACCCCAATGTGTTATGCAAATATATAGCGAACACAAATTACGATGCGGTTCGAAGTCGAGACATCACCATCGATCTTTCTCTGGCTTGTATGAAGCCACTGGAACGCTGAAGATTGGTGTCTAAAACTTTTTTAACAAATCTATCTTTGAAAATCATCGGGCATCCAGATTTGGGTTTTCCGTGGTTTCCCCAAATCACTCCAGTTGAATGAAGGGATGCTTCCTTCAGAAGGCTATGAACGAATTCCTTCCGTTCCTTGTGACCAGTCCATTCTCGCCTCTAATGACCTGTCGCATGTTGGCCGAGAGAGCTGTAACAATTACGCCAACTTGTGGGTCCGTCGGCTGAAGTTGAAGGTTCCAGTCAGTATCTGTAAGCACCTGGCTAGGATATAAGACAAACAGATACTTAGCGTTACCTAGAATGAGGACGTAGGTGCTCCTTGGAATGATCTCGAGATTTGTGGCTATCTGGACTTATTACTGAAAGCTGTTGCATGTGCTTCATTATAACGATGGGCACATAAATCGAAGGTTTTTCGGATACTGAAATAGCGGATCATCAGATCCAAAGTGGTAGTAGTTGTTTCCGGAGCCAGCGGAAGGGAAAACGGAGAATTTGCCTAAAAATTCCAATTGTGGTTTATAATAGGTCAGCCATAAATAACTCAACATTGCGGATTAGCGTGGCGTCTCTACTGCCAAGAAGCGTCCCCGTCGCTGAGAGTGGGGAATCCGCTTCTCCCATTGGCTTAGGTTCATGCCGTTTGGACGTGTACCTCACATGCTGGGAAGCTGTCTCTATCGTGAACAAGGAGTGAATGTTAAGTTTCCCACTGTAAGGACAGCCACGCCAGCGACCTTGAGCGCTGGTGTCTAGTACAGCGGTGTGGAGTTAAGCCGTTGGACTGGCTTGGACGCAAACTGCCAATCTAAAAGCTAATAACTCTAAGCTACAAAATAACTACCCGTGACAGGACTAGAAGAAAATATCTAAAAATCAAAGACTTTGTTCGTATCCCTCAAGTACAAAATCAGCTATAGTCCTCAGAATCGACACGGAAGAATTCTATGTGGCACTGCCACGACTGCGGAAGAGCATGTAATAGAAGCACAAGAAATGTGTGTAATGCATGCAGAAAGTTTATTTGACCAGATTATTCCAGAATCATATTACGCCCTGCCTTTTTTTTTAAAATATAAAATAAAAAAAGCATACACATGCAATTTACGCTACCATCTTTGTTACTCTTCAGAGCGCGACTACTGCTGGGTTAAATCACAGCGCGTTGTTAGTTTTTTTAAATAAAAGTATTCTTGGTGGCATTACAGTGGCAATTACACTGTCTTTGATTTTTTTCTCCAATGTGATTATTATCGTATTTGTTGGATTATATATTATATTAGATAAAGAAGTATTATTATTCTAACTGCTGTCTTTATTTAAAAGAAACTTACATATATGTGACTCCGCTTTTAGTTACTCTTCAGTCTTCGTACTTCATTACTTGATACAATGATGGCTTTGGAGACTACATATTCTGTTTTCCAGTGACGGATCACTTAATTTTCCAAGCCGGGGTAAAAACTTTGAAATTGCCGCTCCGTCAAACATGAGTCTGCTGCCCTGGGCAGAAGAGCTAAAATAATAATAGTTATAACAATAATTTATTATTTATTTCTCGTGTCCAGGACATAACATTACAAGTTGAAACAAAACAAATAAAATTGATTAATTAATCTTCTTCTTCTTCTCGTGTCGCTGACAGCATCAAATATGTGGTAGATGACAACAATAATTAATATTAAGCTTATGGACTATATAATAATAATAATAATAAACAATTTGCAATGATTAGGGACTGCCGACAGAAGTGAAAAATTAAAATGTCATACCCGCAACACGCCATACTTATAGCTGCAGATATAATAAATAATAATAATTGCATGTGGTCGTAATGATCTGGTGGAAGGATTTCAATTGGGTGCGCACTCCACTCCTGTCTTAGCTGCCTAACCCGGTAGTGTTACCAGGTACAGGGATCTACAGTTTAATGTGGAATCCAAACCACGAAAGCGTTATGGTGCATGTAACATTACGCAGCAAGCTGTGCCCGAGGAGAAAGTTGGGTTAAGGGTCTATGAAAACCCCATTGAGACAGGGATTCGAACCGGGGACCTTCCGTTCCCCAGTCAGACACCAAAGCCACTGAAACACCAGACCGCTACAGATGTACTGTTAACATTAGCATGTCACTGACGCGAACTCCTAAGATTTTTACCCATCCAAATATTAAACAAAGTTCTTAAAGAAGTTTTCACTTCAAAAACTAAAAATCTAACTTAGTCCACAAACCGAAGGTTGGTAGAATCTTCCCGGAAGAGATGTACCAAGCCACTGTGTTCGAGGTAGGAAGGCCAATTCCTTGCCCCAAGTTTTTTTTTTTTTTTTTTTTTTTTTTTTTTTTTTTAACAGTTTAACAGTTTAACGTCTCTTTTTAACAACGTGGTCTTTAGAGACGGGAAAGGATGGGGGCAAGGAATGTGAAGGAATTCGGCCATGACCTTTTTGAAGGAAGCATCCCGGCATTCACCTGGAGTGATTTGGGGAAACCATGGAAAACCCAAATCTGGATGCCCGGACGGGGATTCGAACCGCCGTCCTCCCGAATGCGAGGCCAGAACGCTATCCGTTACACCACCACGCTCGGTCCTTGCCTCAAGGACCAACAGTTTAACGTGGAATCAGAACCACGTAACGTCCCGGTTTAGCTGATATATAATCAAATAAAACTCCTAAAAATCCCTATTCACCATGGGTTTTTAACCCTCGTGCAGGGAGAGAAACGTTTAAGGTACATTCACACTAGTGGTCAGGTCAGCTCAGCTCAGCTCAGGTCTGCTCAGCTCACGATCCAGGATAGCATTCACACTAGCGGTCAGCTCAGCTCAGGTCAGGTCAGATCAAGTAGTAGACGAGGCCATTTCATATCAGTTGCTCATAGAGAACAATGCCGTTTTCAATCCCAACGTCAATTTAATCGCAATGATTTTGGATGAAGAACCTAAAAATACGACAAGATCAAAAAGAGGATAGTTCTGGGTGCATCCAGAGTTTCAAGCGCAAACAGATCAAGAGAAAAACGAATGCTAACTACCGGCTATGCTATGTGAGACGAGTGGTTGGAAATTCTTTTCATATTATAAGGCTCAAAGATTTCTAATTTATTTTAGAAAAATTAATTCTGCTCCAGAATTAATTGATAACATAATTTTAGCAACATGTATTTTGCACAATTATGTACGGAAGGATAAAATTTCATTCCTTGTATTAAGTGAATTTCAGGATGAGCGAGAGAAACCCTATTTTACAAATATTATTTTTTTCTGTGCTAACGCTCGTTTAGAAGCCTTTGACTCAAAAAAATAAATTCACAATATTTTTTTAAATTCGGATACAGGATCTGTACCTTGGCAGTACTAAAATGTCTGATAATGTTTTAATTTGTATTAAAGTTTGCCGACATTTTAATAAACAGAAATAACATACCGTTAAAATATTTATTTTTTATTTATTACTCTTTTTTTTTTCTTACTTACAAGATGTTCGTCACCCATTTGGTCTGACCTGACCTGACCGTTGCACGTTCACACTAGCGGTCAGTTCAGTTCAGCTCAGGTTTTGACCGTTGTTGATCACAACCCAGGACGACTGCGCTTTGTTACAAGACGATATTATGAAAATAATTGCGTGGTGTAAAGATTGGCAGTTGGTGTTGAACGCTAAAAAGTGCCAAGTCATGCGTGTAAGTAAAAAGGTGACACCTTTTAGCTTTGAATATACAATTAATGGCACTGTCCTTAGAACGGTAGATTCCGCTAAATACCTAGGGGTAACAATTCGTAATAATTTGTCGTGGCATGAGCATATCGAGAATGTAATTGGGAAAGCAAATCGTATGCTTAGATTTCTAGGTCGTAATTTAAAACAATGCACTCCGGAAGTTAAATCGATTGCGTACAAGTCACTAGTGAGGCCTCACCTGGAATATTGTTGCTCTGTATGGGGTCCCCATCAAAAGGGATTAATGGAGGCATTAGAGATGGTCCAAAGAAGAGCCGCCCGATTCGTGACAGGTATATATAGTTGGAGGGAAAGCGTAAGTGCCATGTTGAAGGAGTTGGGTTGGGAAGACCTGGAGCACCGAAGGCGTTGCTCTCGACGGAAGCTAATTGAAAAATTCTCGACTGACGTATTTCGGAATGACAGCAAACAAATATTGCTACCAGCAACATTCATATCTCGGAATGACCGCGAAAATAAGATAAGAGAAATCAGGGCCAGAACCGATTCATTTCTCTACTCATTTTTTCCACGAGCGATTAGGGAATGGAATAGAATAGATTTACCGGGCGAGTAAACACAAAATCGGACAGGAGTAGCTTCCGAGAAAGCACTCCGGCCATCCTGATCTGGGTTTTCCATGGTTTCCCTAGATCGCTCCAGGCGAATGCTGGGATGGTTCCTCACAATAGCCCATGGGCGCCTCCTGCCATATCCCGTATATCCCTTCCAAACCATTACCTTTCCTGATAGGTGCAATGCACCCTCCGCCAAACACTTTTAGTGAATCGCGGAGTAATTGTAATAGTAATATTTGATCTGTGGCGGCGCGATCTCCAGTTGCTCTGACTTGAGCAGACCGCGTAGTGTGAATGCTCCCATTGGATTACGTGTTTAGCGATTTTAATTTAATTTAATATAATTTAATTGCAATGGAGCACAGGCTCCGGTGGCAATTTCCCTACACCACCATCTTCCCCCTATCCTGCACCCACATACATTTGCCGTCTACAAATTTTATCTTTAAATTCTTTCAACGTTTTCGGTAAATTATTCATCGTTTCTTGGTAACTCATTCCAATCCCTGACACCCTTTTCTAAAAAAAGAGAATCTTCCCACACCCTTGTGCCTGAAATCGAGTGCCAGTTTGTGGTCATGGTCATCTTTTCCCTTCCATGCACTACTTTTCATACCTACTCCAATATCTTTCCATGACTCATCGCCAGTATACGACCTGTGTCCAATGAATCCCATTTCAGCTCCTTTATCATATCCGTCACTGATTGCATTCTACGATAATTTCCAGAAACAAAATTTTTGACCTGAGCTGAGCTGACCGCTAGTGTGAATGGGCCTATAGAAGTTAGCGCTTTAACCGCTGAGCTACCAGACCGCCTTATTTTGAAGCATAAATGTGTTAAGTACAATGATGATTGGATAAAAACTTTGGATTTGTATGAAGAACGCTAACAAAAAATTAAGGAGAGAGAGGGATAGGAGGAGAGGGTTTAGGTTTTATCACATCAAACTAAACAGAGTTTTTCTATTTGCTTTAAAGTATACGTATGCAAAGTTCCAACAAAATCGGATAAAAAAAATGTGTTCTTGTACGTAGAACATTGGCAAAAAAAAAAAAAAAAAAAAGCAAAACATTTTTATATATTAGATACGAGTATAATTTGTATTTTTACTGCTGTCCAAGCGTGACGCGTCATACTTACAGCTACAGATATAATCCTATTGTAGCATGCTGGTGACGCGAACTCATAAGATTTTACCCATCCAAAAAGCGTCCAACCTGCATATCATACGCTTAACTGGTCATAACACGTTAGTGACGGGAAGTCGCGTACTCATAAATTTACCCATGTCAAAACACCACCTAAAACGACTATAGAAGTTTTCACTTCAAAAACTATCACCGCCACACGATTTTCGCCACCTCCCTCAAGTTGTATCCCGGGGCAAATGCCCCGGTTTGTCCCTTCGACCTTCCCCGTCCTTCAATACACACTGCTGTTTTCAACAGAATTAAATTCTATACTGACCCCCGCTAGGCTATGTCTTAGTGTTTCGCTTATGAACTCATTGCTTTTTAATTTAACTAACTGTCATTCATAAATGAACGAAGTATTTCTCGGCTTTGTAGATTCTAGTATAGTAGTACGACTGCACCTGAAGATGGCGACGGAGATTAATGTCGTCGCAATATTGTGTATAAATAATAGTATTACTCGGTTGTTTACCCGAGAAATATTCATAAATAACTGTGATTTGTCTCTGGAATTTATTGTAGAACACAATCTGGTACTGATATAATAAAGGAGGTTAAATGGTATTCATTGGAAGCCAGGAGGAGGATGAAGAGAGTTGTTGGAGTGTACAGGGCGTATTTTGGTGTTGTGGCGTGGAAAAATATTGATGAATGAATTAAAGGAGAAGCATGGAAGGGAAAAGTTACCATGACCACAAGCTGGCACTCGATTTCAAGCATAAAGATGTGAGAAATTTTTCTTTCTTAGGTAAAGGTGTTAGGGATTGGAATAAATTATCAAGGGAAATGAATTATTTATCGAAAACGCTGAAAGAATTTAAAATTAACATTCAAAGAAGGCGGGTACAAGACAGGAAAAAATTGTGTGTGTAGCGAAATGGCCACTGGGACGTGCGGTCTATCGCAATTACATACATTAGATGAAAGTAATGATTTTTCTTTTGTTTCTGCATTGGATTATTTTAAACAAATTTCTGTAGCTGTCCTTCAGTTTTCTGCTATATGTTGTTTTTCTTATGGCCATTAACTAATTAAGAATCAGATTTCGCTGGTAAGCACTTGAATGAATATGTATTTGGAAGACGCCAAAAAAAAAAAATATTAGCAAAACGCGTGTCACTTATTAAACATTGAAATTATGGACTTTATTTAAGGATTAGCATTTAGGTATCTTTATTGGTAAAACAAATAAATTAGATCAGTAAATGATTAAGTCAGACACTTTTTTATTTTATTTACTTTTGATAGTGTTCAGGTATCAAGGAATCGCCTAGTAATTAGTTATAACAGAACTTTGCTATTTTTAAGCGGAAAATTATGTGCGCCCATTGCATTTCCCAAAAATGATTGCAAATTAGAGCTTACTTCGGCAGCACGTATTAGACAACTTACAATAAGCGCTGAATACGGATCATGTAATTGCTACGCAACTTAAATCAGTAGGATGTATTTATTGATGTGGAAGCTCAAAGATTTGAAGAACAATGAGCATGTTGTCAATTTCTTCACAAAATTTTGCTTCAGTAATACTTTTTCGTTTTCTCATCCAATTTCCAATTTCGAACTAGTCTCTGAACGCGTTTGGTATGAAATGACAAAGATATTTGTGAATAACAAACCTTTATGTGCGAATTAGAAAAGAGGGAAAGAAACTATGCCTATTTTTCCTCCTTTCATGTTGGATAAAAAAAAAAAGGTCAGTCACAAGTTATTTAAGAAAAATCGTTAATTAGGATATAAGTTGGTTTGAAAATTTATATCTCATAATGTATAGATAAAAATGCTATCCAATATTCCAGAACAATCTTCAAAAAAGGCGGCAGCTGATTTAAAATTTCAGACGCTTATCTACATCTACATCTACATCTATACTCTGCAAATCACAAAATTGTGGGTGGCAGAGGGTGCTCAGCACCAAACCTAATCTCTTTGTTGTGCATTCCAATCCCTAATGGTACGAGGAAAAAAGGAATTCATATAAGAATCATGGAACTCCCCTCCAATAATTTTCCATGTTTGATCAGCAACTTGTATACAAGAGATACGATCAACAGCCTGTGGTGTTTTGGACTTCCACGTTGTGGAATCTTTCAGTGGTCGATGGTTAACAGCGCAACCTTCCGTCCAATGAATCACTGATTTGGAGAATATCCGCTACTTTGCCGTCGACGGAAGCTTAGATTTTGAAACTCAATACTCAAATGAATTATTAATTTTAATAACACCTGTTAAAGCACAACTTCTTCCATGAATTGGATTTCTCTCATAATATATGATACGAAATTAATTGTCATTTATAACTTAATACGAGGAAGTACTCTATAAGAGATATGCAACTTGCTTACGAAACATCTCAGGCAAACGAAATTCTTTCCAATGGAATTAAGAAGTTATGAGTCAGCAATTGGAAACATTACAATTAAAATAATTTTTCCTTCGAAATGCAGTCATGCTCAAACCTCTGTATCTGAGGGCCTTCGATCGGGTCCATCTTAGGGATTGGTGGAAACTGTTGTAGATCAAGGAAGGAAGGGAGAAGGATGGGTGTGTAGTGAGATTGCCACCAGAGCGTGCGCTCCATCGTAATTTTATCAATTATTATCAGAATCATCAGTTGTATTGTTGATTGTGTAGCACAAGCAGGTTAGTTATGTTATCATTTTTGAGGAGCTAGATTTTGGTCTAGACTATGTCGGCATGAAGCGGGAGTATTGATGAAGTAGTAAATCTAACTGTACGTAAAAATAATCATAATTTTTTTTGTTTTTGATAGAAATATAAGCATTGAAATGAATACCTTAAAATTCTTTTATTTTCAGAAAATTCAAATTAACCACGAAAAGTAAATATATATCTCTTCGTTGGTGTTTTGATCCAGCTTTTACTTTCAGAAGCGCTCTAAGGTGTATGATATTTCAGATTTTAAACACAGAAAATCCAATAAAAATTAGTTTATTGGTTTTAATTGATGTAACATTTAACACTATTTTAAAAATGACCACAGCGTACAGACACATCCTGGCTCCATTACAATTTAGTAACAGTATGGATTTTAATTTTTTTACATGCACATAATTTAATTTCAAAACTAAGCAATGAATAATAATTATTCTTAAATAAATAGGTCACTACCACAATTTATATTACATCAACAGTTGATGAAACATATATATAAAATATGTATGTCACAAGTGAGCTCCATTCTTTGATAAATATGCATCATATGACTTAGAAAGAAATACGAAAAAATAATAATGTTAAAAATCTGATAAAAAAAGAAATTTAAGCTAGTTGAGTTTAGTAGCAGGGTGCTATCAATGTTTTCTACTTGTGGTCTAATGTTATAATTTATGACAGGCTGAATTCTAGACGACACAGAGGCCAGTTTCAGAAATCTTTGAAACATTCTGTTGAGAAAACGCCTTGTACAACCTTGTATGTCAAAGATATTAAATTTTAAAATGTTCCCAATTTCAAAGAATTAAAAGGTTAAAAATTAATTTCATCATGAAGAGAGAATTATAAGCAATTGTTTTCACGAATGTCACCACTGACTCAAGTTTATGAGACGCTTGTTGTAAGAAACAACTCATTTTCCCCAAATCCATTCTATTTACTAAGAAAAATATCTGGAGACAAAGAACATAAATTAGGCGCGTTAAAAAAAAAAAAAAAATGGGTTCTACGGAAGTGTCATAGTTGAGAACTTTTATGTGAGTTTTTGTTGAAGCTTCATTAATTCTGTTGGTAAATATCCGTCACAGACAGATGCATCAGATAGCTTTCAATGGTTTTCTAAATATTGAAAAAAAAGTAATGAAATAAGAAGGGGGTGCAGGGAGTTGCACAACGATAGCATTCCACTTTGTAAATTTATGGTCCATGCTATGACGCGCCATCGCCGTCACACTATGACGGATAGCGCGTATGATATGTGCGTTAAACGCTTTGTGGATGGTTAAATGTTATGAGTTCTTATCGACAACATGCTAATGTTAACAGTATATCTGAAGCTATAAGTATGACGTGTTGCGATTGGACAGCCATGAAAGTATAGTTTATACTCGTATCTAATATATAAAAATTAATATTTTTCTCAATATTTTTTTACAATATAAACATCTAGTTTCTATCCGATTTTAACTTCGCATATGTATACTTTAAAACAAATAGAAAAATACTGTTTACGTTCGGTTTTAAAAAAGAAAACTAAACCTTCTCCTCCGTTCCCCCCTCACTTTAATTTTGCCAACATTGTTGCTACAAACCTACAGTTTTTATCCGATTCTAATAATACTTAGCACATGTATACTTCTAAACAAGGCGGTATGGTAGCTCAGTAGTTAAGGAGTTTATTTCCCAAGGTTTTTCTCTCCGGTCGCGGGTTCAAATCGCGTGTTGAGCAATATTTTAGGAGTTGTATTTGATTATATGAGCTCAAGATGTTCCGTGGTTCTGATTCCATGTTAAACTGTAGGAAGAAAACTGGCTTTCGTTCCTCTGACACAATAGCTTGGTACTGTTCATCTCCTTGGAGAAGATTCTACAAACTTTCGGGTTGTGGACTGTTAGATTTTTAGCTTTTGAAGCGAAAACTTCTTTAGGCGCATTGGGTGATTTTTGAAGTGAAAACTTCTATGCGCGGGACCTCGGCTGGGGATAAATGTATGAATTCGCGTCATCGACATGCTATGACGTGGTGCGCGTATGATATGCCCGATGGAGGCGCTTTTTGGAACGCACAGTTTTTATCCGATTTCGATGGATCGTTGGATACGTATACTTTAAAACAAATTGAAAAAATACTGTTTACGCTTGATTTACAAAAACCTAAACCCTCTCTTTAATTTCTGCCAACGTTGTTCATACAAACTCACAGTTTTTAATCCGATTTTGATAGCGTACAGTACAATACAAGGCAGTGTGTTAGCTCAATGGTTAAGAGCTTACTTCCGAAAGTTTCTTACTACGGTCGGGATTTCAAATTCAATGTTCAGCGGATCTTTTTTTTTTTTTTTAACTCAGCGTGGGTGGTGAACGGTTAACGTTCTGGCCTCGCATTCGGGAGGACGCGGGTTCGAATCCCCGTCCAGTCAGCCAGATTTGGGTTTTCCACGGTTTCCCCAAATCACTCCAGGCGAATGCTGGGATACTTCCTTCAAAAAGGCCATGGCCGAATTCTTTCCCGTTCCTTGTCCCAGTCCCATCCCACCTCTAATGACCTTAGCCGTAGACGAAGCGTAAAGCAATAAGTAAAAAAACCATTTTTTTTTGGAGTTGTATTTGATTTCATGCGTTATGCCGAGATCATACATGGTTCTGATTGCACGTTAAATTGTAGGCCCCTGTGGAATCGAATTGGCATTCCTGCCTCTGACACAATAGCTTGGTACATCTCATCAGAGAGATTGAACTAACCTTCGGGCTATATTTTTAATTTTTTAATAGAAAACTTCTTCATGGGAGATTTTTGGATGGGTAAAATCTTATGAGTTCGCGTCAGCGAAATGCTAATGTTGACAGTATATCTGTCTAGTGGCTCAGTGGTTAAGGTACCCGGTTCAAGTACCTGTCACGGCTGGAATGTTCATAGACCCTTACCTCGACTTTCACCTCTGGCACAGCGTGCTGTGTAACGTGCAGTACTCCAGAACGATTCCGTAGTGCGGGTTCTAAGTTAAAGTGTAGGTTCTCTGTACCTGGTAGAACTGCCGGGATATTTTAAGGCGGCTAAGACAGGGACGGAATGCGCAGCCACTAGAAACACTATCACCAGTTCATTTACAACTACAACGAATTATTATTATTTAGTATATCTGTAGTTATAACTATGACGTGTTGCAGGTGTAGTATCGATAGTTTCAAGTTTTCACTTCTGCCGGCAGTCCCCAATTACTGCTAACAGTTTTTTTAATCACTTATCTCGTCAGGGCCACGAAATGTAACTAGCTATCTCTTAACTAATTGCAATTAAAGGTCAAAAAACGCTGTCTGGGCTCTCAGGTCGCTGATCCCATACTCGGTTGTTAATTTTCAGGGTATTTTCAACATTTACATCTTTCAAGAAAGACAGTTGTATTCAGAACATCAATAAACTGAAATACAGCGTATTACATCGTGCTCAGAGTTACCGGTTCGAAGGTTGGTGACGGAATTTTAATCCTACAACACATAGAGCTACATTCGGAATACCGATGACCACAAATTCGACGATATTATGGTGTGGGTAGTACTTTTGGTTCGATGGCCGGCGGCAGAATAAAATATCGACAGATAAACCATACGCAATGTATTCTGACGAAACGTTGATGAAAATTCAAAATTTGTGACAACAATACAAAAATATGCTCTCATAAAATCAGTAATTAAAGTACTAGTATTCTAAGGCTGCATTAATTCCTGGAGGTAATAGTTCTAGTATTTGTCATAATGGTAGAATCAGCGGATCTAAGAAACAGTTTGAGAACGGCTACTTACCAAACTGGTTCACGAAAGTGTTTACCATCAGAGAATTGAAATTAACAAATCATGTATCTTATTTAGTGGAAGAGTTTCACTATGATTATAATGAAAGAAATTAACCCCTCTGAGAGTTACAATTATCAAAACATACAAGCAGATTCCTGGTTGTACTGGTGCGAAGTAAAGGGGGTAAAAAGGTGTCAGTAAGGTGGCTAGGTTTCGACATACCAGATACGTGAATTTTTTTAAATTATGAAAAATGTACATTTTTCAATTAATACCATTACGATTGAGTATACATCTGCTTTTTATTTTCAATAACGGCGTTTTTATATATTAACCTTTACGCTTGCATTACAGGATAAAAGTTAGCGCTATATAAAATTGTTACTAACCTTGGGAAACAAACATCCATATGCACTTTAAAGCATGCGTTACCGGTGAAAATTTTGAACCAGAATGACATGTACTTTACATACCCTGAAAGAACAAAAATATAAGAGGCATGTTTTTTTAAGTAAGTACCGTTTTGAAATTAAAAAAAGACATGCAAATATATATCACTAATTTTATTTTTACATGAAAGCCTGTACCTTACTCTACTTTTCTACATAATTCCATTCAATACTGAGGCACTTGTCATAACGTAGTACCAGTTTTTGAAAACCCTCCTTATAGAAGTCTGCCGCCTGACTTGTTAAGCACTGCATCACAACTGTTTTGACTGCGTTATCGTCTTCAAGACGCTGACCGCCCAGGTGTTTCTTCAAGTGCAGGAACAGATGGTAGTCACTGGGCGCCAGATCAGGGCTGCTGTACGGAGGATGATCTAGAGTTTCCCATCGAAAAGATGTGATGAGATCTTTGGTCTGATTAGCCACATGTGGACGGGCATTGTCATGCAGCAAAACGATGCCCTTGCTCAACTTGCCACGTCTTTTGTTCTGGATTGAACGGCGCAGATTGTTCAATGTCTCACAATAAGCTGCTGCATTGATTGTCTCATTACGAGGCAGAAATTCCACAAGCAATATTCCTTTTCTGTCCCAAAAAACTGTGCACATGATTTTCCAGGCAGAAATCGTTTGCTTGAACTTCACTTTTTTGGGTGAATCTCAATGCCACCATTCCATGAACTGTTGCTTTGATTCAGGTGCGACGTAGGCCACCCATGTCTCATCGCCCATTACAATTTGGCTGAAGAAATCATCACCATCGTTGTGGTACCGCTCAAGGAAAGTCAATGCACTGCCTAAACGTTTGGTTTTGTGCACAACCGTTAACATTTTCGGTACCCAACGTGAGCACAATTTTCGGTAATTCAAGTGCTCGGTCACAATGCCATACAAAACACTACGAGAAACATTAGGAAAGTCATCACACAAGGAGGAAATCGTAAAGCGTCTGTTTTCTCTCACCTTATTATCCACTTTCTGCACCAAACTTTCATTAACGACCGAAGGACGCCCACTCCTTTGTTCATCATGCACATTTGTGTGACCGTCTTTAAATGCTCTCACCCACTTTCTCACCATTCCATCACTCATAATGTTTTGTCCGTAAACTGCACAGATCTCACGATGAATATCGATCGGTTTTAGACCTTTAGCGCAAAGAAATCTTATAACAGCCCGTACTTCACAGTCGGCGGGACTCACGATTATCGGAGACATCTTAAACACTCAGTGAACAACGTAAACAAGGAAGAATTAGACTGTAATGGCGTCAGTGCGTAGGCAAGAGATGCAGGTACCCAGTGCGCATGCGCGGAACGCCGACCGTAGCGCTGCAGCCACGGTGTGACAAAACGGTACTTACTTAAAAAATGTTGGTCTCGTAAGCATTGCACTAAAATTTTTTACTTTGTATTGGTCCACGATTTACAGGTCACTATTTCATTGTCTTACGAATAATGTGCATCTGTCAATTATTTTACAGGTCACTAATCAATATTTTCAAATTTTCATTTTTTTTTTTTTTTTTTTTTTTTTTTTTTTTACATTTGTCTATTATTTTACATGTTTCTGGGCACTGTTCAGAAATTATGAACGTTTGGACACTATCCTTAAAAAAAAAACACACCAGTACTTTCCATCTTCCAGAATTGGGCTCCTATTGTAAGGTTTTTATAAAATATGATAAATATGCACTTTATAAGCTGACCTAGAGAGACTCATATTGAAATCTATATTTGGTGGACGTCGAATTAGATGAGGTGTTGCAGATTCTGTTTTACAGGTACACGTATCATGTAATTGAAACAGACCTCATTATGCAACTTCCTGGTGAATGAGTCTGACTGGAAGCTTGTTTGGAATCTGGTTGAAATGCATACATTTTTAACTGCATAACTACATTCTCCACAATCAAAGTCCAATTGCCTAGTCCTTCACAGCACCAACAGCCTTTTCATTATAGAGTCTTACCCCAAAAGGTCGTCACTGTCACAACCGGAGGTAACAATTTCCACCATGTTCTGTTTTATTACTTTACACAGACCGTAGGATTCCATCAAATACACAGTCCAGTCACATTAATGTGACCACCTCTCAAAAACCAGAATAACAACCTTTGGCAGAACGTATCGCTGCGAGGCGTGCAGGAACAGAGTCAATTAGGTTTCTGAAGGTGTTCACTGGGATGTTGAGCCATGCCGACTCCAGTGCCGTGGCCAGCTGCGCTAGATTGCGCGGTTGAGGATCCATGGCGCGAACAACCCGATCGAGGTGGTCCCACAGATTCTCGATTGGGTTTAAATCCGGTGAGTTTGCTGGCCAGGGGAGTAAGGTAAACTCATCATGGTGCTCTTTAAACCACTTACATACACTGCGAGCTGCATGACACCTCGCATTGTCCTGCTGGTAGATGCCATCATTCTGAGGAAAAATTATTCTCATGTAGGGGTGGATATGGTCCGCAAGGACAGATATGTACTTGTGCTGATCCATCGTGCCTTCCACAATGATGAGTTCACCCAGTGAATGCCAGGAAAACATTCCCCAGACCATAATGCTCTCTCCTCCACCCTGGGTGTTTGCCTTCAGACGTTTCACGCCGTATGTGCCAACGTCCATCTGTCCGATGGAGCATAAAACGTGATTCATCGGTAAAAGCCACCTGTCGCCATTCTTTGGACGTCCAGTTGCTGTACTGGCGTGCAAATTCCAGCCTTCGTCGCCGATGAACAACAGTTAGCGTAGGTGCATTAACTAGGCGTCTGCTGTGGAGGCCCATGCACAGCAACGTTCGCTGAACCGTTGTTGAGGATACACTCTTGGTAGCCCCTTGGTTCATCTGGGCGGTCAGTTGCTCAACAGTTGAAGGTCTATTTACCGGAACGCATCTCCGTAGCCTTCGTTCGGCTCTGTCATCTATCGCCCGTGGTGCACCACATATTCCACACCGCTGATTTTGAATAGTGCCATTTTGCCATGCACGGTATACTTTTACCACGGCGACACGTGAACAGTTCACAAAATTAGCCGTTTCCGAAATGATTCCACCCTTGGTCCTAAAGCCAATAATCATGTCCTTTTGGACGTCGGATAAATCGCTACGTTTCTGCATTACGCCAACGATTGAAATGCTTTCCGATGCCCTAGGACATCCTTTATATACAGTCCACTGTATTGTGCTGCCACCTGCCTTCTGTGATTGGTTATCTCACGTTGACGTCGAAAGAAGGTGGTGGTCACATTAATGTGACTGGACTGTGTAGATGAAATAGTCTGCATCCATATAAAGCAATTAGGTGATTTTAAACTGGAAAATAGTAAGTACGCTGTTAAATCAATGTCCTCAGTTAGGTAAGGCAAGAATGTCCATTGCCACATACACAAGCTTGGACTCACAGTTTCAACCTCCCCAGAGCGACAGTCTTAATTGTTGAATATCGCAATATGTGTGATCTTTGAAGGAGATACGTGTTTGCGGGAGAACCACTCCTCTAGTGCAAAATTTCACATCGTAATGTTTATGATTGTTTTCTAAAGTTAGGTCAAAACAGTATTGTTCATCACTTACTAAAAGTCTTTCTCGAAATCAGAAGTCATGGAACGGTGCGAGTGCTTGTTGAGAAATATGGTGTGTAATGAGTCGCGTTCCCCATGCTAGGCAGCGTGGGACGATCCGAGGAAGGTGGGTTTTCGGCGAACTGCCGCCGTCGTAGGCTGTTCGTCAACCTACCTGCTGGGCTGTCGCCAATATGAAGGGAAGCAGTGTGAAGGGCCAACCGCGATGACAAAAGCATTGGGAAGTATTGTGAGAAGATACAAGCAACGCAGCTTTCCGAGGACTCCTCACCGATAATAACAGGGAGACAGCCAGCCTATGCAAAATATGTGCACACCACTCGGATATTTTCTTTATCTGTTGCATGGAACGCTGCACCGAAGCTGACAGTGGAGGCAGAACTTACTGCTGGTTTAAGTGTGGAGGTGAGCAGACGGACGTGCCAGACTACCGCCATCATCTGTGGGTCTGAGGTGCGCTTCCCGTCACGGGCAGTGTCAACAGCGGTGCGCGGAGACGGTAATGTGCCACAAACAGTGCGACAGTTTGCAAACGTCAAAGAGCCCGTAAAATACCCCTGAGAAATTGCTCCAATTAGCCAGGGACGTGTTTGAATGAGCCTAATGAACTAACACTCTGCAAGATGATATAAGTGTCAAATTTTGTGTTCAAGGAATAATAGAAATAATTTGGTTTGTGAAATAAATTCAGTACCTTTTGTGAACCCATTTTTATAATCATTTGTAAACCCCTGAGAAAATGTCATGTGCGGGATTCAATGTTAATAAGTTTAATAGTTTTTCTTGCTGGCATAATACAGTGCGCCTAACAAGTTTTGAAATAGAGCCACCCACTAAAGATGTGTATTGTATGCAACTTCACCGTCAAGTCTTTCCGTTGTTGGAGAACTCGGAAACACATACCGTGCAAAATCCTGTTCTCCAATTCAGATATCAACCTGTGTGTGGTAGAACCAGACGCGCATTGAGGTCGGAACTGGTGACTGGTCCTATAGACAATCGTGTTTATCCTGGGGAATTGGCGAGCCCGTCTAAAAGCGAAACGCAGAGGTACGTCATCTGCGATGCTCATAAAGTCTGTACAAACAATTTCTCCTGCGAAGTACTGAAACCGTTCAGAGGGTGGATCCTCTGGCACGGCATAGCTGTTCAAATCGTTTACGCCGAAATACGTTATGTAGTTTCATGATGCCTCTTGGTTTTATCCTACCATTTACCAGTTTCTTACCTCGAAATACTGATGGATACATTGGCAAATATCTCCATGAATTCCGCGTTCGAAAAGAAGTAGCATACCGACGTCTTTCCGAAGTTCCAATCGACACGCGTGCTTCTTAACATTGAAATAGGTCTGCGAGTAGACCAACATCTGTGTCGATGCAGACCAGCACATTTACCCTAGTTTTGGATCTATAAATATCGCCAACTTATTTTGTATGTTCGCAATCAGCATCAAGAACCCTATGTTTTAACAACGAACTACAAAATTTGAATTTAGAAGAAACATGGCGTTTGACAGCTTTCCTCCAGAATCCACGTTATCGTAGGAAGAGTTTTCTTTAAGCCAGCTAATCCTAAGCTTGTTGAAATGTACACTGGTAATACGCATCCCATCGTAATTAAGGGTACCAGTTAACTTGTTTTAACGGGATCTGCATGAAACGAAACGAACCTAGAATATGTATGTAACTGAAGCATTTTAAAACATCTCAGATAACAAAATATTAGGTTCAGTATTAGTGGCGAAAATATTAATCGCGTCGTCGCTGGGGTTTAATAAAGCCAACTGTGAAATCCGTGTCTTAATCATACCAATAATGACTAAAGACAATCATGTAATACTGATTCTTTTACTACAAATGCAGTCATTATGTGCAACTCCTTGAATTGCACCTGTGATCGCGTAGATTCAATTTCTCTCTCAAAGATGTGACACACTGCAGCGGGAGTAAATTGTACTACATGCTCATCCGTCATTACTAGAGAATACACATCTTGTAATTTTGATTAACTTCTCTGGGTCTACTAAACATGTCTCAGGATTCATTCGCGATAGTAAGTTGAATAGTGACTTTTGAGAGACGAATATGCGAACCACCTGCCACTCTGCAGTATATGCGCCGTTTTGAGTATAGCGATTGTGTTTTAGGCGCTGGGTTGACGCGTCCACGTATCAAGAGGTTGTAACAAACTTTCTAATCAATTTCGAGTCTATCTAAGAAGTGTTTGAATCAAAAATGTTGCAGGCATCTATTGCATATGGGAGTAGCATTACTATTCCCTGTTATTACAGATCTAATTAGCCGCGACAAGTCACGTATCCAGCCATAATAGTATTTGCAATTACCGCTGTAAATCATTAACATCGTAATGTGGTGTAGGACCCGAATAACGAAGTTTTTATCTTTTCTGTTTCCTCCCGATGAAATACTCTTATAGAAGGGTTTTGATTTTGCATATTAAACTATTAAATATTTGAATATTTCACCGGAAACTGAATGCCTGTAAATAGGCTAAATTAAAATTACCTTATTATTAATATTATATATGGGAATTCAGCTCCCGTGTTTTATCGGTTTTGTTTGAAAAGCAAGCATAGTCCAAAGAAGGCATACTCAACCTATGTTTTCAGTATTAATAACAGCTTTCTTTCTACTAATGTCAAGTGACATTGATATAAGTGAAGATTACCGATACAACGGACGAATTAAGCAGTGTGTATGTCGAAGAAGATAATACCACAAACGGTTATGTCACTTTCATATTCCTGAATTTCACTAAATTGTGTCACGAGTTCCTATTTCGCACAGATCATACGAATCAGCCAAGAAAGCGTTTGCCGTAGCCCAAACACACACACACACACAAACAAAATAATAATAAAGAAAACCATGTAAGCGCTTTTCCATGATTGTCGTAATGAATTTTGAACTTTTCTATTGGGATTGAGGTATTAGAGACAATTTGGCGCATTTTTTTTTCTAGAAGACTG
Organism: Vandiemenella viatica; assembly: GCA_031002005.1. Taxonomy (NCBI): domain Eukaryota; kingdom Metazoa; phylum Arthropoda; class Insecta; order Orthoptera; family Morabidae; genus Vandiemenella; species Vandiemenella viatica. Next base: position 252,666,911 of record JARYHS010013630.1, on the reverse strand, counting down.
AAACACAAATTAATAAAAATCTGGTATTTTTTTAACTAACATAATTTTTTATTGAGCCGTAACAAATCCTATTTGCGTAAGTGCGTCCTAACGGTTTAATTGTGTTGCATTCAATTCGTACCCAATTTGTATCTCCTATTAAACACATATGATGGCTGTTGCATAGCTGGCTGCAGAAGTAACTTGGTGCGGCACGGTAGTGGAGATGTGCGTGAACCTCAGTGCTACGATTGTATAGGTGACTATGACTCGGCTTGTGGAGACGGGGTTGGGCTCTCATGCGGCGACGGTAATGGCGTTCGGCTGGTAGACGATAAATTGTCAGGTGGCTGGGAGTATGTTTTTTTTTTTTTAATTCCTTTATTACAATCGTTCAGCGTATTTACGCTTTACAGATTGTAATGGAAAAAAAATCATGAATTGATAAAAGGACATGATTACATTAAACGACGAGACACTTTGAGTGAGGTTAACTCATCGAGTCCCTCAATAACATTAAACATAATAACATTAAACATAATAGTTTTATAGGAACATTATCAGGTGATGTCTGAATTAGTTTGTTGTTCTAAGCCTCCATCTGGAAGAGAGATCCTGGGGTAAGCTGCTGATAATTCTTGAAGGTCTGTCGGATCTTGCACCCAGGGAGTAATAAGTGGCTCCTGGTACCGTGAGAAGGTGTTGGTAGAAGCGTCGTGCTTGCTCTTGGATAAACTGCTTGATGGTAGGCAGTCCGAGTTCGCGGTGCAGCTGGGAGTTGCGGACGAACCATGGTGCATCGACGGAGATCCGCAAGATTTTGTTTTGAAGCGACTGTACCCTCTTGATTTTGCTGACAGACTGGGCAGGCGTAGGTCAGTAGAGGTCGAATTATGGACGTGTATAGTAGGATACTGATGTTACTTTTGAGAGAAGACTTTCGGTTGATAATAGGATATAATTTTGTGAGCCGGGTGTATGCGAGGTTGAGTTTGGAGTTGATGTGGGCGCTCCAGGTCAGTCGTCCGTCCAGATGCACACCCAGGTATTTGACGGTCTCGTCGGGGCGTTTCCATGGTACAGGTGTGCCATTGATAACAATCGGAGTTGGTAGAGCCGGGCATCGGAGAGTGAAAATCATTGCTTCGCACTTAGTTGGGTTCAGTGCGATGCGCCACATGTTCAACCAGTTAGTTAAGGAAGTAAGGGCCACTTGAAGGTTGTGAACAGCTGTATGAATATCTTCGTGGGAGGTGTCATCGGCGTACATTTGCTACCTCAGAAGTGGTCAGGTCAGGGAAATCAGAGGTATAAATATTGAAGAGCGTTGGTCCGAGGACAGAGCCTTGTGGAACACCAGCTAGGACAGAGAAGGTAAGTCGGAGTAGGAAGATATGGAGGATTCTGTACAAGTAATCAGGGAGTCCAATGTTGCGCAGTTTATACAATAGCCCAGCATGCCACACTTTGTCGAAAGCCTGCGTAAAGTATAGAAAGGCAACGGATGTTTGTTGTTTTCTTTCAAAACCTCGTGCTATGATGACTGTGATGCGGAGAAGTTATGGGTGGTGGAGTGGTGTGTTTGAAATCCGAACTGAAACATGGGTATGACTGAATCCCGTCTGAGAAATTTACATATGCGTTTCTTAATGATTTTTTCAAGATTTTAGATACAGTCGGAAGTAAGCTTAGTGGTCTGTAACTGGATGGTTGGTTTGTGGGTTTGCCGGGTTTGGGAAAAACAATTATTTCCGCGTGTTTCCAGGAAGATGGGAAATAACCAAGGAGGAGAAGTGCATTAAATATGGATGCTAGGATGGCTACAGCTTTACAGGTAGAAGTTTGAGGGACACATTGGGAATCTGGTCGTGGCTGGGGGCGGATCTCTCGGGGTCAGGTAAACGAGATTGGTAAACGAGCGGTAGTGTAAAAATGAGGAAGATTCTCTATTTCATTTGCCGATTGGTCGCCGTGTATTGTACAGTATTTGGAGTGAAGGATGATTGGAAGTAATCAGCAAGCAGTTCACATTTTTCTTGATGACTGATACAGTAGCTGTCTCCTTGTCGGAGCGGAGGTATAGTAGGGGTTCGTGAAGGATCCGTTTAGTCTTCTTCCACAGAGTACCGTCGTGAGGAGAGATACCTGAGAGATGGCGCTGATAAGTATGGAAACGGCATGAGTCCAGAGCTTGCTTGACTTGGCGGTTCAGTTGTTTGAGACTAGTACGTTGCCATTGTAGTCACTGATTTTGCCACTGCCTTCTCATGCGATGCTTGACTTGGAGCAGATTCACAATTTACAACGGTAGGGTTTTATGGTAAGAAATTGGTCTAGATGGCCGTGGAGGGGTAGAAGAGGTTGCCTTTAGAGGTTACTTGCGGTGAGATGAGAAATTGTCAACGTCAGTTGTGTTTCGTAAAGGAAGATTAGGGCGAAGATCTTCGCCGAGATGACGTTGAAATTTACCCGAGTCAATGCGCCCCATTAGAAGTGAGGGTGTATGTGAGTAGGTGGGAGTATTTATTTCGAAAGTGGCTACTACTGATCAGAATCGAGTTCTGGTAGCATTTGTGTGTTAAGAGGAAGGGAAATTTGTTTCACTAGTATTAGATCTAGGATGTCTCGGAGTACGTGAGGTTTTTGGGAATGATAGGTTGGCTGGTCTGGACTGAGGATATGAAACGCACAGTCATTTGCTGCCTGTAGAAGGCGACGACCATAAGGTGTAGTAACTGTACATCCCCAGAGGGCGTGTTTACTTTTCAAGTCTCTCATTAGTATAGTGGGAGAGATCGTAGTGAATAATGTATTGAAGTCTTGCTGTTCCAGACGTTTCGATGGCGGTGGGAGTATGTTGAGACTTTAGAGATTCCTGGCCCCCGTGCTGTGACAAGCTGTCGGCCTTCGCCAGCCGTTAGAGGCAATTGGATAGACATATACGCCGTTGCTGAAGAGATAGCTCACCAGAATCAGTTCTCGTACAGACAAACAGTTGGCAATGCGCTTGCTGATTGAACACCGTAGTGTAATGTCTCCCTTTCTTGGTTAGTAAAAATTGTTTAATACAGGCAGTACTGAGTGGTTTCTGCTATCTAAAGTTAGTCAGGGTGGGCGCCAGGTTTTCGGCAAAGTTTTCTATCTTAAAGGAAAGCGCCTGCCAAAACTAAAAAAAAAGGTTGACCACAGATTCCACACTACAAGTTCTAATTAATTCAATAATGTAGCAACGTAGGAATGGAGGGTGATTAAAAACATAGTTCACAATTAAAAAGTTATTTTTAATCACATTCTGGTCAGTGAAAATTAGTGCACAGAGAAACAATGTTTTGTGGATTTAGATTTGAGCAAGAGAGTTATCTCAAGGGGGTTTACTGGGCTGAACGGGGATTTCAAGTGTCTCTTATTTTCTTGGTGGCTAATTACCCAGGACGGCGTGCTGACGTAGGATGGATGTGCAGAACGTCTCCTGGTCGGCCGGCGTGTTTAGGCACTACTAGAGGCCAGTGGTGTGAATAATTCCTTACGGTGATCTTAAACGGGCTTAAATGATGCTATCCACATGAGATTTGAACTAAATCACCACCTTTGGGTAGTGTAAAAAATTGATGGAGAACTAGTAGCAGGAACAAAATACTGAAGGATGATTTTGGACTGAATATATATCAAACCAAGACAAAAGCGATGAAATGTAGCGGAAATAATACCAATCACAGTAGATTAAATATAAAAATAGGATCGCATACAATAGGAGAAGTAAGCAAATTCTATTACGTGGGAAGCAAATTGCAACCGATTGCCGAAGCAAGAATGATGTTAAAAGCGGAATAGCACTAGCAAAAAGAGCCTTCATGAAAAATAGTAATCTTTTAGTTTCAAATATTGATCTAGTAATTAGAAAGAACTTTTTAAAACTCTACGTGTGCAGCACAGCACTTTATGGTAGCGAAACATGGACTTTAGGGATATCAGAAAAAAAGAAAATGGAAGCATTTGAAATGTGGCGCTACAGAAGAATGCTGAAAATTAAGCTCAACTTACAATGACCAGAGGCTATGACCTAGGCTATGCGCGATATTTAACAACAGCTCTGTTCAGCTAAGCTTCCGCGAATAAATTAACTATCAGAACACTGAAAGAAAAGTGCGTATTTCGTTTAAATCGACATAATAATTATTAGTTGTTTATATTTATTTAATATTCGTTAGATGTAAAAGTATCTTTGACCATAGATATGTAAGATAAAAATTTCAATTTTAGATTTAACTAGGTTGTTATTACAACTGGCACTTGACGTTATAGAAGAGGGCATTAGTATTTTTTTAAAATATAACTTAAACTAGATAGCCCATACGAAAATTTTGCGAATACAATGAATAGTAAAGGTTGAAGGTTTGTAATAGGATGAATGAAGAACCGCCTCATTTGTTTCAATTGTTTATTTGTTTAGTGTAATAGGTACGTAACAAAAGTAGACGCCAATGAAGCAGTTTAATAATATCTTTGTGATATGTGCTACTGTTATCTAGCGGCTTGGCTCTGAACTGTCTCATAAACGTGACATTCACAGTTACTACTTTTGCCCTTTATGAGTGAAATTGCCAAAAATTTGATTCTTAATTAATTATATTGCCTTAGTGGAAACCTTAATATTTTAAATGATACCTCATTTATCGATTTAGGTTAGGTGTCAATGGAAATAAATGACTCGTAACAAAAAAAAAAAAAAAACACATTATGGAAATAATAATACTTTTGCCCTTGTAGGGTCGAATTCCGAAAAATTCCTTTCTTAAGCTATGATGTGACCAAGGCAGGGACCTTAATCTTTAATATGATAGCTCATTTATTTATTTCGTTAGGTATCAAGGGAGATAAATGGCTCATGATAAAAAAGTCACGGAAGTAATTATAATTTTGCCCTTTAAGGGTCGAATTCCAAAAAATTCCTTTCTTCAAATATGATTTGGGCAAAGCGGAAACCTTACACTCTAAAATAAAACCTCATTTCTCGATTTCGGTTAGATATCACGGAAAATAATTAGCTCGTGACAAAAAAAGTTATGGAAATAATGATAATTTGGCCTTTAAGGGTCTAATTCTGAAAAATTGCTTTTTTTTTTAAATACGATGCGTCCACGGTGGAGACCTTATTTTTTAAAATGATACCTCATTGGTCTATATCGGTAAGATAAATGGTTCGTGACACAAAAACACGTTGTAGGAATATTGATACTTTTGCCCTTTAAGGGTCAAATTCAGAAAAATTCCTATCTTAATATACGATGTCAGCCTAGCAGAGATGTTAATCTTTAAAATGATATTTCATTTAACGATTTCTGTTAGGTATCCAGGGAGATAAATGACTCGTGACTCAAAACACAGCATTTTAGTAATATTGACATTTTTGCCCTTTAAGGGTCGAATTTGAAAAAATTACTTTATCAAAATATGATATTATTAAAGCGGGTATCTTAATTTTTAAAATTATAGCTCATTTATCGATTTTGATTAGGTATGATGGGAGATAATGGCTTGTGACAAAAAACACCTTATAGAAATAATATATATGATATGATTGTTTTCATGTGTGTGCTGTTACTTAAATTGTTACTTCGTTTGAATGAAAGTAGTTTTTCCATTGATCGCGATCTATACACCCTGGACTATAATTGAAACTACTGTATTACGTAAAATGTTAAGATTTATTTTTAGCATCCTTCGTTTACACTGGGGCAATTGTTTTAGCCGCCTGTTAGATGTGTTAGACGTTAAAAAATCGATCTGCATCACGGACAACAGAAAAGTGTAAGAACCAGTGAAGATTTTGGCCCAAGTTTATATCGCGATGCATTATGATATTAACATGCCATACAGGGAATGTATTAATTCGTGTTTGATTGAAACTTTCATTTTCTAGAGGCAATGTTAGGCTGAAATGCAACCTGGACCAAATTGACAACTGAAAATTTTTGCTACAGCACAAGGGACGGGGAATTGTATTGAGCTTTATTCTATAGCAATTCTGTTTTTTAAGCAACTACAAAGAAATGAAATGCCAGAACACTCCGTTCAACCCATCAGTTTTGACGAATTTTGAGGCTAGTCTGTTATAAAATGCATGATCTAATTAGTAAGAATTATCATCAGTACATTACCATTTAAATTAAATTCAAGCTGCTACTATCACACGCCAATGTTGGAATTTATGTTCTGCAATTGTTCTTGGCCGAATTGCTGAATTTATTTGACCAACAACGTGCAGAATACCAAGGGGAACACTAGACAATAGTACAATCGGTAGCCTGTTTTCAAGACACATATATTATATTATAAGACCATAGAAATCGATTCTTCTGACAATGGAGAATATGTGGAATGATATGGGAACTATTCTTTATCAATCACAGACCGACTAGCAAAAGCAGTGTAAGAAGGTCAATATACTGACATTCCTAGGGAGGTTAATGAGAAACAGTTAAGATACTCGGTCTCATTTAAAAAGGAAACAGCTGCTTCATTTCGAATACTCTGTTCGATTTTTCACTTCATAGAATTGGTGTGGATTATTCCAGGCGTCTCCGCAATCAGCTTCACTCTTTGTCTAGTTTCGCAACGTTCAAAAGTCAGTAAATATGCGCAGCTGAAGGATGAATGACTAACACACAGGGAACCTTAAAATCTCGTGTCTTTACAACGGTTTCTACCAACTATTTAGCTGTAAGAAGGAGAAACCTAACAAGAATAAGGTCTGAATACCAACTCGTTTTTTATAATTCTCGTTACGGCTAGTTAGTACTATGTCCGAAGATAAAATTATGAGTTCGTAGAACGCACCGATTTTTGTGTTTATCCAATAAGTTTAATCACTTACAAAACTGAATTTCCATAGACATGATTATTTTACATCTTTTTTACGTTTAATGAGTTGATGTAAATGTAATATAGTCATTATTACTCTTAAAAATTGTCATTACAAATATATAATAAATGATTACTGTCAATGCAATTGAATTTTTCATTCGTTTATTTGTTTACCGAAATCCTTTCAGAGAGGCATCTTCAGCACTTTTTCTGTTAAATGTGTGTGCACTGGCTTTGGAATTATATTTTGCACATCTAAATTGTGGTATAAACTATGGTATACCGACATTTTACATTTAAATTGATTTATATCTACACTTAACTCCCGACATCAGTGATTCTAGCTCTGTTTTCGTACAGAGGTCATTTTCTGTTAACGGGCCTTAAAACTGCCCTACACCTTTGCAAAGCTCCGTGTTTCGAATTCAATGTAAAACTGTAGGCGAGGTTTGGATAGCCACGACAGAGGCGTTATAAGCCGAAACTCTCACCCGTTTGCCAACTACACTTCCGGTTCTCCCAGCCAGCAGTGTCATAAGTATTTAGTTTGTTATACCATGACTTGAACTACAGTTTAACGTGGTGTCCCGAGCACTGGGATGCCATAAATAAAGCATATAAAATTTCCTGGAGGCACTCAGATCCTGGGTTTTCATGGCGATATTTTTAACCACTTAATTCCCAGACCGTTAGTAAATATGCTTTTGACAAAGTCTCAGGTATTGCATGTAGAAGTTCACATAGACAAATTTTCTAACAAATTTAGATCTGAATCATTCCACCATGTAGAATAATCTACAACTGTTATATACTTACGTACTTTCTTGCTGACCTTTCCCTCACAAATGCGTCCTAAAGCCCCAAAAGTAGCTAGAATGATCCTTAATGTACAACCGAGCGTGGTGGGTGAACGGTACGCTCTGACCTCGCATTCGGCAGGACAGAGGTTCGAATCCCTGTCCGGCCATCCTGATTTGGCTCTCCCGTGATTTCCCAAAATACTTCAGGCGCATGATGGAGTAGTTCATCCCCGTTCCCAAGTCCTTTCCAGCCGCTAATGGCCTCGGCGTCGACGAGGCGTAAAACCATTAAAACTTAATGTACGTATACGAAGTAATAAGTAAATTCGTATGATCTTGCGACCTGGTGACAGAGTTTCTATTCATCGCGCAGTCTACCTCTTTTGTGGCTGATAAAGTAACAATTAAGTCGTTTAAAATGAAGATCGGCACACTCTTAAGTGTACTAATTATAGACTGGCTTCAAGCAGAGACACGAGGAGAGACAGATTGGTTAAATATTTAGTGATAGACATAAAATCAATTTTTAAATTAATTTAACTCAAAGTACGCCATTATTGAGCAAGTTTAAATGAGTGAGATTTCGTTATGTCTGCTTAAGACAATCAAAACATGCCACAGACCTTCAACGCTTACCAAACTATCACTTTTTCTTACGTAATACGCTAGTTACGTATTTCGATATCAGAGACAAACTGTGTAAACAAAATCTGCCTGGAATTGGTTACAGCCGAAGTGGTAGTTCCTTGTTATATCAATGTTAATCCTATAGAAGGCAACACTGGTAATGCTTCATGAACGCTGTGTTGTTTTACTGTCTTCAGACTTGAAGATATAGAGAAGGAAATGTAGATACATCAACATGTTTATGTATTGTGTATCTAGAGTTGTTTTATCTATTTAACGGCGTGATGCGTCTTGCGGACAATTTTTCTAAACAGATGATTGGAGAAAGAATTGTGTATGAATATGTTCTGAGGAGTGAGTACTAGTTCATGTTATTGCATATTTGGTCATAACTTTTCTTCTTTGCTTACGGTTTTACGCCAATTGACGTTGACGTCAAGGTTATTAGGGACGGGAAAGAACTGGGGAAAAGGAACAGTAAGGAATTCGGCCATTGCCTGTTCAAGGAAGCATCCCGCGATTCACCCTGAGTGATTTGGGGAAACCATGGAAAACCCAAATATGGATGCCCTGACGGGGATTCAAACCCGTGTACTCTCGAATGGGAGGCTACAGCGTTATCGCTCACCCACCACCCTCGATGAAAGTTTTCTTTTAGGTCAGCTATAATTGTGTAAAATGGAGTGAAATTTGGATTAGTAAGTTGACAGTAAATTTTATAGCATAACACAATGAGCCAAAATTTCAATTCTAGTAAGTTGTTTGCAGATACGGTAATTTCATAATAACCAAAACATATAAAAAAAATTCTATGACCTATAGGACTGACGTCTACTGTTTGCGTTGCATTGAATTTGACTCTTTTTCTGCCATTAAACTGCACTAATCCTAATAAATATGCAGTGCAGAATTAGAGTACATAGTTTTTAAATTTTGTAAGCTAAGAAGGTTGGGTAAGCGGTAATATGCCTGAAACTCTGTACGTCCTGGCTTCGAGTTCGACGATCACCCTCGAACTGAAAATGACGGTCGGAAAAAAACAGCAGGTTTTTTTTTTTTTCTCCAGAGTTTATATATTAAGTACAACTATGCTTTACTGGGTAAAAGCCTTAACTCCAACCGATGAGTGTAACAGCAAAACTGTAAGTGTAGATTCTTGGAACAAAAGGGGAACTGTTAACAAATATACCATAAAGAGAATATTGTGTTTTAGGAAAATATATACTGATGCCATGGATTAAAAAAAAAAAAAATCAAACTACGACTTTAACACGGTTTCCTCCGTTCTACATACAACATTGCACAGAGGAAAGTTTTGGGTCGAAGAAAGTTTGGTTTTAGCTACGTCAATAATAATTTAAAGCTATAAACATTTTAAAATGTATTAGTTGTACCGTAGCAAGGAACTAAATGAAAAGAGGGCCAAAAGGAAGCAGCCGGCATTGCTGATAACGATTTTAGCTACTATTATCAAACAAATAAATAATGGAATGATTCTCCTTATTAAAACCAGGAGCTACTCATGCAGGCAGGCTATTGACCCTAGCGACCTCATTTAGTGATACCTATTACTGATTCCTCGCCGCCGGTTCTTTTAAGTGTTTCTTTCACAATACATGTGTAACGAAAAAGATTCAAAATACGCCATACAAGATGTTTATGTGTTGGTCTTTCATGTCGTGAACATAGCCGGGTGCTTCATGGTGACTTGTGACTAATGAAATATCAGCAAGCGCTCCAACTAGCGAGAAGATTAATTTCTCGTCTAGATACGCAAATACAAGTCGCAGTTGGCTGGCTCTCGTTCGACAAATCATTAAACTCTGAAACCATTGCCTTACTAACAGCGGTCTTAAATGGGATTCTGATGCTCAAATTATACAATTTTATGGCTATCGAAGATCATACAAAGTAAATTCTTATTATGAAGAACGAAGAAAACCAAAGTTATTCTGCACTTTGTGTGAATCGTGATTTCGCTTGCTGTTTCACTTCACTACACAATTAGACAGAGAGAGGGCACAGAAATTAAAGCAATGTAGATTTAATATTTAAGTCATTTTCAGAAACATACCCGAAGGGGAGAGTTTATATTGGAGACAATTCTTTTCACTTTTGTACTAAAAAAACATGGTTTCATAAACTGGAGCTTTTTGGCTCAACATTGGCATAATAAATACAGCACTTAAAACTTGTTTATTAAATTTTATTTTAAGATAAGAAAAGATGACGAAAGTAATTTTGAGAGGCAGCTGTTTTCAGGTGCATACAAGAAAAACTCGATAAAGATATTTTTTTTAATGGAAAGTATTAACTCGTTCAGGGAAACAGTATAAATAACGGAATCATGCAGATGATGTGTAGCAGATTTACTTTGTGAGTTGAGGTACAATAAATTATGTTAACATGAATTGCGATGTTGGTGTCTTTAGCAATCACATCCGGTAAAAGTAGACGGAGAACCCTAAATAATTATTAGCAATTACAACTTACGAATTCTCTAAAGGAGGGCAAATGATTTTGATCATAAGAGTATGACAAACAGTTTTCACTCTAAACGTTGAAATCATCCCAGCTCCAATTTTATTTTATTTTTTTAATTTGGATTTGGCATTAGGCCATTAGAGCCGTTACAATCGTGTTAAGTTTCTTTCAGTATGTATATAATTAAAGCCTGCGGCTATATTCAAACCGGCGACCTTTGCAATATGAGGTCAATGCGCTGGCCCCCTACCTTACCACGGCCGGCCCAGCTACATTTCAGGACGGAAGTATTAACAACTGACTTTATAGCTTACATTCGAAAAACTAGAAACAGAAGAATTTTAAATGATTTTGACACGAATGTAACAGGCTCTGCTTAACTTCGATAGATCAAGTGGAGAGGGAAACAACGCCATTCCGATCGGACGACGGTTTGACGTCTCATTTTTAAACTTGGCAATGTCATTAGCCGTGACCCTGCTATCGGCGTTCTCCCGGACGTCTGTCCAAAGTCTACGCGGGTATGACGTACTTTGCGCCCGGGTGAGGCGGCGCCCGGTCTGCGGCGGGGGAGAGCCGGTGGTGGGGTGGTCGCCACTATAAAAGCCTCCTCCCTCGCCTTTGTCCGCGAAAGCAGTACCAGTTCCCTCGAACAGTCGGCTTCCATGCACACACGCAGCAACCACCATCGGCACACTCCAGTCCGGCGACTGCGAAAGACAACATGCTGATCGGTTCGGCGTCTCGTTACATCGCAGGCCGCGGCGCCGTGCAGCGCGTCTACTGGCGAGTCAGCGACAGCAACAGCAACAGCAAGCTGGTCAAGTACGGCCGAGTGCTGACGGTGGCCCGCGCGGGCTCCGAGGGCTCCAAGGCGGCTCCGCCGCGCCGGCTGGCCGGCGACGTGCTCAGCCCCAACTCCGTCAGCGCCCACTGAGTGAGTCGCACAGTGTAGCCCCTACCAGGTTCAGTCTCGAGATCATCCTGGTTCTCAAAACCTATTTTAGTGTGGCCTTTAAATTGACATTAATATTTTCTTTTTTTCCCCAGTGAAATTCTCTGGGACGCTCTGTGTTTCGGATTCCACTTTAAGCTATAGGTCGTAGTTACGTTAAGCGGCTACGACAGAGGCGAATCGCACAGTTGCTAACAAACTCTTTCATTAGCTTATTCAGGCCACATGAAATTATTATAATACTGTGTTCCGTTATTTTAGACGCGGATTTCTTCTAGTCCATAAAAATTTTCTCGTACCGTCTCTTCCTTACAGTAGTTTTTTTTTTTTTTTTTTTTTAAATCATATGACGCTCACTAAAACTACACCTAAAATATATTTACGCTGATTAGTCATAATAACCATTAGCGGTGAATCATTAGCTTTATGAAACAAAGTAATGCGTAAACTTTGAAGTGTGTCATTTTTTGGTAAGAATTAATTTTCCTTCTAACAATGTGGGGAGCTAAAGAAGTCATTGCGAGAATGGTTGGAAATATCTACTTTATTAGCTAGCGGACGTAGTTTATTTTTGCTTGATGTTGCTATTGAACCTAGTTTATTAAGTATATTTGCTATCCCAGATTAGCACGAGCCTTCAATTGATCAAAAATAAATAGTTTCTCAGGAGCGCAACGAAAAGTTTGAAAATAATTACTATCAATGTGATAGCGAAAAGTACACAGACGGAAAAAAAAATCCCAACACCAAGAAAGACTTGTGTTAGATAAACGAAATTTGGTAGGCGTGTTTATACATCTGAAAGATGACATCGATTCAAATTTCGCGCTTCGCGCATAAGTGTGGCGCTAGTAGCGCTACTCAGAGCTTGCAAATCAGGTTTGCTTTAAATACGCGCTGTAAAGTTTGTGAACGTTATTTACCGCTGAGATTTGACATAGTGAGTTGATGTTAGCCAAGAATGCCTTTAAGAAGACGAAGAAGCCATTATCAACAGCTCACCGAGTTTGAACGAGGTCGTGTAATAGGGCTACGAGAAGGTGGATTTTCTTTTCGCGATATTGCAGAAAGACTTGGCCGGAATGTATCCACTGTGCATGATTGTTGGGTGCAGTGGTCAAGGGATGGTACTGCCTCAAGAAGACCGGGTTCCGGGAGGCCACGTGGCACTACTGAGAGGGAAGACCGCCGTATTCGGCGTACAGCTGTGGCGCATCGTACTGCGTCTGCGGCAGAAATTCGAGCTGCAGTTGGTACCACAGTGACACAACGAACTGTTAGAAATCGGTTACTTCAAGGACAGCTCCGAGCCAGGCGCCCTGTAGCGTGCATTCCACTGACTACAAGCCATCGCCGTTTGCGACTCCAGTGGTGTCAAGCCAGAGCTCATTGGAGGACGGAGTGGAGATCTGTTGTGTTTTCTGATGAAAGCAGGTTCTGCCTTGGTGCCAGTGATGGCCGAGTGTTGGTCAGAAGGAGGCCAGGGGAACGCCTGCAACCAAACTGTCTGCGGCCTAGACACACTGGACCTACACCTGGAGTCATGGTCTGGGGAGCAATTTCCTATGACAGCAGGAGCACTCTTGTGGTTATACCAAACACACTGACTGCAAATTTGTACGTCAGTCTGGTAATTCAACCTGTAGTGCTGCCATTCATGAACAGCATTCAAGGGGGAGTTTTTCAACAGGATAACGCTCGCCCTCATACCGCTGTTGTCTCGCAACGTGCTCTACAGAGTGTCGACATGTTACCTTGGCCTGCGAGATCACCAGATCTGTCTCCAATTGAACACGTATGGGATATCATTGGACGACAACTCCAGCATCATCCACAGCCAGCACTGACCGTCCCAGTATTGACAGCACAAGTACAACAAGCATGGAACTCCATACCACAAAGTGACATTCGAAACCTGTATGACACAATGCATTCACGTTTGCAGGCTTGCATTCAAAATTCTGGAGGTTACACCGGCTATTAATTTAACAGTATTTCACATTTGAAATGCATTTTCTTGAGCTTAAATTAACCTGTGATCTTGAAAATTTAATCAATTAAACATGTTAACTTGACAAATGCATTGTCCAAATTTCATTACTCTACAATAATTTTTTCTTGGTGTTGGGATTTTTTTTCCGTCTGTGTATTTGTTTTCGTAAAATATTTTTTTTTTAATTGGACCAGAAACTACAGGAAAGAGTGGAAAAAATCATTGGTAACCTAGTACAAACCGTTAGCAATAAATATAGTTTTAATCACGAATAATAAAAATGTTTGAATTCAACATCACTTAGCGTCTAAGAACGAATATCGTTTTGACGAATTGCATTTTCTTGATTTTGAGCTAATCACAGGCTTTACTGTAACTATTGTTATTTCAGTAGTTTGGTTTTAGATTATCTTCTCCATTTCTAAACGGAATTTTACTGTTCAAAATATTAAATGTAAAGTTTTTTTTTATATACTTTATCACAAATGACATTGACTGCAAGTAAATGAATAAAGGCTAACCGTCTTTACTATTACGACTGCATTGACTTAATCAGAGAGATTTAGAGCAATTCAGTTCAATTTAATTCCAAATTACTAGACATCTTTTACACACAGTCACGATGAGCAATCCATTTTCTCGACTAGAATTTTTTTCATTATTGACTCTTGAGAAATATAACGCTTTAATTGAACCCTGTTCCTTGTAATTGTTTATTGCTGGATCAGTTAACCAACAAAGTAAACACCGGTAAATGTGTTTAACGACTTTGGTTGTGTTTTTTCAGGAGGACATGTGACTGCACTGGCCTGCCACACGCTGTTATAGTCACCCGCTGCTCTTCCAAACGAGTTGTGCTACTCACACCTATTTTTCAAGATCTGTTAAATTATTGTGATCAACAGATAGGTTCATTACTCATCAATACTTACGCAACATTCACCTTAACAGTTTTCTCGAGCAATATGTATTTTTTTCATCTTCTAATATTGTGTCTTTCATTCGAGCTTTCCCATGATAGTACTTATTATTTATGTAATGCCACTTACGTAAGACAATAAAGTTTTAATTTTGTAACTGTTTCTTTTGAGAATAGCTTATCATTTGATATTATACTCATAGGTATTCAACATATTTTCATCATGTTGTCGTCATTAGCGAACAGAAATTTCATGATTGTATTTTACTCGTAAACATCTAATCTCCTACTTATTCATGAATGGGATTCTTCGATTTTAATTGAATTATTAAGTTGTAAAATTAATGAAGTCTCGTATTATAAATATTATTTTTATATACATATTAAATTGACAATGATGTAGGGTAACATACGCTTCAACACATCCAAAACGAACTGTGTATTCAATGACATCTACGGAGACATGAAAGAAGCAAACCATTTTTTGAAAAAAGAGAGTTGCTATCAGCATCCAGCACGGAATTGAGATCAGCAGCATATTGATATAACTGTCGTTGTGCTGGATAATTTCCTAAGCTCTAGGTGTCAACGATAATGAATGGAGACGTTGTTGTCAAATTGCAAAGCATGCAATTTCACAAACGTTTACTGATCATCAATACCTACAGACAAATATATTTTTACTCAAAAATTCTATAAACTTATTCATCATTGCAACGTAGAATGCTGTGTAGAATAGTCTGTGGTTGAGGCTGAGAACTTAGCTGCCCACCATAGTATCATCGGAAACCGTTATTTATCAAGCATAATAGTTTTAAAAACAAAGTCATCAATTTTTCAGTTGTGAGTAGAAATCTTGTATGTAAGTTTTGAAGGAACTGATTTGTTTTAGTGAAACCACAAATTTTTACCCTAATTGGCAAACAATGTATGTTCTCCAAGTCTAAATCTCCGATTTTAATAGTTTTGAGAAATTTAAATATAAGACACACTTATTTTCCATAGTTTGAGGGGGGGGGGGATGGTCCCAAAAACTGTGAATGCAGTCCACAAATTTCATTTGTTTAAAAAATTATTGTAACGAATCAAACTATAAAATGTTTGTCATGTGGAATAATGAGAAACAGAACTTTTTCGGTCCGGTTATCAACTTCAGTGATGTGAACTAAAACCTCCATTTTAAAAATTCTATCATAAAAGTTGTAAACAAAAACAAAAAAATCATTAAAAAACATATGTTACGCATAAATACATTTCAGCCAATCAGTTGTTTCCAACAATCTGACAATTTATGTCGAAAGAACTTGTATCGTATAAAACGTACTAAAACTGTTCTGTATCACTATAGCAGAGAACATTTCCTACCTTAATTAATACTAAATATATTTGAATCAAAGTTAAATCTTGGTTTTAATTTTATTCCAATTAGAAGCATCCTTCAATGAGTACTAGGATTAGAAATGTGGTATCATCTGATAAATGGTGTATGGTAAGTGAACAAAAGCTATGAGATGAGGAAGACGGGGCCAGATCATAACCACAGGGATTTCATGTTCTGTCCCTTCGGGAAGATCGTGGCCATTAGAGAGGGAAAAGGATGAGGGGATGGAAATTTTCAGTGGCCTTTTGATGGAACCATCCCGGAATTCTCTTAGAGTGACTTCGGAAAAACATCGAACACCGAAATCTGGATGGGCACACGGAGATTTTAACTTGCGTCCTCCGGAATGCCGGGGTGAGCATTAACGTTCACCCATCGGGAAAATCATCAAGTCATTTGTGTCGTCGACCTAGACACACATACGCACACACACACACAAAATTGTTCCCGGTAACCATTACACTTTTCGAGCAGGACTTTGTGAACAATGCGTAACTCAATGACTTTGCTAAAGTGAATAAAGGATATTTGGCTGTTTCTTTTTGTTTAAACAATGCAGACGTTTTATACACGTAAATAACAAGTAACACCTAAAATTATTTCAGAGCGGTATCATGGTGATTGTTTTATTGACTTATTATGGTATCGTTATACTGTTAGTGAATAAAACGTGTGATGTACAGACAGATAATTTTAAATTTGTTAACAGTGTTTGTATAAGGTAATCCGAGGCAAGAAATTTCTGAGAACCATTTCTAAGTTACAGCACATCAATATTTGTTCCTTCCTTTCAGAAACATTTAATAGTTGGAATCGTAATGCCATCTTGAGTTACGTATTCGTTTCTTACGTTGTACCGAATCGTTATTTCCGTCTAGACATAGGTTTCTGAATATTGTATAGTTCTGCCAATGTGCTGGAAACAAAGTGGAAGAATAGGCCGCGCTTGATCATTGTGTCAATGTTTGATCACGCCAGCGGATGGATACAAAAGATGCCCATGGGTCGTGTTGTTAAGTCCAAAGTCGCAGGAGATGGACGTGAACCGTACCAAATCGCGTTAGCTTCAAACAAATAATGCATCCATGTAGCACATTCTTCGCTACTATTCATTATGAAAAAACTATTGGCACAGAAAACGTTAAACAACAACACAATCTGTCAAAATTATAATGTGTGAAGGGTGAGGAACTCCTTCATTGAAGTGGGAAGTGATTAGCCACGTTAGTTTTGTTAAACCTTGATATCTAAATCATACCGTTAGGTTTGTTTCTTCTATAACATTTTCCAGCTAACGTTTATGAACAGGCTTTATGAACGCACCAAAGATGAAAATTCGAGTGAGAGATTAGAAATTGATTAAAATAATACATCTTGGCTTTCACTTTGTCAGAAGCTTGTTTACAAACGTTCACAATAAGCAATGACAAGAGGTACTCAAATTGGTAAGAGTATCGTCTACGTGAAACGTTATTTCCTGGTACGAATACTGCTATAATATCGTAGTAAGTGGATGTAGCTATTTGGATGCCACCCTAGTAAATAGAAATCTAGCATATTTATTACTTGCCTAGAAGGTGAAATGTCACATCAAACTATATTGTAAACATTACATCGTAATTTCTTCACAAATTTGCTCTTTTCTGCATGTATAATTTTGCATTGAATATATACACCCTGATACTGTACTTTACGCGTGGGAGAGTTTTGTTAATGATGTCACTGTTTTGCGTCTGTCTGGTATGCAATGACTAAAAGTGGGATTGGATTTTTGATTGCGTGCATATGTTTCACATTATTTAACTAGAAGCGTTTCTTTACTCTTTTTATTAAATAAATTCACTGGTGTTTAAAAATCAGTATAAAAATCAACAGTAAGTTTATGGTAATTAAATTGTATACCTGTGTTACAATTTCATTTAAATGTAGTTGTATTCTAGTTTCCTTTCATGGTCACTGGCCATCCGTGAATAATTTCAGTGGACACGGAAGCTCTAGAATCAATTTCACAAATTCGTTCATACAATCACGTCATAGGTGTGGGAAACACATTATATGAACAATTTACCTGGAACAGTGAAAGAATTTAAAACTGAAATCCGTAAAGAGCAACAGTAGATGGTTGATAAAATTACCCACAAAGAACTTAAAGTAGACGCGTAGAGATTTTGTTACAGTTGGGTGTGATCCATCAAAACTAAATTAAATTAATTAATTAAGCTGGACAACTGATAGAAACGATCTGAATTTTTAAGATATGCTAAAAATTCCGAGGAACAAACATATTGAGAAGCTTACTTAACGTCATAGGACTAAAAACTGGATGTAATTAGTAAAGTAGAAAAAAAGAGTATAATATCTGATGATAACTAACACAAGAATTCTAAAAATACCAAATGTTTTTTAAAAAAATTTGTGTTCTTTTTTAAGACAAAAAGCTCATATTTTGGTGCATTTTTTCTGTACACCATACCTTGAAAATAGTCAACAGATTATTGAGAATTTCTGCCGGAAGTTCCCCGGATCTCACTGGGCTTTGATTATGATGTTTCTCTTTTAACATCCGCTACATAAGTTTATTTTTCTAGAACTTTTGAAGTATCTCTTCATTAATTTACAATGAAACATTGGTGGTAATGAAAACCGCCTCAAGAGATGTTTTGATTCTCAGTTATTGTATTAATAACCTAGTTCGAACGCAATTCCGATGATGATGTGTGGTTGTCATGAAATTTAATATTTGGAAGTTTCTTCTCATATCTTCGAATTAGGCTCACGTGTTGTGGTGAGTGCCTTAGTGGGCAAGCCACGTTACAATTATCTTTCATACCTTTTGATTGAAAAAAGGGGATTTTTAATCTTAATTTTTATGAAGAAGTGAAAATTTCTTAATTTTGCAAGAATCTCGATGTTAGTTGGAATTTAGGAAAAATTGTCCAATATGACATTTATTTTCTTATCACTGGCGATTACCAGTCTGAGCGAATTTACCGTTAACATTAAAACAGATTGGCAAAATCATAAAAGCAACGCTCAGAGGTACAATTAGCCGTCATGAGCAAGCAAACAATTGTATATTTATTTTTAAATCCATCTCAGAATTAAAATGCAAGAAATAATGACATTTGGAAACAATGAAAATTACAAGTCATTACGATCTTAGACAAAGGTATCATAATACTGTGACTTTACAGTTAAAAGAAAATCATGGGCGCCACGAATGAACAATATCATTCGAAAACAATTAGTTCTGGCAAATTATGCCGCTATCTCAAGGGTTTGGTTCAATTACAAAGTTAGAACATGGATCTATCCTCTCATAGTCGCTTAAGGATTCAGTTTCACGGAATGCACAATCAGATGGCTTGGTCGTAATAAGATACCATTGTAGTTCTGCTTCTGATGTCTGCGGTGATTGGAGCGGACCCACGGTCTGTGAGACTATCTCACAAGGCGGCTACAGGCATTACCGGCTGTGTCGCCGTGATAAGCTTGCTCCAGCAAGCCGGCAGCCAGAAGTCAAATAGCAGCAGTTGGCGAGAAGTCAACTTTCCTAGTCCGCCACAGACTAGACTCGCATAGCATGGACTCGAAGATCGAATTGCATTTCGTCACTCTTCTCCCTCGCGAGGAAACTTCTCGCTCCGCCCCTTATAGTCTCGAAGCTCACATATAACAGAAATTCCCAGGATTTTAAGTTATACGCTCATTTGGATTGGATCTTCAGGTCGGCATCTAATGTCACGTGATATCCCCGATATCTGATTTGCCCCGCTCATATCACAGAGGTCGGACATATTCGGCTAAGTTCGCCGGGGTGAGAGCACATTCGGGTGTCGGGCGGCAGGCATTTCCCGCCAGGTGAGTGCCCCTGTTGACCACCCATCCCCAGGGAGCAGAATGTGTGGTCCGGCAAAACCCCAGATCCGCGACTTCCTGTCGCCATGGTCCGGGAAGACCACGATTAGCTTCAAGCCTACGCAGCTCAATAACTCTTTAATATTCGCTTTACCAAGATACACTGTATGTTCACCATTTCATTACAGTCCTCACTTGGAATCTTGCGTACTTTATAAAATTACAACAAAAATCTATTTAGGTGGTCGCCCAAGATTTATGTAAATTATTCTAATATTATGACATATATAACTCAAATGCACCTTCTAACGTGGCGACAGCGCGTCACGTTACAGTGTGGCCGTAGCTTATTAGTACAGTTTACCTACGATTTATTCAGTCCACTACATTATGCTCGATAAATTAATAATACGGTTAGACATTTGAAGAAAAATCAAGAAACATTTTGAAAACAGAAAAGATAAGTTAAACCAAAATTAAATAATTAGAAATAAAAAAAACAAATCATAAATAAATTGAATGGGTTTTGTGATTCATTTTAAAGGTAATTTAAATGACGTTAATGCTTAAACACGTTGAAACACTTCAAAACAACTGTTATCATATATCAATTATATAAATGAATTTCAAGCAAGCTGCAATTAATTAATTCAAAATGTGTTAATGTCAGAACTGACTTTATTATTATTATTGGAAATATTGGAATTTTGGGTGAATATTCAGACCAGAAGTAATTAAGTTATACATCGGGACAACTTGTTAGGCACGTGTCGCAGTGTCGGCAGAGGTTGTATGTTCATCAAAGCACTGATATGCTTAGCACAGGTTTTAAGGGTTTGGGAGAGACTATACTAGCCTTTTCCAACCAAATGTCAACCTCTCCTACACGGGGTGCATCCTGTTCGTACGGACGAGGCTCTGGCGACTGATATAAGGAGTCACCCTCTGCTTGCCAACGGCTTCCGAAAGGAGGGTGGAATAGCGGGGAGCAGTTAAGGGAACCCTCTTGCCTTTGGGTTGGAAACGGACCCTAAAGGCGGATGATTCAGAAATGATCAACGGCATGGGGATGCAGAAGACAACGGGAAACCACTGCATTAAAGACCCAAAGGGTATCCCGAGGACATGTAATCCTCTCAAATTACATATATCATGATGGCTTCTTCCTGGGTAAAATATTCCGGAGGTAAAATAGTCCCCCAATCGGATCTCCGGGTGGGGACTGCTCAGGGAGGAGTCATCTGAATGGATAGAAACTTTCTACGCGTAGGAGCGTGGAATGTTAGAAGTCTGAATAGGGCAGGTAGGTTAGAAAACTTAAAAAGGGAGATGGAACAACTTAAGTTAGATGTTGTTGGGATTAGTGAGATTAAATGGAACGGCGCAAAGGACTAAATGTCCATCAATGATGTCAAAACAAGTCTCCCTCAGAGCTTCACGACGAAGACTCGCTCTGAGTGTAGCGACAATCATGGGTTACATAAGATGTTTAGCCACTCCCACCAGTTAGCTTTGATTGTCAGTATGTCTTTACCAGCCAGAGAGTGATAGATTTTATCAAACTTAGTATTATATTAACTTAGCTAGAATCGACGCTAGATTGGAACTTGTCCTGATGGCAATCACGTATTGCCTGTACTATGCAACTATTAGACATCTAATAAACAATGTTTTACCGGTTAGATGTCTTCGTACCATTGCTAGAATTAGATGTCCTTTCCACTTGCACCTGCTATTATCTTACAAACTATTAATCACTACAATCAACGGCTCCGTACCGGAAATACGGATGGGGCCTGACTTAGTATTACGAGTAACTTTAGATAGACTTCAAGACAAGAAGAATGAAGAAGCATCAAGATGATAGATTAAATCTGATCGCAGAAGAGAGAAGACGAAGACAATAGTTAGAAATCCTTCAGGTCAGTCAACTAAACGCCCACAAACATAGCCAATTACTAGTCAAACCATTCAGCCCCTTACAAATGTACGCTTTAATATTACAATTATATTTAAATTAAATTTTCAAGTGCCTGGACTTTTTTGTGCACTTATTTGTTTCATTCTTCGGCAACAGTGTCCTTAATTAATCACGGTAAAAGAGAACATTCAGTTTAGAATCTCTGGAATTCAAACAGTGATGTCTGTAGTAATGGCAAGTCGTGGAGGAATATGACGCTAGTAAAATAATTAACAACGTCTACAATAAATGTTTTCAATGTTCGACTGACAGTTGCAGAAGATTTTGTTGCTAAGAAATCCATTATTTATTATTGTGGTTTTATACGTAGGGCCCCGTCTGTTTGTTAAAATTCTGTTTCACTTTCATTTCTGAGGCTTCATCTAAATATCTTACGGAAGTCTTCACGAACAAATGTGTTTTTAAATTGGCGGGCTAAGAAGTATAGTCTTCGGAGAAAGTAATGGCCATTAACTGAAATGTGGTGGTGTAGCGACTGCACTACTCTGCGTTGCTAGTAGGCACGTTAGCGAAACCTCATATGAACTGCGTATCAACCGGCATCCCCGACCAAGATTAATCCAACAAATTACAGAAAAGCGCACTTTGGATTTGTGTATGGACAATGCAACCAGCTTCTCTAATAGTTAACTCTTGTGACATCCCAAAGTAAAAAAACATAATTACATTTACACACACAAGCCGTGTATACCAGGAACGCATACAGCAAAATTAAATAGAAGCGGAACGCGGTATCAGTTCTCTCACCTGTTTCATTCACTGACAAATCATACTTTAACTCAGTGATGAAGCTAGAGCTTGTTATGGTTCTTTGGGTGGTTTAAATATTGCATTTATTAATTAAAAAAGTCCACCAAAAACAAGGTTATGTCGATGCTCGTTTATTTTCAATCAAAACAAGTCTGCGACATTCACAAGCATAGTTGTTACAATCCAAAGATGCAATACTGACTTACTGAATGAAAACTTGCATGAATGTCTCTGTAACACTGAATTAATACTAATGCAAACTAAACTCTCTGTCCAGGCGATCTGTTTATATAGAGTCTATCGAAATTACGAGAATTCTTCAAAGGCATCCGCCCGATATTTCTCGATCATTAACAATCACTCAAACAATCAAACATATTAAAAACAATCGGAATTGATACAAAATTAATTAATAACATTACAAAATGATTAGAAATGGTAATTATAGATACTTGAATACAAAATTATTTACAGAAATCCTTTCAAACGGTAGAAAATCGTCCTGTAGACATCGTAAATTACAGTAATACATGGAATTACAAACTTTTAAGAAATTCTCTTGCACCATTCGGTTCTTAAACATATTAAATAGACTTTAAATAATTTTCTTACCTAAAACAAGTCTATATACACTTATTTACAAAATAAACATATCAAATCACTTTCAAGCAAACTTTGGCTCACTACAAATATTTCACACAGTCCAATACTATTCAAAATACAGGTATTAGGGCTGTTACAACCCCTCCCCAGGATTCACTTAATTTTACACAGATAAAATTGATTGAATCCGTCACGAATCTAAGCAGGTTGAATGTACACATAATGCAGACACGAACAGATTACAATCAATCAACCATAATGACTTTTACAATGAACAAATACAATTCTTCATACAACATCTGCACATAGTCCATGCCACTGATTTTGTTTACAATAATTGTCTTTTCTCAGGTCCAATCATTTTATCATTTACTGTTTTTACACAACAAACGTTCAATGCCATCACCTTAAGTTACAATTTTTTTCACTCCAAATTACACACTTGATGTCTGCTTGTTAATTACACCAGTCTGTTTACATTTTACAGCTGATAATTTGTCACCAAAATGTAGAAAGTCACAACATCATGAAAATACCAAAAGTCTCTACACAAAGCTGTCACAAATTATACATTGAAATGCTTACATCTGTATCTGAGCTTAAGTACTCACACAAACTATTTACATGCATCAATTGACATACTTATTTACAAAACTAGATATTTACAGGCTATTGACCCCTCCCCAAACCATGCATTTCAATTAATTCTCATAAGTGGGTTCCAGGATTTCCCTGGAAACCCAGAACCATGTAAGTTACCTTTTCCTAACCTTCCAGTTTTCTTCAACTTTTGTATACCCATTTAATATTACATTTCTATTTTCACAAAGCTTCATTATATACATACAGAAACACAAACTTCCAATCATCTCAGACAACAGACTTTGGTACAACCACGCAACAGCTGAGACATACAATGGTTCTGTTTTAGCAAATAGATTGTCACTTAAAAGCAATGCTGTTGACTCAACTGGTAATACAAATTTATTATTCTCACTACTACAGTTTTGTCCATCATTACTCCCAACCCCACTCTTCATCATCTGATTACTACTCAAACTTACCAACTTATCTGAATCAGTACCTAAAACTGTTTTAACATCTGGCTTACTGACTTCATCCACCAAATAATTATTTTTCTCAGCAACTACTACTTCACTATCAGCTTCCACATCAAAGAGAGTACAAAACATAGTGTCATCTAAGTCACATTCTGTACAATTTTCTAAATTAGAAACTGGTTCAAATAAATCCTTACTCCCACCCATTTCTTCAATGTCATCATCTACACCAAATAAAGAGCTAAATAACGTATCAGCTAGGTCAAAATTAGGACATTTTTCCAACTTAGGGATTGGTACATAAGGCTTTTCAACCTCTCTCTTTTCAGAAGACAAATACTTTGAATTACAATTCTCCTCCTCATCTGGGTCTCCTATCCACACCACTGTATCACCTTCATCTTCAAGATATTTGAGAAACTCCTCGATTTCAGCACTTCTACAAACTTCATTACCACCTATCCTAGCACACATAGTCCCAACTATGCCAGTCTGGACCTTACAAGTTTCTGATAGCCACACTGTAGTATGCACTATAAATTCTGCACCCCTTTTTGTAATTAAGCAGTGACCATTTCGAAAATCTTCTACATGAAAATTATTACTTTCGCACACTGATTCTAGTGATAAGGTACTATGGTGGTCCCCTTCCCACTTTATCTTATTATCAGTCTTTAAATCATCAACATCATTAATTACATCTATCATAACCTTATCCTGCAATTCACTTGCTGCTATCTCTACCTCTTCCAATAAATCATCTCGGGGATTATTCATAAAAAGGGTATTAACGCTATAGCAGTTGGTACCTGGACCCACAATCTTACCCACCACTGCGGGGCCCGTCACAGAGGGGGTCTTTAGTTTGCCTGCCCCCCATGCTGCCTTTCCCTTTCAGATTGAGGGTTCTATTCTCTCACTTCCCCATTATTATTCCTCCTTGCGTAATTATTACGATCCCGTCCCCTGGATCTACCATCCCTTGACCCATTACCCCTTCTAGGGGGACTCCTGCTGCCCCTCCTATGGTGTTGATGGTGGTAATGTTGTTCATTGAATGACTCCTGGGCATCCAAGCGTCTCAACAATTCAGAAACTCTATCCACATTTACTACATCCAAAGTGGCAATTAAATTTCTTGTTTGCTGAGGTAGCCTAGCTCCTATCAAATCAATAAATTCCTCCTCTCCATAAGGATGGTCTAGGTACTTACAACGGATCCAACATTTATGAAAAAAATCATGTTGAGTTTCCCTAACAGGTTTATAGGGTCTACCAGTCATCAACTCTCTCTTTTCTTGAATCTGCCTGCTTGTCGACCAAAAATGTTTCAAAAAGTTTTCTTTAAACAGCTTGTAGTCAGTCACTTCCCTAGCTTGTCTATCACCCCATGCCCTAGCATAAGATTTTAGATGTTTACCCACAAGTGCAATTTTCTTACTATCGGGTAATAAATTAAAATAATCTGACCTTTCAAAATTATCTATAAATTCAATAGGGTGAAGCCTCCCACTATCATCATAGAATTCAAATTCTTCTTTTACATCGACACTGAAATTTGGATTACCTGTTAAGGGAACCTGACTTAATTGAATCTGTAACCCAGTAACCTTTTTTTCTAACAGATTTACATTACTTTCTAATCCATGCGCTAACTGTTCCTGCTGCTGCACCAATGTATTAATATTTAATCCCACCTCTTGTCTCAACTCATTGACCCTTTGAGCAGCTTTACTATCACTGGCTTGGAATAAAGCAACATATTCCTGCTTCATCTTATCACAATTTTCACTGACTTCTTTATGAATCAAATTTACACATTCAGTCTTATTCTGTTCACAAATTTCTGTAACTTTTTCAAATTTCTCCTGACATTCAGTTACTACCTTCCCCAATTTAGAATCTAAATTGTTAATATCCTCCTTGAATTGAGAGCTAAAACCCTGAAATTGCTCTGCGATTTTAACATCAAAACATTTAGTCAAATCAAAGAATGTTTTGTCATTGTTTTGTTGCAGTTGAGAAAACTGATCATTGATTACAGCAAACTGAGAATGAATTTCAGAAAATTTGCTATCAAATTTGGAAAAATTTACTATCAAATTTGGAAAATTTATTATCAAATTTGTCATCAATTTCGGAAAACTGAGATTTAATTTCAGAAAATTTGCTATCGAATTTGGAAAACTTGCTATCAAATTTGTCATCAAATTTGGAAAACTTGCTATCAAATTTGTCATCAAATTTGGAAAACTTACTGTCAGTATCACTTTTTAACTCATTTCTAAATATAGAAAATTTGCTGTCAAATTCGGAAAACTTTGCATTAAAACTGGCTACAAAAGACTCTAGGAATGCTTGTAGGTTCTGATTATCAGCCATTTTTAGTAATTAGCAAAATCAATATAAAAAACAAAATTAAGTAAAATTAAAATCTTTCCCAATCTGCCACACATTAACATGCAAAATAAATCACTTGAATATTCAATGCAGTACTTACAGCTTTTCCACAATTTTGTATCACATTAAATTTCACTTCGAAGCACTTAATTAATCATTAAACATCACACTGACTTCAAACACTTAACCACACTTTTCACAATTCACTGTAGGAAGACGATTTTGAGGCCGAAGGAAATCCACTCGTCGTCGGAAGATTACAACCGATTCCCGATGGAAAAATCTCCGCCTTAGGCCGAAGAAGGTCCGCTTGCCGTCAGATCCGTGTCGTAGCCGGTCGAAATTTTCTCGCAGGTTATTTTCGCTTATCGTCGATAATCCGTCGCAATTTCTGCAGATTCTTTTTAGAAGATAAACATCCCACAGATGTTTAAGAACTTCTCGTCATGTCAACGGTCGCCATGTTATGGTTCTTTGGGTGGTTTAAATATTGCATTTATTAATTAAAAAGTCCACCAAAAACAAGGTTATGTCGATGCTCGTTTATTTTCAATCAAAACAAAGTCTGCGACATTCACAAGCATAGTTGTTACAATCCAAAGATGCAATACTGACTTACTGAATGAAAACTTGCATGAATGTCTCTGTAACACTGAATTAATACTAATGCAAACTAAACTCTCTGTCCAGGCGATCTGTTTATATAGAGTCTATCGAAATTACGAGAATTCTTCAAAGGCATCCGCCCGATATTTCTCGATCATTAACAATCACTCAAACAATCAAACATATTAAAAACAATCGGAATTGATACAAAATTAATTAATAACATTACAAAATGATTAGAAATGGTAATTATAGATACTTAAATACAAAATTATTTACAGAAATCCTTTCAAACTGGTAGGAAAATTCGTCCTGTAGACATCGTAAATTACAGTAATACATGGAATTACAAACTTTTAAGAAATTCTCTTGCACCATTCGGTTCTTAAACATATTAAATAGATCTTTAAATAATTTTCTTACCTAAAACAAAGTCTATATACACTTATTTACAAGAATTTACAAAATAAACATATCAAATCACTTTCAAGCAAACTTTGGCTCACTACAAATATTTCACACAGTCCAATACTATTCAAAATACAGGTATTAGGGCTGTTACAACCCCTCCCCAGGATTCACTTAATTTTACACAGATAAAATTGATTGAATCCGTCACGAATCTAAGCAGGTTGAATGTACACATAATGCAGACACGAACAGATTACAATCAATCAACCATAATGACTTTTACAATGAACAAATACAATTCTTCATACAACATCTGCACATAGTCCATGACACTGATTTTGTTTACAATAATTGTCTTTTCTCAGGTCCAATCATTTTATCATTTACTGTTTTTACACAACAAACGTTCAATGCCATCACCTTAAGTTACAATTTTTTCACTCCAAATTACACACTTGATGTCTGCTTGTTAATTACACCAGTCTGTTTACATTTTACAGCTGATAATTTGTCACCAAAATGTAGAAAGTCACAACATCATGAAAATACCAAAAGTCTCTACACAAAACTGTCACAAATTATACATTGAAATGCTTACATCTGTATCTGAGCTTAAGTACTCACACAAACTATTTACATGCATCAATTGACATACTTATTTACAAAACTAGATATTTACAGGCTATTGACCCCTCCCCAAACCATGCATTTCAATTAATTCTCATAAGTGGGTTCCAGGATTTCCCTGGAAACCCAGAACCATGTAAGTTACTTTTTCCTAACCTTCCAGTTTTCTTCAACTTTTGTATACACATTTAATATTACATTTCTATTTTCACAAAGCTTCATTATATACATACAGAAACACAAACTTCCAATCATCTCAGACAACAGACTTTGGTACAACCACGCAACAGCTGAGACATACAATGGTTCTGTTTTAGCAAATTGATTGTCACTTAAAAGCAATGCTGTTGACTCAACTGGTAATACAAATTTATTATTCTCACTACTACAGTTTGTCCATCATTACTCCCAACCCCACTCTTCATCATCTGATTACTACTTAAACTTACCAACTTATCTGAATCAGTACCTAAAACTGTTTTAACATCTGGCTTACTGACTTCATCCACCAAATAATTATTTTTCTCAGCAACTACTACTTCACTATCAGCTTCCACATCAAAGAGAGTACAAAACATAGTGTCATCTAAGTCACATTCTGTACAATTTTCCAAATTAGAAACTGGTTCAAATAAATCCTTACTCCCACCCATTTCTTCAATGTCATCATCTACACCAAATAAAGAGCTAAATAACGTATCAGCTAGGTCAAAATTAGGACATTTTTCCAACTTAGGGATTGGTACATAAGGCTTTTCAACCTCTCTCTCTTCAGAAGACAAATACTTTGACTTACAATTCTCCTCCTCATCTGGGTCTCCTATCCACACCACTGTATCACCTTCATCTTCAAGATATTTGAGAAACTCCTCGATTTCAGCACTTCTACAAACTTCATTACCACCTATCCTAGCACACATAGTCCCAACTATGCCATTCTGGACCTTACAAGTTTCTGATAGCCACACTGTAGTATGCACTATAAATTCTGCACCCCTTTTTGTAATTAAGCAGTGACCATTTCGAAAATCTTCTACATGAAAATTATTACTTTCGCACACTGATTCTAGTGATAAGGTACTATGGTGGTCCCCTTCCCACTTTATCTTATTATCAGTCTTTAAATCATCAACATCATTAATTACATCTATCATAACCTTATCCTGCAATTCACTTGCTGCTATCTCTACCTCTTCCAATAAATCTTCTCGGGGATTATTCATAAAAATGGTATTAACGCTATAGCAGTTGGTACCTGGACCCACATTCTTACCACCACTGCGGGGCCCAGTCACAGAGGGGGTCTTTAGTTTGCCTGCCCCCCATGCTGCCTTTCCCTTTCAGATTGAGGGTTCTGTTCTCTCACTTCCCCCATTATTATTCCTCCTTGCGTAATTATTACGATCCCGTCCCCTGGATCTACCATCCCTTGACCCATTACCCCTTCTAGGGGGACTCCTGCTGCCCCTCCTATGGTGTTGATGGTGGTAATGTTGTTCATTGAATGACTCCTGGGCATCCAAGCGTCTCAACAATTCAGAAACTCTATCCACATTTACTACATCCAAAGTGGCAATTAAATTTCTTGTTTGCTGAGGTAGCCTAGCTCCTATCAAATCAATAAATTCCTCCTCTCCATAAGGATGGTCTAGGTACTTACAACGGATCCAACATTTATGAAAAAAATCATGTTGAGTTTCCCTACCAGGTTTATAGGGTCTACCAGTCATCAACTCTCTCTTTTCTTGAATCTGCCTGCTTGTCGACCAAAAATGTTTCAAAAAGTTTTCTTTAAACAGCTTGTAGTCAGTCACTTCCCTAGCTTGTCTATCACCCCATGCCCTAGCATAAGATTTTAGATGTTTACCCACAAGTGCAATTTTCTTACTATCGGGTAATAAATTAAAATAATCTGACCTTTCAAAATTATCTATAAATTCAATAGGGTGAAGCCTCCCACTATCATCATAGAATTCAAATTCTTCTTTTACATCGACACTGAAATTTGGATTACCTGTTAAGGGAACCTGACTTAATTGAATCTGTAACCCAGTAACCTTTTTTTCTAACAGATTTACATTACTTTCTAATCCATGCGCTAACTGTTCCTGCTGCTGCACCAATGTATTAATATTTAATCCCACCTCTTGTCTCAACTCATTGACCCTTTGAGCAGCTTTACTATCACTGGCTTGGAATAAAGCAACATATTCCTGCTTCATCTTATCACAATTTTCACTGACTTCTTTATGAATCAAATTTACACATTCAGTCTTATTCTGTTCACAAATTTCTGTAACTTTTTCAAATTTCTCCTGACATTCAGTTACTACCTTCCCCAATTTAGAATCTAAATTGTTAATATCCTCCTTGAATTGAGAGCTAAAACCCTGAAATTGCTCTGCGATTTTAACATCAAAACATTTAGTCAAATCAAAGAATGTTTTGTCATTGTTTTGTTGCAGTTGAGAAAACTGATCATTGATTACAGCAAACTGAGAATGAATTTCAGAAAATTTGCTATCAAATTTGGAAAATTTACTATCAAATTTGGAAAATTTATTATCAAATTTGTCATCAATTTCGGAAAACTGAGATTTAATTTCAGAAAATTTGCTATCGAATTTGGAAAACTTGCTATCAAATTTGTCATCAAATTTGGAAAACTTGCTATCAAATTTGTCATCAAATTTGGAAAACTTACTGTCAGTATCACTTTTTAACTCATTTCTAAATATAGAAAATTTGCTGTCAAATTCGGAAAACTTTGCATTAAAACTGGCTACAAAAGACTCTAGGAATGCTTGTAGGTTCTGATTATCAGCCATTTTTAGTAATTAGCAAAATCAATATAAAAAACAAAATTAAGTAAAATTAAAATCTTTCCCAATCTGCCACACATTAACATGCAAAATAAATCACTTGAATATTCAATGCAGTACTTACAGCTTTTCCACAATTTTGTATCACATTAAATTTCACTTCGAAGCACTTAATTAATCATTAAACATCACACTGACTTCAAACACTTAACCACACTTTTCACAATTCACTGTAGGAAGACGATTTTGAGGCCGAAGGAAATCCACTCGTCGTCGGAAGATTACAACCGATTCCCGATGGAAAAATCTCCGCCTTAGGCCGAAGAAGGTCCGCTTGCCGTCAGATCCGTGTCGTAGCCGGTCGAAATTTTCTCGCAGGTTATTTTCGCTTATCGTCGATAATCCGTCGCAATTTCTGCAGATTCTTTTTAGAAGATAAACATCCCACAGATGTTTAAGAACTTCTCGTCATGTCAACGGTCGCCATGTTATGGTTCTTTGGGTGGTTTAAATATTGCATTTATTAATTAAAAAAGTCCACCAAAAACAAGGTTATGTCGATGCTCGTTTATTTTCAATCAAAACAAATCTGCGACATTCACAAGCATAGTTGTTACAATCCAAAGATGCAATACTGACTTACTGAATGAAAACTTGCATGAATGTCTCTGTAACACTGAATTAATACTAATGCAAACTAAACTCTCTGTCCAGGCGATCTGTTTATATAGAGTCTATCGAAATTACGAGAATTCTTCAAAGGCATCCGCCCGATATTTCTCGATCATTAACAATCACTCAAACAATCAAACATATTAAAAACAATCGGAATTGATACAAAATTAATTAATAACATTACAAAATGATTAGAAATGGTAATTATAGATACTTGAATACAAAATTATTTACAGAAATCCTTTCAAACGGTAGAAAATCGTCCTGTAGACATCGTAAATTACAGTAATACATGGAATTACAAACTTTTAAGAAATTCTCTTGCACCATTCGGTTCTTAAACATATTAAATAGACTTTAAATAATTTTCTTACCTAAAACAAAGTCTATATACACTTATTTACAAGAATTTACAAAATAAACATATCAAATCACTTTCAAGCAAACTTTGGCTCACTACAAATATTTCACACAGTCCAATACTATTCAAAATACAGGTATTAGGGCTGTTACAAGCTGTTGGTAAAAAACATGTATGAATAATTTATATGGTAGCTCTTGCAACCCTAATGGAATGAAGGACCGGTTTTGGAAGTTCAGTTTCACAGTACGAGATTTGGATTCTGAAAGCGCTGAATATTAATACCAGTGCATATGCACGAATTGTGGTCACATAACCTGGTTCATCACGCATCGTTTAGCTAGAAAACCATTTTTTCAAAAGTATTTATTTCACCCTGTGGAGGACGAGGTTTTCAGAGGGCAGGCGAGGACTGGGGACAAAGAACGGCAAGAATTTCGGCTATGGCATTTTTTAAAGAAGCATCCCAGCAGTGTCGTGGAGCGATTTCGGGAAACCACGGAAAACCGAATCTGGATGACCCGATGTGAATTCAAGCCTGCGTATTCCGAAAGTTATACCAGAGCGTTAGCGCTCCATCACCAGGCTCGGTCTACAAAATAGAAGCTACATGTTGCTGTGAGTATGGTGCTAACATTTAAGTACTTGTTTCGATGTAAAAATCCATTACTTCATAAACTCCATGAATCTCTTCATCGTTACACATCCACCTTTTTTTACTGTAATCAATCTCTTCGATGGGTTTGATACAATACTCCATCTTTTCACTATCTTGTGCTCACCTCTTTATCTCATCATACCCCTTACAACCTACGTCATCAATTATCTACATCTACAAGTTGTTTATTTCGACTGTTCTCTCCACTAACATATTAACCAATCCCGCACGTCCTACAACGTGACCCACTATCCTCTCTCTTTCTTTCTGTAAGACTATTCCACAACTTTCTCCCCTCTTCCATCATCTCCAAAACATGTTAATTTCCTACTTTATCTTTCAACATAATTTTCAGCATCCTTCTATAGCACCACTTTTAAAATCCTTCAATTTTCCTTCTTTCCGGTGTTCCTAAATTCCATGCTTTGCTACCACGAAGTGCTGTTTTCCACACATAGAGATTTAAAATGTTCTTTTCGAGTCCTAAATTAATATTTATTTTTCAAAAAGTCTCTTTTCGCTAATACTCTTCTGCTTTTAACATCTTTCTTGCTTCGGCTATCAGTTTTAATTTTACTTCATAAGTAACAGAATTCACTTACTTCTCCTATTGCATCCGATCCTATTTTTATATTTGGTCTACTTCTTATTGCTGCACACCCACTACGCCTCAAGTATTCTGCCAACATTTATCTTGTCTGTAATACTTCCTTTCAGACGTAACCTCTCTAACCTCTCCCCGTGTCTCATAACCTGACATACCATCCTATCCTCCCATTTCTCTTCTTCTTTTAATTTATTTGTGACAGTGTAAGGGACATACTCATGAAGAAAAGAAAATGTTCAATATACACTAATTGTCAACGTAAAGAAAAAAAGATATCACACACAAATATAATTAATAATGAATTGTACTGATCTCCATAGAAATTCGGAGATCGACGTCGAGTGATGAACAAGGTGTGAGTAAAAGATCGAGCGTGGTGGATGAATGGTAATGCCCTGGCCTCGCATTCGGGAGGACGTGTGTTCGAATTCATGTCCTGCCATCCAGATATCGGTTTTCCATTGTTTCCCGAAATCACACCTGGACGAATTCATTCCCATTCAATGTCAACCGTCCTTTCCCGCCTCTAATGACCTCGATTTACGGAGCTTAAAGCCATAAAAATGAATAAATTAAAGACAATGAGAGAACGAAGCAAATGAAAGAAAATGGCAGACGTACAAGTTGAATAATGATATTTGATAGAGAAGTGATCAGTTGTGATCAACCAGATTAAGAACGGTACCGTAAGTTGTATTAAGATTTAAAGAAGCAATTTAATGTATCTATTTTGTTAATAAAGATATGTTTTATTGTAATTTATGTATTAATTGCTTATGGTCAAGAAGAAAAGTGGAATTAAATGAGCAATTGAAAGGATAAGTATATCTCTTTCATTCGACGTCATAATTGTACATTGTATTTCGCTTAATGTCCTCATGTGGAGAAAAAAAAAAAAAAAAAAAAAAAAAAAACAACTCTATGCCAAGGTAATATAAAATATATTTATTTGTGTGTAGAAGTCGAATAGAATGATATTGAAACGGGGCTATGATAAAACCACTTATTTCGTCTTATTCCCCTATAACATGCTTCCGTAAACTTCTTACTGTACCCATTATTTTTTTAAATGACTCATGTGTTTTCTATTTGTAATTTTATATTTTTGTTTTGTGTATATCCAATATCGACAGTTATCTGATATTTAAAGCAGTAATTACACACTGCTTACAGGTAATGGTGGTCTCTTATTATTAACTCTATTATCTAAGACATCTATAAAACCCACTCTGCAGTAAATAACTAAGCAGTTTAGCGCCAATAACTAAATCCTTATTTTTTACGCATCCAATCTTATTTAGCACAAAAAATATAGAAAAGAGTAAATAACTAATAGATGTATGTTTAATGTTTTTTGTGCGTATACATAAAAGATTTAAAAATAAAATAATAGCCAATTCTGTCGCTACTCCATGCTTATTAAGAAATAAATAGGGCTGGCATATTTAAGAACTCAAACGTTGTATATTTTGCACATCTTTATTTTACACTGAGTTGGAATTTATTTTCTTTTTAACAAAGCTCAAAATGATACTTAGTATTGTCTGTAGACTTAGATACAACGCTCAGAAATTTAATTAAAGACCGATTTACCATTTATTTAATGTCATTGTCCGCCATCAAATTTTTAAAATGTTTCCTGCCTACGTCCTTTGTTCTCAAGTGAAGCAGTCCTATTCAGTTGACATCTGTTTGCGATTTCCTCTAAAGTGGATTTTAATATACGACGTCCTGTTATGCTTTTTAACGAGGTACAAATATTTCCGATCTTATTCATCTTGTCACTCAGACTTATCGTTTTTTTAGAAACTGTAAAAAAAAAGGAAACGTTATACAATGTTAACATTTCCAAAAAGGAATAAATGTTGTATTTCCTAATACTTCATTGTATTGTGTATAAGAAAGTTCTTTTACAATAGGAAAAACAAATAAGAGAAGGAATTGTACACGACGCACCTTGTAATATTACTGTATCATTGTTTAAATTCATTATCCTTCCTTCAAATAATTAAGTTTGTATAAATACAGAAATTTTTTACTTTATTGTAGTTATAAAAGACTGGTTTGTAAATGTATGATGATATGCTTTTTTCACAACGTGAAATGATCTTGAATGAGTTTTTCAGTGCTCTTATTTGTTGTTAATATATTTTGATATATGTATATATATATTGGTTAAAAGAAGTAGGTACGTATGTGAATTTGTGCCCACTATAATGTTGTGTAGTATTTTCAATGCTTAGAAATTGTTTATCATGTTCAAAGTAATATAAAAATTCTTTAAAATGTTTATAGCTACATTTAAAATTATTACTATTAATTTCAAGTATCGTTTAGTTCTATGGTTATTGAGAATATCCTATTGTTTGAAACATTGTTTAGTGTTATAAAAGTAGTGGATGCCTTTTTAAGGTTCTGGGACTTTAGCTGTTTCTGAATAAAATGTAAGCTACGTGAGAGCCCAGCAGAGTTGCTCGGAATATTGTTACGAGGTAGTCGCATGAGTATAGTATTTAATGTGCCTTCATTACAGAGACGATGCTGCTGTACTATTCTTCTTCAATAAATGTGGAATATAAAGCGCATGTCAATTCTCTTCATTTGTACAGCAATCTTCTCGTAAAAGCTTGAAAGCATTGATTACTCAACTGGGAGTAGAAACGCTAACTGAGCATCATTTTAAAATTAATCGGCTTCCAAGCGTTGTTCGAACTAATTGACACAATTGTAGACTGGTAGGGCCTGGATCGTTATTTTTAGTTACTTAATATGAATTTAATTAATTTGACTCCCCGTCTTATCATTACTGATTACGAAATTAATTAATAAATTGCATTTTGCATACTTCATATTTGATGTATGTAGTTAACTGTGAAATTGATATTAGCATGGAAAAAAGGGAGAAAAGTGACAGTAGCTTTTTTACCAACGAAACTGTCACAAGTTGATATTTATTGGTTATTCATAAGGCGTATAGTTGAGGCGCATGCGTAGCTAATATGAATTCTAAAATTCAGCAAAGCCTCGTTTTAAATTGAGGTGGCAAGTGGAAAAATATATAAATCAACATGACACATTAACAAGAAATAATACATTGAAAATACTTTTCCTTGAAGTGTCGGTCATGGAATAATTATTACTAAATGAAGTTATGATACACTGATTAGACAAGCGTGAAACAAAGGGTGCTAGAATGATTCAGAGTTTATATTCATAAAGTAAAGTGATTGAACGTCACATTAGTCATGGTCTGTTTGTCAACACCATTAATGCTCTCGGCTTAAGAATGTTAGCTCAGATAATGTTCGGAGGAGAGGCTCCTAATCGTGTAAGTCTCCTTTCAAGGCCGTTAAAGGGTATGAACGGCTGTGTTGAAAAACAGACTGTACCCACAGTCCCGCTGACTCCACCTCCGAACGTCATTCTTGCAGCTCCATTTTTTAGCAAGGCAGTACTCGGTGACATGGGAAACAAAATTCACCGAATTTTAGGTCATATGACATTTTTAGTGTCGTTTATTGGTTGCATGGAGATACCCTTCATCACCAGGCCATCTTTACTGGGTGGAGCACTCTCGGAAAAAAAGCGGTGCTTCTCGTGATTCTTAGGCGTTCCTCGATTTGAAACCTTCACAGCCGTTCAAAGTCAATTTCCAAAAGCGTGGCTGGCATTTTGTTTATCCATAGAGCTCACCCCCTCTAACTTACAGTTCTCTGGGGGTACCGACCCCTTTGTTATTCGGAAGAGGTCTGCCTCGTGTGCGGTACAGGCATGGTTAGGTTCACTGAACTCCGCCACTCGTCCCGTGAGCTGTCGTAGTGATTTTTCACTCCCAAATATTTTGTATAAATTCTCAATTGTTGGTATTTTAATGCGTTAAAATTTTATAGGTGATTCCTCCATTTAGGTTATCCTACTACACTCTGCATAAATAAATCCTAGTATGAATACTATCTTCTGCCCATATCTTGTTTCCACCATGAGATCTCTCTTGTCGTTGCGACCCAAAGTGTTGTTGAGAGAAACATTTCATTGTAATCTTAAATGAAAGAAAATAGTCTCATAAAAGAACGGAGTGTTTTCGAATGCAGAAACTGTATGAACTGTTCTCGAGGATCCAACCAAACCTGGTGAATAGTAACACTCAGGCCTTACATGTGGGAGGATGTGGGCTCAGATTCCCGTCCTGGGATATAGTTAAGATTCATATACAGAGTGTCTTGAGATTGGTGATTAGCGGCGTTGGCCACACTCGCCAACGCTTGCGCCAATCTGAACCTCTTGGTCACTCCGCGATTTTGCCGCACGCAGAGTTATTTTTGGCGTAAGGTGCAAACTGTAGACGTGATTAGCGTTATCGTTGGATTCTCGTTGCCTGGACTTAAGTCAGGATGTCTAAATAGTTGACCAACCACTCTCGACTATGGTAACTAACACCTTGCCGACAGCTGCGATTCACTCGACCAAAATAAAAGGAACAGAGACCATTATCGAACAAAGGAACTGCCTCCTCTATTACCCGTGGATTGTACCTCACAAACGTAAATATTTGTACACACCCCTTTAAATCTAGGCAGATATTCTGCTATGAAAAATAATTTTAAGCGTCTGCATTATTATTGACGTGGTTTCAAAACATTGAGACACTATATTATGTAGAGCGATCACGAAACAAGCGCACATCGTGTACTGAGGAAATAAAGTTAGTAAATACTAAGTAAATTTAAGAATATTCGCTCTCCAGGTTTAATTCAATATTCTACTCTACTTTACGGAGTTTGTAAGGTTCTCCCCTTTTGAAAAAAGCGTTGTTCGTTATAATCATGACATACATTTTAAACAGAATTAAGACTTGTGCTTCTAATTTCTGTTAGCTGAATATGTATGTCACTGGGGTGGTTAAAGTTAATTTATTAATGTTAATATGTTTAAAAAATAACCTCTTTTAGTTCAGCTGTAACACGTAGGTCAATAATGTTTAATTATATTATTTATTGTTTTGTTCTATTCTGTTCCCCTTAAATGGAATTTATACGCTTTCTCACATTAACTATATTTTAAATGTATAGATAGACCGGTGGGTTGAACTAAAAGAATTGGCGTGTTGCAAATGGTTTTAGTGAACAGATTTCTAGCTAATATTTGTGCTGCTTCTTATACTGTTGTATAGCTAGCGTAATAAAATTTGCACTAAAACCTGACCAGATAAAATGTTATGAATGGATGCAATATAGTTCAACAACTCAGACAATATTCATGACATTAAAACAAAAGAAAAAACCCTCTCAGCTATCTTTATTTGTTATAGCTTTACGCTTCGTCGACATCGAGGTCATTAGAGATGTCAGCTATCAAACAAACCATCACAGCAATCATAAAAATTAAATACACAGCGCCAAATGTATCTGGCAAGAAAACATTTTTCTCCAGGTAGTTGCATAAACGGAGCATAAAACCAAACGTATTACTTTTAGATTGTATGTGGTAAAATACTGTAAATAATTAGAGTTAAATGCATTAAGAAGTTATTCAATGCAGCGATGTCGCGGCGTAAACATTATCCTTTGGGTAAAGATACCGCTGAAGTTAAAGAATGCGTTTGACTAATAGTAACGAAACCAGAATGGGGAGAGAATATCGTCTCAGCGGCGCAGTTATTTATATGCGCTATGAAAAAATCACAAGGAGGGGGTATTAAGCCTATTAACGGAATAACACATTTGACCGCACTGATATGCAAAACAATCACGTCTTTCCATAGAGAAAGATATGTTTCTCATTGGTTATACCATTCGCTAAAAAAAAAAAAAAAAAAGGAAAAAAAAAAAAAAAAAAAAAAAAGAAAAAAAAAAACCTGCGTAAACACTCTTTTTTGTGTAGTGACACTTCTGGAGTTAAAAGAACACGCTTGACATGAGACAATGAAAACTGAAAAGCAGCAGCAGTTCGGTTACACCAAGCAAGCCATCACATGCACTGTTATGAGTGTTGCGCTGACAGCCACAAAGAAGCAAAACTGAGGCTGTAGACCAAATTATATAAACAATGCGCGAAGAAACGAAGTTAATACAAAAAAGAGAATCACGTGTTTCATTAGGTAGAGGAGTCAGTGCACGACTAACAGAAAAAAATACTTCACTTGAGAAGCAGATGTACCAGGGAAGTAAGGGAACTATGTTGCAATACGTTGATCAGACCATTGCTTGAATATGGTGTGTAGTAGGGGACCCACATTTTGGGTATAAAATACAGGAGCTGGAAGGGGTGCAGAGGAGGGCTGCTAGATTTGTCTCTGGAAATTACCGCAGAATACAATCAGTAACTGTTATGATAGCTGGAATGACATTCACTTGAATACAGGAGGAGGGTGAAGAGAGTCACAGAGCGTACAAGGCGTGCGTTGGTTGAATAATTAGGATAGGTGCATGGATGGGAAAAGATGACCATGACTACAAGGTTTCACTCGATTTCAGGCATAATAGTGTGGGAAGATTTTCTTTCGTAGGTAGAGTGGTGGGTCAGAAATTGGAATGAGTTACCAAGAGAGATTGTTAGCCATTTGTGGCCTTTAGAATGGTTTTGATTTTAAATAAAGTCTTGATAACAGTTAGTAAGTTCTGTAAGACGACTTTTAGTTAATTAATTTACTGTTTAATGTAGTTCGTTAATGCCGCGGTCGCCAGATGATGAAACCAAGCCAGTTCTACGCAGCAAATAGGAGAACAATTAATAAAGGTCATTACGTTAAATAATTCTGTCCACGACAAGATTATTGTTAAAGCACATTAACACTCGAGAACCGGTTTGGACACCACCAGAATTCTTAAGAAAATTAGTATTTGCATCTGCTTTCAACTAAGTTATCTACCATCACAATCTAATGTTCACAGTTCGTCTCAGTACTGTTCCAACTTTACTCTTTACGCTCACTGTTCCTCTCGACCACATCAGCTTCTTCTTAAACAAAGTCAACACACTAAAATTACATTGCACAGTAGCTGTATCGGCCAATGCTTTCGATACGTGAGCCGCGCCCCGCGACAATAGACTCCTGCTGCACGGCGTCCACCTACAGACTGACTCAAAAACAATGTGTTAATCCGCTTTTCAGGCACTACTTCGCAGTCGGCGGAAGGTAACTGTGATGTTGCAAGATGATGAATAATTTACCAAAAACGAAGAAAGATTTGAGCTGAAATTTTAGAGGCCAAAAGTAGGCGGGTATAGGGAAGGGGAAAAATGGGTAAGTAGGGAAACTGCTACCGGAGTGTACGATCCATTGCAATTAAATTAAAACGCACTGCAGTTACAAAATGATACTGCGTCAGTCGCTGCGATTGCTTAGAACTTGATCACTTAATTTAAATTAAGTCATGAATAAGAATGATTTATTTTTCAAATCGTTCTGAGGAACACTACCATCAAATTCAACTGATCTAAAATAAAAAAGCGTCGAGTGAACACCGAGGACGTTTTGGTGGCCTCATCACTGACTGTTCAGGGGCACCTGCTTCTAGAAAACCCCATGGGTGCTCATGCTCACTTTTTTTAGTAGACCCACGATGCACGTGAACCTATTTTGACGGGGCCTTCACTGATGGGTTGCTGATTTGGCAGGGAGTAACATAGGCTTCTATTTATCCTGGCAAACTTTAAGGTTAATAAAAATAAACTCTTCAAAATTCTTGACAAACACGAAGTCGCGAGCACCAGCTAGTCTTCCATAATCGTGAAAGTCGCATCTAAATGCGTCCAATAGATTTCAGGTTATAAGCGGAAAGGCATCAGTATAGGACAGAAAAAAATTTCATTTTCCAAATTCTATTCCAGATAAAAAAAAAAAATACTAAATTTAATTAAAATTGGTTCAGCCTTTTTCACCTGATTGAGTAAACAAACTTCCAGATTTTCAAGATTGTAATGTTATTGAATAAATAACTAAGGATTTTTGTACTCTTAGAAGAATTCAGAATTTCATTATTGCATTTGAGTTCTGTCCGCAAGGATCGCTATCATGAACGAAGTGAGCACAGCTAGTAATTAATATACAGAGGGGAAGGAAAAACAAGACAGGTTCAAAATGCTTGGCTGAAAAGCAACGAACAAATATTTATCATAATAGTAAAAACATAAAAATGAAACCATTATATTATTGTTAACAGTGTGTAAGACAGTTTTTTTGCAGGATACATTTATTAATATCTAATTAATGTACACAACTGTTTTAAGAATCGTAAAACCAACAAATCAATATTAATAAACCGTTTTATGGAGGATCACTTTATAATCTATATAATGATATGATTTGTTTCCAGTTCAAACGTAAGTTGTCGAACATCTCTGTTTAAAAATACATCAGCGATTTCTTGAAGGTCCAAATCATGAATGATGAGAGGATGGGCTAGAGAAGTGAGGGAATTGGGTACAAAACTTTGGTCGGACCACTGCTGGAATATGGTGGTATAGTGTGGATCCCACATTTTTGGTATCAAATACAGGAGTTGGAGGGAGTGCAGAGAAGGGCAGCTAGATTTGTGGTTGGAAATTTCGCTGAACGCAATCAGTAACTGATTCGATAAAAGAGCTGGAGTGGGATTCATTGGAAGATAGGAGGAGAGTGGGAGTGTACAAGGCGTATATTGGTAATGAGGCATGAAAAGATATTGGCGTAAGAATTAAAAGTAATGAATGGAAGGAAAAGATGACCATGACCACAAGCTGGCACTCGATTTCAGGCATAAGGATGTGGGGACCGGAATAAACTAGCAAGAGAAATGGTGAATAAATTACCACAAACACCGAAAGAATTTAAAGTTTAAATTAACAGAGGGCAAAAGTAGGTGGAAGAGGAAAGGAGAAAGACGGGTGTGTAGGGATATTGCCACCGAAGCGTGTGCTCCATTGCAACTTTATCAATTATTATTATTATCATCATCCGCTATTTCTCTGTTTATCTACGAAGCGATCAATCAGTCTTGGCCGAGTGCTCCTTCAATAAGTTTTTATTTTCCGTAATGCTGCTGGAGCTAAGAGTTTAATTCGGGAATATCCTGTGATCGTGGCTTCAACAACGATTGTAATATGATTGTTCTTTCTCAAAGCCCTTATGGCAAGGCCTGCGGTTGTTAAAAAACGAAGAGTTGAAATTCTGTTTGAGAGGTTAGTTATAGCTATTTATATCTTCAAGTTTACTTTTTGATAAGAGCAGCGTACACTAACGCCACGTTCTAAACAATGAACGTCAGAATTTTCAAGTTTTTAAAACATTCTAAAGCTTTATTACATGATGAAAACCACTTTGAGCGAATGCCTTAATGGACTCATCTCTTGATGATTTTTTCGACACAGAAACGCTACTAGACATGGTTAGTTTACAGATTTGGTAAAATACTTTAATTATATCGTATAGCAGCCATCAAAAAAATTGTTTGCCACTTACGTTGAAAATTGCATCTTCCTTCTATCTAACTGAATTTTCAGAAATAACAATTTCTGGTTGGATTTGTTGAGATGTACTAAGCTGAAAAGAGCTAGTAGTGGAGATTTCTGAGGTTTTGGACATACTATTTCGAACGAGAATTTATCAATAGAAACAATAATTTTTCCGCAATAAACACGATAACAAAAAGCGCGATGGGCTATCAACGCACGTACTTTATTACCAGCTCGAGTGGACGACGAGGCGGGTTATAAAGAGTTTGCTGTTTTCGCAGCCGTCATATTTATATAAATATCTTACGAGATTAATGCTGCTTCAAATTCACAAATATTAAAGGTTTCCTGCCCATACAGGTCAATTATAAAAGATTTGACGCAGCGTTAATCTCGTAAAAATATTTATATAAACGAGGCGGATTGGTTGGCTTGGTTGTGTGCGTGCACAAACTCACTTACTGCAACGCGGGCGCCGTGTGAGACAGATATTACAGGTATCGCTCAAAGTCGATTGCTGATAAGTTTTGATGTCAATGTTCACGGATGCTCCGCACCCACTATTGACCTCTCGTGGGTGCTGGAGCCCCCG
Source organism: Vandiemenella viatica (assembly GCA_031002005.1). NCBI lineage: Eukaryota > Metazoa > Arthropoda > Insecta > Orthoptera > Morabidae > Vandiemenella > Vandiemenella viatica. The sequence goes on along the minus strand of JARYHS010013630.1, from coordinate 252,623,465 downwards.
AGCACCCACGAGTTGGCGCCGCTGTGACTGTTGATTGAAGACTAGCAGATATGTCTGGACGTAAGGTACTATATTTATAATATATTAAATTATATTAGGACTAAATAGAACATAATATTACGTGGTTGAGGAGGATATTCAGATTCAATGACGCAGACCAAAATTCTTCTACCAGCGAAACGCTTTCAGAAACTATACCTTCAATGAATTATTACCCATACTATATGATGACAAAACTTGATGATTTAAATAGTATACTGTTTTAGATGTTAGCAACCCAGTTATGATTCGATCAATATGATAAAATTTGTTCTGACTGATTTCAATAAGTCTAAATAATACCGAATATTAAGCGTTGATAATTATATAAATCTTCGAGATGCTCTTAGAGCAGACAGAAACGTTGGAGACGATGGTCACCTAATCGTTTTATAGTTTTCGTCATACTGGAGGCCGTGCTGAGTGCCTGAATAAACCAAAGACGCAATGGTTTTAGTCCGAAATCTTTTCATAACCCTCATCTGTAACTCAAACTGGCTACACGTCAAGTGAAACTTATTTTCCTGATAAAACCTTTTAAAACTGAAAGAACTATTCAATATATTAACGATGAATAGATTTTTTAGAGCCGTTAAAAAGTTTTCCATACACTATGGAGTGGAACAAACTTGTTTTGACGCATCTGATTTTGTTGATATGATTGCAAAAGAAAAACATATCCTTGAAATAGTTCAGCTGATTTGCGCCGAAATCACCGATTTCGTTGCAGATCCAGATTTATATTGCATAATCATGCTCACGTCCCCTGTGATCAACTAAAAAGAACTCTGTGGACGAATGATTTAATTATGAAACAAATATTTTTTTTCTCATGTAGTTCTGTGTTCCTAATAGAGCATGAAGGACCAGTACACATAATTTAGGAAATCGTCCCGAATGTTACTAGTCCACGTGCTTGAAGTCGCGCGCAAAATCTAGTTTATATACATTTTTTTGCTAAAATATAATCACTCATTTAATGTGTTCTTTTAATTTAAGTATATAATAATTTTTTGTCTTATGCCTCCCTGATATGGAGGATTGTGTGCAAAACTGAAAATATTGATATAACGCAACACAACGAAACGTGGCTATTCAAAGATACTTGCTACCGTGGATTGTTTGAAAATAATTTGTTTGCTTCGAATTGTTTAATTCTTACAGATGTACTCCAGTTTTGTGTAAGGAAAAATATTGTCTTGCAATAACAAATGTTCCCCAACATATTGTTTAAAATCAGATATCTGCTTAAAACATTACCAAATTTAAGAACATTCACCTGTATTCTTAACCTTCTGATAGTTTAAAGAAATCTGCGATGTGTAAAATAGTTTTCTTTGCATACATTATCACAATACTGACTTACAAAAAGATTAAATACCGCTGACAAGCAATTAATGTCTGATATTTAGAGCACTGACAGATGCGAGTATACAAAAAGGGATTCCGAGAGGATCATTGAATATACGCTTCTCTTCCAGTAAATTGCAGACGGAAAGATAAGCGTCTGTGGAAAGTTCCGAGCTCGGTTACGCAACTGGTTGGTAAACAGATACGAGAGCCCCGTGGGCAATACACGTGACGGGAAATCGTGTGACTTGTTGATCCACTACGACTATCATTTCAGCAGCCCTCGATATCGAATTCTTGAGGTAAGGTCATGGACAGGGAAGATTTTCTTTTATTGGTAATAGAATCTGAGATTATAGTAAATAACTGAGAGAAATGCTAAACATTATTATTATTATTATTATTAATTTTAATTGCGATGGAGCTAACGTATCTAGTGGCAATTTCCCTAGTCATCTAATTACCTCTTTCTTTACAATTGGAATGTTTAATTCCTCACCCATTTACTTTTCGAATTACAAATTTTAATTTTAAATTCCTTAAGCAATTTTTCTAAATTATTCTTCACTTCACTTGGTAATTTGATCCATTCCGTGACACCCTTACCAGCAAAAGAAAATTTACCAAGATATTTACACTTCAAGCTTTCCAAAAGTATAAACTGCTCTCGGGTGACTAGCCGAGTCAAGAGTGCGTTGTCACACGATATTTCGGAGACTAGATTCATTGCCGCCATCTTCACCAGAGATATATCTTGCATATAGCCCACCATCTGAGACTGAGATGAAAATCCTCACCTAAAGCCATGTTGTCGATCTGAAACCAGTTTCTTTCCTCACAGACATTTCTGATATAGGTTGCATATCAATCTCTCCATCATTTTGCCTATCACTGATGTCAAACAATTGGCCTGTAACTTTCAACCCTATTTGCAACACCTCCTCTTTTCCAATCTTCTGGTAAACAGCTAGACTCCAAAACTCATTTTAAATAGAATTTCAAGGTAAGGTACAATATCGTATACCACAATCTTTAATAAATCTGTAGTAATATTATCTAGAACAGCCCCTTAACTTTTTTTAAAAAAATGTTGTTTTAATTTTTTTTATTGCCGTTCTGTATTCCTTCATAATTTCCTGAGAATTTATTACTAATTTCCTCATTTATACTTTAAGGAGACTCTCCTCTGATTCATTCCCTCCCATCACAGGATGATAGTCCCCAGATGTCTCACTAAACCAGTCACTCAATGTCTCTGCAATTTTAAAATTCTGAGTGACTTCAACTCCTTTCTTATCTACAATAGTCTGAATACCTTCCCTTCCCTCAGTTTCCTAATATAGTTATAGAAATTTCTAGGTGCGTCGTTCAGTGTTTCTCCTGTATCAATAATATTCTTCATAAACCCATCCTTTGCTCTTATTATTTCCTTGTTTAGTTGTTTTAAGTATTCCCTTCTGCCTCCTGTCTCTTAACTCTGTTGTGTTCCCATCTCACTCGCTTCTTTAACCTTCTCACCTCCCTATAGTAAAAGGTAGGTTCTGTAATTTCTTTATTTTCAGCTTTAGAATAAACATTTCCTCATCCTTTATTACTATTTCCTTAAACTCTTCCCATTTCGCATCCACTGTACTTGTGCCATCCTTCCGTTTGCTGAACCTTTCCCTGAAATATCTCTTCAATACAAAACTCTGTGTCTTTTTATAATTATACCTTTTCCCCCCTTCTGTTTTGGTCACTGGTTTACTGAATCCCCTAATATCCACTAGTATCGCACAGTGGTAACTTAATCCTTCAGTTACTTGACACCCTACAAGATTTTCATCAGGCTTTATTAGAAAGATATCCAACATGTTTGGTCCTCTCGTATTTTGCTCTACTATTTGTGTAAAACCACCTTCCCTCATTAAGGTATTTGCAAATCTATGTTCCCTTGTGTTATTTATCTTATTTACTACTCAGTTGACACTTGGTAAATCTCATACCAATAGCGTTCACAGGCATAACCTCAAAACAGAAACTAATGCATCTTCCAAGTAGCATCTCTGTTTCCAACATTTACGTGCCTCACAGCGTGGTTCAACTGTGGCCGATCATGGCGACTTAGAACTGCATGAGTTCCACTCTGGTATACTGCGCCTCCTTCACAACCTTCCTCAGGTCACTCTCTATATTATAACTTGCGTTTCTGTGAATACTATTTCCCTCACCTCCCACCACTACTCTATCGTCCTTAGAGTAATTCCTACAAAGTGAACCTACATCCTCTGTTACCTGACCTAATATTGCACTGGGTTTGTAAAAGCTTGTTACCTGGTAGCCTGTGCCTAATTGATCCTGCACAAGTGGACCTACCCCTCTCCCATGGTTGCAATCTAGCAGCAGAACCTTTTTCTTCCTATTTTTACCTTCTACGCCTATATTCTTATAGGCCTGCTGCTCCTTAACTATTCCTACATCTACACTGGCTTTTCCCCATCTAACTCTGGTAACAGGTCAAACATATTTCTCCCCATAATTTCTGGAGTCTCTAATTTCTTCATCCTGTTAACCATATTTCCCCTACGACCTGTTACTAGTTCTCATCCATCCTTCTCACTCTCCTCACTAAACCCATCTTCTCTCCTTTCTGCCTCCAAAGGCAAAGCCTCAACAGAAACAGCCTCCACAGGCACAGCCTTCAAACCCACAGCCTCCACAGTAGTATTGTGTAGTTCGCGTACGAACTAGTTCGGAAGAGCGCTCCCCGCAAATTAGGTCCCAGATCTCTCGTTCCTTAGCTCTTTAGTTCGTTCGACCCTTTCCGAGGACCGAATTTTGTTTTAGGTTATTCATTACTGAGTCATCTAAAAGGAACATAGTTTCCGTGGACACATTTAACTGAACACACAGGTATATATATATATAAAAACCTGTTCAACATTAATAATTATTGCAGAAGACTCAAACAGATATTTAACGAGGAATGTGAAAAAAACACGCTTTTATCGCATTAACAATTAAAAGACTACCGCAGATAACACAACAACCATAACAAACAAAAGAGCGCGTGCAGTAGCGGTAGCAAAGTGAGCGAACGATCTCTTTCCCTGGAATTCGAGATGGGAACTAAGGAACTAAAAGAGCGACCTAGTTCGCGAAGGAGCTGCGAACTAAACTGAATGCACCAGTTCCACTCGAGCAGCCGAGGAAACAACTTCCTCTACCTCTAGCGACAGTGTAACAAACAGCGCTATCCACGTACCGTCGAGTGCGCCGGTGTGTAACACAGCGTGATACCTAAAGTGAAGTGATAATAGTGATCAGTGTAAAGAAGCAACGCAAGAAGAAGAAGTACAAATGGATTTAGTCCCGGACACGGGGCAATCCATCCAGCATGCCCTAACCACCTGCCTACAACCAAGATGAATACCTGATGTTACCAGCCACAACACCAGATACGACACAAGAGCAACAGCTGCGAGGCCCCCCTCCCCGATGGGAACGAGTCGATGGAATATACAACAGCAGCCGTAAACGACTCACCAGACCAGCAGAACCTTCGGAAGCATCACATCGTACCAGGTACAGCCGCAGCACTAACGCCCCAACCTACAGTAGAAGTGCCGTTAAATATCCCAGATAACAGTGACGTACCTAGTAAACGACTATGTACCGAAATGACAAGCAACGTTCGGGCAAAAGAAACTGCACTAAATCAAAATTGTAACCTTGAAAGCAGACAGCTTAACCAACCTAATGATAGGCCGCTACAAACAGAAATCCAGAAACAGCCAAGCAAAAACAATAGATACAACGGAGCAGATGTAGGTCCGTTTTATGTGTTTATTGAAAGTATGGACAAAAATGTCGGCATGCTGCATCCGATGGCCATCGGAAAAATTCTTTTCCAACATAATCCTCAGATTAAAGATAATATAATAAATATTAGCACACTTGGACGTAATAGAATCCGAATAGAAACGAAAACCGCCGCAGCAGCTAACACATTAGTGCAATTACCAGTACTGACAACCAAGAACCTCGAGGCGTATATCCCTAATTTTCTTATCCACAAGTTCGGAATTATTAGAAATGTAGACATCACACTCAACGAAAGGGAAATTATGGAAGAAATAGAGTCCGACTACCCAGTAGTAGCAGTCAAGCGCTTCACCAGGAAAGCAAACAACCAGGAAGATGGCGAACGTCGCCCCATTCCCGTCTGTCAACTTTCCTTCAGAGCTCAATGTTTACCCCAATACGTGTACATTCTAGGAACGCGCTGTCCAGTGGAGCCTTATATATCTCAAACAATTATATGTAAAAAATGTTGGCGATTCGGACACCGCTTTCAGAACTGCCGCAGCTCCGTAAGATGCAACAGGATGCGGAGGGCCCCCACTCTATAGAACTGTGTAATGAAAATTTGGCACCTAGATGCGTTAATTGTCAAGGACCACACTTCGCTTCGGACAAACTATGTCCAGCGTTCCAGCACCAAAAACAAGTAAAATACAACGAAGCCTACAACGCCTTGGGAACGCAGACATCCATCACCCCAACAATCCATAGTTACGCGCAGAAAGTTATATCCAACCCAACACTACAGAGGGAGGAGGAATTCCCGCCCCTCACTCAGAAGACCACATGGCTACCCAGCCCACCTCAAAATAGAAATCTTTCGATGCAAGCAGCTGATCAACATAGTCAGGCTACCCCATACCTATCCATAACCCCCACCCCACATCCCACCCGCCCCCCAAAGCCACCTCCACCCCCCCAACCTAAGCAACCTTCGGCCGACAGAATATCGACCAATCCCACGGCGGCGATACAACATCTACCGCCTCCCCCCCCTCACCAACAAATATCAAATATTCTAACTCAAGGTCAGATTCTTCCACCGATCCAGAATCCCTATCCACCTCAGTATCACAACGTATCTCCCACCCCAAGCCATGACACCTTAATCGACCAGCTCCTCCAGCTAATAGTACACATTATAACAGAAGCACTCAACTCTCCTGGCCAAACACTCTCTACTGGGGCAATCCGCCAATTAATAGCAAATCTCTTCTCAGTAAATGGAGGTATTTAAAATTCTTCAGTGGAACATCCGATCTGTTTCGGCAAATAAAGAAACCCTACAAAAAGAACTAGCCACCCAGCAAATATCTATAGCCGCACTCAGTGAAACCTGGCTCAGCAAACCGGCATACTTTCGGGGCTATTCGGTCATACAAAAAGATCGAACAGACGGCTATGGCGGAGTGGCCCTCCTAATCAAAACCACCCTAGACTTCAGAGCGCTAGACCTAGACCTAACCAACGTCCCGTACCTAGAGGCTGTAGCAGTGCAGGTGGCGCTCCCAGAGTATAAACTCACAATAATCTCACTATACCGACCACCAAGAAGCAAAATAGCGCCACATGAATGGCATAATCTTTTCAAACAGCTTGAACCTCCATACATGCTCTGCGGAGACTTCAATGCCCACAGTACCATGTGGGGATGCGAATACGAAGACCAATCGGGAAAAGAAATTAAAGAACTACTAGACGAATACAACTTGATCCCCCTAAATGACGGCACCCCAACCCAAATTTTAAGACCAGGCCTTCGACCATCAGCGGTGGACTTGACGTTGGTATCACCCCACATATCCACAGACTTCCAATGGAGCACCATCCCATATATTCTCGGATCAGACCATCATGCCATCACCATCTCACATCTTATTGCAAGAGGACCAAAACTAATCTACCCATCCAGCAAATGGAACATCAGCAAAGCCAACTGGTGCCGTTATGCCCAAATCATAGACGCTCAACTCCACATGTGCACACAAAACGCTTCTCCAATTGAAAATTATGACTCCTTTCATTTCCTTAATTAACTACGCCGCAACTATAACTATCCCAGAACGTCGCATATATACTAGGAAGGCTTCAATCGCCTGTCCCGTGGTGGACCCCGGAATGTTCCAAAATGATAGCTAAAAGAAAATTAGCAGTTAAAATGTACAAACAACAACCCTCCTGGGAGACCTACAACGAATATAAAAGATTAAACGCTCAGGTTAAACGCTTCCTCAAACAACAGAAATTAAACAGCTGGAAAACCTATTTCAACAGAATCTCGAAGGACACGCCACCGAAAGAAATATGGAAAATGATACGAAGAATGAAGAAGAAACCGTCTCCCACTGCAACAATTACATGCAAAGCCGAAGAAATCGCCGCGATATTAGCGCCGCCAATCGTCTCCCTCCCTCCCTTCGAGACAATCATCAATTCAGAAGAACAAGTCAAACACATACAAAGGATTCGAAAGACCCTTCTCTCTAGCGGAACTGGATAAAGCACTCACTGCATCCAGCGACTCCGCTCCCGGATACGATCATATACATTACGCTATGATTCGACAACTCCCCCCAAAAGCATAAATACATTTGATACAACTTATCCAAAAACTATGATCATAAAATAAACTACCGGAAGCATGGTCAACGCAAATAACAGTTCCAATTTTAAAACCTGGAAAGACCCAAAACTTCCAACATCATACCGTCCAATCGCCCTGTTATCATGCGTCTTCAAACCACCGAACGACTTTGGAAAAACCGTATAGAATGGTGGTTAGAACATTCCAATCAACTCCCACATCTCAATTCGGATTCCGGAAAGGACGCAGCACCATAGACAACCTGACCATCCTTACCTCAGACATTGAACGAACATTCAAGAACCAAGGATTTTTAATGGGTTTATTCCTAGACCTCTCAAGCGCATACGATAACGTCCAGCTTTCTCTCCTCGTGAGAAAACTTCAAGCAAAGGGCATCCCGACTTTCGTCCTTAACGGTATTTACTTAGCTTTCTACCAACGCACAATATACCTCCGAGAAAAGAACAACGCACTAGTAGGCCCATATCTCGTCAACCGAGGTATCCCTCAAGGCTCAATACTTAGCCCCCTACTATACATCATATACACCTGCGATCTGGAGAACATCTTAGGACCCCACATCAAGACCTTACAATTCGCTGATGAATTATGCATCAATATATACGCTACATGGTTCGAGTTGATTCGCAGATGGATCTCGGAAGCCGTGGAAAAAACTCACAACATGATTACAACAACATGGCCTACATCTAGCCCCTCAAAAATCAACGGCAGTACTGTTCACTCGTAGGAAAAATCCTCTCCTGCAAGAACAAATTCAACTGGGACAATGCACCTTCCCCGTCCGCGCAACAGTCAAATTTCTCGGATTAACATTAGACAGCAGGCTCTCCTGGAAACCCCAGGTAGAACACATAACAACTAGAACCAGCGGTGCACTCAACATACTGCGCTCAGTCGCACATACATGGTGGGGAGCAGACCCGGTCACCTGTCTACAGCTCTACAGATCACTAATAAGACCTCATCTCGAATATGGCAGCATCGTCAACGGCAACGCCTCTCAGCAAACTCCACGTAAGCTAGACCACATACAATTCCGAGCACTCCGCATCTGCGTCGGAGCAATGAGAACAACCCCTACAAACGCCCTATTGATCGAGACTGCTGAATTTTCTCTAGATCTTCAACGCTAGCTCCGGGCAGACAAATATCTTCTCCAATGTTACTCTTATTCCAACCACATCTTACCATCGAAACTTCAAACCTTAAGTAATATAATGGGGCCGTTTGAAGGGAAAAGACCCCCACGATGTCCGCTTCTAGTTTACAGCCATTACAAACTCAGATTCATAGAACCTCTCACAACGAAAGAATCAGCCCTACCTATATTCACGAAACCGTTCGAATGCTCCATTCCAACTCTCAGCACAGTTATATACTTCCCCCTCACCTTAACCATCAAGCAGCGTCGATGCTTCTATCAATGACCTTGCCGGGCTACACACAAATCTACACCGACGGGTCCAAGACCAAACACCAAGTTGGCAGCGCGTACTACTGTCCCAGTACCAACCAAGAAGCCTGCTTCGCTCTTCCCTGTGAAGCCTCAATTTATACCGCCGAAATCATCGCCATTAAAGAAGCCTTAAAATACTGAATGGAACAAAAGTTTAAAAAAATATTAATCCTCTCCGACTCCAGAAGCACCCTACAAAGATTACAAAACCCACAGTGGATCCTTAATAGTAACAAATATATAATGGACTTAATTGAAATGACATTGTCTACACAAACCCCAGAAATAAAGTATATGTAGATCAAAGGACACGCAGGACTACTGTATAACGAACGAGCGGACGCCTTAGCGAAACAGGGAGCCAAGGAGGGGATGATGCTGGCACTTCCGCTTCCTTACACGGACTTCCTCCCCCGCGTCAAGCAAAAAGCCTACGAAGATCTACAAGACTACTGGAAAACATCGTCACTGCACAAGGGCTCTCACTACGCCACAATCCAACCAACAGTCATGAAGAACACGTGGTTCCAGAACTTTAAATCCAAAAGGCATCTCACAACATCATTAATACGAATGAGGTTAGGCCACGGAGCCTTCCCCAGCCACCTACATAGGATAAAAGTATTGGACTCTCCACGATGCGAGCAGACGGGGAGGAAATATCAGACCTCAACCATATTATTTTCAAATGCAGCAAACATAATCTCCCACGCGCCACCCTAATCAGCAAATTAGCAGCGATGCAAGTACCCCTCCCTACATCGATACAATGCCTGCTGTCTACAAACCATATCAAGATATACCAGACACTAGCAAGATTCTTACAAGACGCACAAATAACGATATAGTCAACACGACACCACAGGATTACAGAAGACAAAACCAACTGCCGGAGAAGACAAAAGAGAGAAGAAACAAAAAATATGCAAGAAACACCACTCTACTAGAGACCTACAAACGGATACACAAACACATGAAGATCAACTCTCAACGAAGAAAACTGCTGGAGAAAATCAAGTTTGTAAAGCAAGAAAAAGGCGACAATATTGTAAATTGGTAACTAATGTAAAATAAGGTAAACACACTATCTAATAGAATCAATTTATGGTAAATCAATGTTTAAGATCAAATGTATAATAAAGGTTGGTGAAATGGTCGATTGACCAGAAACCAAAAATAAATTAAAAAAAAAACTAAACTGAATGCTCCCAATCGCAAACTATTATGCGCAAGTCTACTCCACAGGCACATCTTCCATTGGCTGAACGTCTACAGGCTGAGCCCCCATAGGCTGAGTGCCCTCCGGCCGAGCCTAAAGGATCTTGACCCTTTCACGCAATTCCCTCATCGTTTCGCCCATCTCCCTGATCGTCCTGCTCTGAAATTTTCCTATCCTTAAAACAGAATGGACATACTGAAGAGCCTCATTTAATTCCCTCTTTTCCATTGCCCTTCATTCCAAGTGAAACCACTTTTTACACCAATTGCAATCCAAACCATTCAACACACGTCTGCGACAGGCGCCACACTTTCCAGGCCTGATTTCCCCTCCCCCCCCTCCCAAAAAAAAAACCATTTCTACTGGTACCTTTCAAAGGAACCTTAAGGATTAAATTACGAAATTCAATATATCTTAAACCTAATTAATAGGAGGCTGAGAAACTGAAATAATCTATAGTGTACATCTATATCACACAATAAAGTTGTAAATTTGTCTCTGTGCATAAAATTAACTTCAAAGGCGTAATTTGAAGTTTTTGTAAGTTTATCTGTCCGCGCATCAAGTAAAAAGTAACTAATGTATTTTGACGGCATTGAAAAAAGTGATAGCTCATGTGATTGGCTAGGAAATAGAATACCTTTTATCCAGACTCGTAAGACACTTCCGATACTGCAGAGGCCAAATCAGTAAATTCTAAAATTTTCGTCAGACACTCCAAGTATCATGTAAAAATTGATGGAGGGATTTAACGAAACAACACAAAGTGATAGCTCATGTCAAAGGTTAACATATAGGATTCGTTTCATTCTGATTGGTAACATACTTCTCGATGGTACAAAGCCAAATGCTGATAATTTAGAAATTTTTGACCATTCACGCATAACGAAACATTAATAAACGGATTTCAACGAAGCTAAACACAGGAATATCATATGACATAAAATATTGAATACCTGTGAGCCCGGAAAATTACAAATTTCCGGATGATACAGACGCCAAAACAAAATCTTTATGAAACTGAAAAACCGATTTCAGTGTAACTATACATAACAATTCCTTGTATCATTGAGCAACATACAGGATACTTTCTGTGTGATAAGTTAGATAGAAAACGTAATCATTTCAACATGCCTCAAAACTGTGTATGTGTTTTAAACTGAGGATTTAAATTAGGCCCTTATTAATCATCATTAAATATATGTGGTAATTAAAATTTTAATGATTTTTCCGACCTTTGTATAGATGCAAATATTCATATATATATATAGCAACATTGATTTATTCAATTAAGGAATTTTGTATGATAACTTATATACATACAAATAAAGAGGTTAGCTCCTACATGTGTCTTCCTGATCACTTCGTGTATTACTTACAAATAAACTTTGTTAACATATTGAAGTTTGTATGTGTATCATACATAACCTCAAATCTTCAGAATTAGTTGCAGTATTAAGGGTAGGTGGAAACAAATGATTTGCACAGTTGTGTTTCAAAAGTTTAGGTATTATTTAATTCAAAAGGACATAAGAAGATCCAAGAAAGAATAAGAAACATGGCTGCTACTCTGCTTTTTCAGCCAACTTTTTTTGATAGTTTGAATTAACAGTATAAATCCAAAGTTTCACAAGAACGATATCGCCGTCATATCTAGTTTTGAGTAAAAATTCTCAAACGACGAAATAAGCTGATTAGAGAAATTCCACTGAATAATTTTTAGATAAAAAATTAATGAAATGCGAAAGTTGGTGATCGGGAAGGCTACCAAATCGAGCATTTGCCATTGGAATAAAAGCGAAATTAAAGAAATTAAGCAAAATGTTTTATTTCTAGTCTAGCTGTGTCTGCTTCTGCTTACGATTTTACATTTCGTCGACGTCGAAGTCATTAGAGACTGAAAAGGACTGAGGCAAGAAACTGGAAGGAATTTGGTCTCGGCAGTCGAAAACCACAGACGAGGCGACAGGTGGGTTTAGGCTATTTCTATCAGAACTCTGTATATTATTATAGTACGTCTATAGATAAGCCAGTGCTTTATTTCATAATGGAACTGAATCTGCAGGCTTGTCACACGGTTCATACAGGACATTAGTTGCTTTACTGGAATGCATACATTACCGGTCACTAGAATGACAATAGTATCATCTGCAAGGCACCGGAGAAAAATAATAATAATTGGAAATAGATTTTTTATTCTGTAGTTCCTAAACTTAATGATGAGTGTATTCTTGAAACAGTGTCTAACAATGTAGAATTGCTGTAAACAACAGATTTATGAAGAAGTAGAATACAAAAAAGCTAAAAAAAGTGGTATTAACAAACTAGTGCAGGATATTTAAAGAAATATGATTTATAGGATATTTATCGAAATGTTCTGAAACAATATTGCCAGAAAATCTTATATATATATAAAAATAGACGTGTGTTTTCCTATATTTCACTTTTCAGTCACCACTACCTAGCACAGTAGCATGAAGATTCCTGTCGTGCACAACGTTGGCCAAATGTCGATAGCTGTGGGGATGTGGGAGATACGATGGTTAAAAGTGGTCGATGCAGAGCATTTTCGTATTTCCACCAAAGACATGTGTCTTCGTATATGTCACTCTGCTGCCACAACTACAAAGCATAGACGAATGGTGTTTGTGTGTGGTAGTGGTATCGTGTGTCCAATCGTGTACTGTGGTGGTTAGATGTAGGTAGCTATGGAGGTGTGGGAGATATGGTGGTTGAAATTGGTCGATCAAGGATATTTTCGTATTTCGACCAAAGACATGAGTGTCCGTATATTTTACTTTGCTTTGTGAACTACATAGCGCAGATGACTGGCATTTCTGTGTGGTAATAACATCAAGTCTCCCCGTGCTCTATGGTGGTTAGATGTCGGTAGCTGTCAATCCAAATTGTTTACAAACACGAACGAAGTCGTGGGTACCAGCTAGTTAGTCATAAAAGGTAAGAACCAAAATATCAGTGACGAGGGTAATTACGTATAAAAGGCTGAA